>CM050412.1:38299467-38349467 GCA_027564155.1 Gymnocypris eckloni scoliostomus | reverse complement strand
CTGACTCCTATAAGAAAATAATAACTTTATTACTATTATTATTATCTCAATCAATGTTTAAGTCTCATGTTTTCTTGTCTTTATCAGCATTTTAATCCGTCGTTTACATGACCTGTGAACCAAGGTTCACTCAAAGTGGGAACTAAATGTCTTTTCTAATTTGAGAACTATATACAGTCACAAATAAGTGTTAATTACTCCGAATCTGTGCCAGTATTATGATCATAAACACTGAGAGTAGTTTGGGCTCTCCTCAATGCATCCCTTGTCTTTCACACATCCAGCATGTTTCTCTTCATCAGTAAAAATGATGCAAAAATGCACTTTCATAGGAGTTGAATCATGTATCAGGTTAAGTCAAAATATTAATATGCAATAGCGCATAAACACAGAAAAACGCTCTCTCTCTCGATAGTTATTTTTCTAGCTGACTGATGAGCTTTTGGACACCGAATGGTTATTCTGAGGAAAATGTAGGCTATCATTACGTTGTTTACATGTTAATTACATGTTTATTATTACAATGTTTACATGTTTTCCGCAGTTTGAGCTTTTACATGAGATATTACAGTACGTAGGATCTCATAAAATAGCCAATTCATGTACTAACGCTATAGAAGTGAAGAGAAAGATATAATAGGTTGACCTCGCAACTTAATATTTTTGGTAGCAAATGCAACCGATTTAGTCAGAGTTATGAGTTAATTCACTAAATGAGACGACACTCACAGTTGTCCACTTTAACGGTGAACGATCCTCCTGCTGACGACTCCCAGATGTACTGCTCGTCATCGAT
Source organism: Gymnocypris eckloni scoliostomus (assembly GCA_027564155.1). Classification (NCBI taxonomy): domain Eukaryota; kingdom Metazoa; phylum Chordata; class Actinopteri; order Cypriniformes; family Cyprinidae; genus Gymnocypris; species Gymnocypris eckloni. Next base: position 38,348,671 of record CM050412.1, on the reverse strand, counting down.
GTGTTTGGTGAAGACCGTGACTCTCTCGGCCACTAAGAAGGCCGAATAGAAACCCACACCAAACTGACCGATCATGGAAATGTCCGCTCCGGCCTGCAGAGCCTCCATGAAGGCCTTCGTGCCGGATTTAGCGATGGTGCCCAGGTTGTTGATGAGGTCTGCTTTGGTCATGCCGATGCCGGTGTCGATGATTGTGAGCGTGCGCTCTTGTATGTTGGGAGTGATTTCGATTTTGAGGTCTTTCCCTGAGTCCAGCTTGCTCGGGTCTGTGAGACTCTCATAGCGGATTTTGTCCAAAGCCTGATGGAAAGTAACAATATTTAATTTAGTTTTACAGGTCCATTAGATCATACGTGTCCCTGGAGCATAACAGCAGTCATAACAGCACTGGTATATGTGTAGTAATAGACAATAATACATTGTATGGGTCAAAAAATATACATTTTTGATTTATGCCAAAAATCATTAGGATATTAAGATCATATTCAATGAAGATATTTTGTAAATATATCAAAACTTAATTATTGATTAGTAATATGCATTGCTAAGAACTTCATTTGAACAACTTTAAAGATGATTTTCTCAATATTTAGATTTTTTTGCACCCTCAGATTCCAGATTTTCAAATCATAACAAACAATGGAAAGCTATTTATTTATTTAATAAATAAATAAAATGTATTTTGTAATAAATAAAAATACCCTTATGTCTGGTTTTGTGGTCACATTTGCCTTTTTAAACATTTTAGTTTTTTTGTTAAACATTTACAATAAGGTTTTTAAACACCTTTTAATGCATTTGTTGTATGTTTATGTAGATTTATGTATTTTGTAGGTCATGTTTTCAAAATGATGGGTTGATATCATTTTGGAAATATTATTTATTCAGCTTTCAGGTGATGTAGAAATCCCAATTTAAAAAAAATTACCATTATGACTGGTTTTGTGCTCCAGGGTCACATTTAAGGAGATTTAATTGGACATAAAATGCAATGTGCATCTTATTTTGATTTATTTATTTAGTCATTTAGCAGACGCTTTTCTCCAAACGAGGACATTATAGAAGCAATCAAAACCAACAAAAGAGCAACAACATGCCAGTGCCATTACAAATCCTGGTTAGCCGAACGCAGTACATGTAGCAAGGTTAGTTTATTAACGAGTATATAGAATATAGAAAATTAAACCTAGTGTTAGTTTTACAAGAATAGCAGATACCAGTTAGAGAATAAATATGCAATTGATAGAGGGTCAAATGTGTGTGTTTTTATTGTATTACTGACTGTTTACCTGATTTACTTAATGAAAAACTACATGCTATTTTTCAAAAGACATCTTTTAATTCTAATTATTCATTTGCATTAATAATTTTCAATCTGCACATCTTCATTATTTAGCATGGGTTTACTGTAGTAACACTCAATGCACTATGGTATTGTGGCAGAAATGTGGGATATTCACATTGAATTGTATTACAGGAGTAATGGTATATAATTATATTATGCATGTGTGGTTAAGCTATAGCATGTGTGCATTATACTGAATGGTTTTAGACTGTTTTTCACACAAATAGGCTACTTAAAACCATATTTTGACCATGTTATTGAGGTGCTATATCTGTGGTTTTAACGGTTTATCATTATTTAAATGTATGCTACTATAGGAGACCAATGCTTAATAAAAATACAAACTTGGTCAGAATACATTATACCATATAAAACTGAGTTTGATACAGATGTTACTGATTTCGATAATGAACAAAAATTCAAGCGACTATCAAATGCGCATTTCTAAGAGACACAAATGATATTATTATTAATATTATGAGGCAACCCAAACCTGTTTCTTGATTTGAAACACTATCACTCATTAGAACATATGCAGAAACTAAGAAATATTTTTTTTTCTATTTAGATATTTATTTGAAGGAAAATTAATGGTCTGGTTTCTACAACTGTCACTTTGGAGCAAAAATCTGGCTTTAAACTTGAAAGAAATAAAGATTTGACATTTATCGTGATAATTATCGATATCGACTGATATGAAAAAAAGTATTGTGATAATATTTTGGCCCATATCGCCCAGCCCTAGTTACTGTTACCTAGTTAACTTTGATTTAATTGTAACTATTAATTTGTATCAGTAGTTTCAAAAGCTGTTATATAGCTTCATTTTATTACAGCTTAAGCAAACAGTACTGTAATAATCACTTTATAAAATGACACATAGCCTTGAATTATTTTTATGTATTTTATGTCATTTTTTAATTGAAAAATACTTAAAACTTACATTCCATTTTTTTTTTATATGATTTATAAATATTAATTGATATTAGTATTTTTTAAACACCTATTAAATTGCTTGTGGTGTACTGTTATCACTAATAAAAATAAAAAATATTTTTTTAAGTAAGTAAAATTGCTTAAATGTAAACAATGTTTACTTAATAAAAAATTAATTTGTTTAAAAAGCTTTTAAAATTAATTTTAAAAGCTATTTTTGTATTGCTTGTAACATGCTTATGTTGTGTTAATGTATCACTGACTACACAGCCAGTAATTTTAATAATAATAATCCAAATGTAGCTTTCAAATAAATATAGTTTCAGTAACAAATATGCAAACACTTCTCTAAAGCAGTGTTTGTTTAATGAATGCTACATGCATTTTAAATGATGAATTGTTTATAACTATTAATAATCTAGAAATCAAGTTGTTAAGAAGTTTAACAGCAAGTTCGGTTTTTGACGGTGCTGTCGACAATAGTGTGCTTTGCTACTACACTGTTACTCAATCGTGTATTACACAGTTACGCACATCTGAAGAGTTGGAGATGAGCTCTCTGAGGAAGATCTCTTTGTTGGAATAGAAGGTGTTGATGATGAGAGACATCAGCTGAGCGATCTCAGCCTGGAAGGCAAAGGTCTCCGCGTCATCCTCCATCGACTGGTCGTGTGCTTCCGGCATCTGTGCATGATAAACAATATAACATATACACAATATTTGACGAGTATGCTGTTACATCAGAGCACATATTTGAGTTATTATACATGAAATGCATTAGTATTAGGCTGATTAATGTAGTATGCATTACTGTATAACCTCTCTAAACCAATTAAGGACTCAAGGCATGGTTTAGTTCAATTGCAAAGGGGTTCTGCATTAATGCTATTAATATATACAAAGCTGAAGGGATTGCTCGTGGTTCGGGAACAACTTGTACGAACTCTAGCGCCTCCTGTCCGTCCAAACGTGTTATTACAAGCTTCCAGAACCTACCTAACTCTTCACAACATGCATTAACACGGAGCACATCACTTCAGATCTGAACGAGACACTATAATGCAACTAATTCGGTCATTATAAACACCAATGCACAATGTTAAACTGCATGCACAACTCAATATGCAAGTATAAAAATCACATATTTAAAATGCACTCATTAAGCATGCGTGTATAATAATGACGAACACTTTCCTCAAATGCGTTCATAAGCACCTTTAAATAATCGAGAAACTTGCAAAAGTCTCGTTTAAGTTAACGTTAATCTCTCCGAAGTAAAACGGATCAGCTCCAGATGGTCTGAGCCGAGGACTTATTCATGGTAACGTTAACACTTAACGCATTCATTTGAGAAATACGCTGATTTAAATTTACTAACGATTAATGGAAGCATCTCTTTGTTGAATAGAAGGTGTTGATGATGAGAGACATCAGCTGAGCGATCTCAGCCTGGAAGGCAAAGGTCTCCGCGTCATCCTCCATCGACTGGTCGTGTGCTTCCGGCATCTGTGCATGATAAACAATATAACATATACACAATATTTGACGAGTATGCTGTTACATCAGAGCACATATTTGAGTTATTATACATGAAATGCATTAGTATTAGGCTGATTAATGTAGTATGCATTACTGTATAACCTCTCTAAACCAATTAAGGACTCAAGGCATGGTTTAATTCAATTGCAAAGGGGTTCTGCATTAATGCTATTAATATATACAAAGCTGAAGGGATTGCTCGTGGTTCGGGAACAACTTGTACGAACTCTAGCGCCTCCTGTCCGTCCAAACGTGTTATTACAAGCTTCCAGAACCTACCTAACTCTTCACAACATGCATTAACACGGAGCACATCACTTCAGACCTGAACGAGACACTGTAATGCAACTAATTCGGTCATTATAAACACCAATGCACAATGTTAAACTGTATGCACAAGTCAATATGCAAGTATAAAAATCACATATTTAAAATGCACTCATTAACATGAGCATGCGTGTGTAATAATGACGTCCACTTTCCTCGAATGCGTTCATAAGCACCTTTAAATAATCGAGAAACTTGCAAAAGTCTCGTTTAAGTTAACGTTAATCTCTCTGAAGTAAAACGGATCAGCTCCAGATGGTCTGAGCCGAGGACTTATTCATGGTAACGTTAACACTTAACGCATTCATTTGAGAAATACGCTGATTTAAATTTACTAACAGCAGCTTAATGATGTAAAACACTTCATATTTGTTAAGATACAAGTACAAAACCGCCGTGTAAATGTGTAGTAGCATCTCAACTGTTATAAACGCGTTGACGAATGAATGAAGCGCGGATAAACGTCGAATATACTCGCAGCATTTGCGTGAAATGGCAAATAAGTTGAATGGTAGTGAATTGGGATGTTATTCTGATTGTATATTCTTACCTTGAATGGTTTATTCGAGTGAATTAGATTAAGCGATCCTCCGTTAAGCCTGTGAGAGTTTTCTCCTCAGCTGTCACTGAGCTTTGGGAGATCCTATCGCGTGCGTTACGCCACTAGCGTATGTGGCGCGCTTTTATACGTCCTGACGGGAGAGCTCGAGAACGCGGACGCTCTAGAAATCTCTCGAATCTTCTTAACGCTTTCCTCTGGGCGCAGGGGGAGGGGCTCTGCTGTCAATCATCCACCGTCTCTATTTGAACCGTTAAAAGGGGCGGGAAACAAGACTGAGGGAGAGGAAATTTCTAGATTGTTTGGGAAATCAAAAGTAATAAAGACTGACTCCAGATTATATTTATCAAGTCATTTATTAAAAACGTTCAAGTCAGGTTTACAAAAAAAAACAGCTTGTATTAGAAAAGCTCAGAAAATTATATTTTCTGGTACAGTAACTACACAAAAAACATTACTAAAAATTGAATTGGCTTGTTAACGTTCACTTTGGGATGTGGAGATTGTTTTTACAAAAACAATAAATTAAATACATTAACAATTTAGGGCTATTTCTACTAAAACTCTTTAGTCGACTTCCTCCATTCTAGAACTGTCCTCATCGCCCTCCAGAACTGGCATATCTTCTTCAGCGGGTTGAGTAATGTCTTCTACAGCAGAGTCATCGTCATCAATGCCTGAAAGAGAAGAGATTACATATAATTAAGTCATTTTCTACAATTAAATTTCATTTGTCACTACACCTTTAAAAATAGAAGAACCATTTTGGGGTTCCCATAGAACTTTTCATTGGACAATTCTTAAAATAACCTTTTTTTAGTGTAGATTGTTAGTTAGGGTTTTTATTTGTTTTATTGGTGATCTAAAGACACTTTTTGTCCATTAAAAAATAACTTTTAGTGCAATGGAAAGTTTCATGGATGTTACAGGTTTTTCATGAAACCATCAAAGCCAATAATGACCCTTTATTTTTAAGAGTCTAATAGTGGTCCAATATGTTTTAGTAGATGATTCTTAAAATAACCATTTTTATTGCTGTCAAAAACATTTTAATAATCTAAATAAACTTTTCCATTAATAAAAACCATTAATGCAATGGAAAGGTGATGTTAAAGATTCTTAGTGGAACCATCAAATCCAATAATGGCCAAAAAGTGTCGTGGTGGACCAACATGTTTTAGTGGATAATTCTTAAAAGAACCATATTAAATAAGTGTGAAGAAAAATGTTTTCCATTAAAAGAACCTTTCCATTAAAGGTTCTTCATGGAACCATCAAAGCCAATAAAGAACCTTTATTTGGTGGACTGATATGTTTTAGTGGATAATTCTTAAAAGATCCATTTTAAGAACATTTTAATGTTCTAAAGAAACTTTTTTCACCCCGCTATGCATTGGAAAGGTTCCATTGATGTTAAAAGTTCTAGATGCCGATAACGAACTTTACCTATTAAGAGTGTAGTGTAGATTTTTTTGATGGGCGTTACCAATAACCATTAATGCATTAATAATGCATTAATAACGGTGATATACTCTAGGCCCTTGTGTTTAAATGTATAATTTTTGTAGTCACCAAACTTACCAAGACCAAGTTTGATCATCCTGTAGATGCGGTTAGCATGTGTTTGTGGGTCTTCCAGGGTGAATCCAGAGGAGAGCAAGGCGGTCTCGAACAGCAGGATCACCAAGTCTTTCACTGCCTTGTCGTTCTTGTCAGCTTCTGCTTTCTCTCTGAGTGTCTCGACGATGGGATGGACGGGGTTGATTTCTAGGTGCTTTTTAGCGGTCATGTAGCCCATGGTGGAGTTGTCCCTCAAGGCCTGAGACTTCATGATCCTCTCCATGTTGGCCGTCCATCCGTATGTGCTTGTGACGATGCAGCAAGGCGAAGCCACCAGACGGTTTGAGACGGTGACCTGTTTGGATACACTATCATTTAACGGCTCTGAAGAGTATTCACTTCCAAATCAAAGTCTAGTATGCTAACGGCTCATACCTTCTCAATCTTTTTGTCCAGAATGTCTTTCATGATCTTGCATAAGTTCTCATATTTGGTCTTCAGCTCTTCCTGATTCTTCTTCTCCTCCTCGTCCTCAGGCAGCTCCAGACCCTCCTTGGTCACTGATAGCAGGTTTTTACCATCGTATTCCTTCAGCTGCTGTACGCAGTATTCATCGATGGGCTCGATCATGTAGATCACCTCCAGACCGGCTTTACGCAGGCGCTCCACGAAAGAAGAGTTGGCCACCTGATCTTTTGTCTCACCTTTGGAGAAGACGAGCAATGTTTGTAAGAACATGATCTGTGTTAAAATAACATTTAAAAATGAATTAGCCAACTACTAACCAGTAATGTAGTAGATGTGCTTCTGACTGTCCTTCATGCGAGACACATATTCCTTGAGGGACACCATCTCGTCTCCAGAAGCCGATGTGTAATAGCGAAGCAGCTCGGAGAGTTTCTTCCGGTTCTGAGAGTCTTCATGGATGCCCAGCTACAATTGGGAAAAGCCATTTTAGCTTGGAAATATTTCAAAAGTATCTCATCTATGATTTCCATAACTATTCAAAAAGCACACACACCTTGATGTTCTTGGAGAACTGCTCGTAGCACTTCTTGTAGTTGTCTTTGTCCTCGGAGAGTTCGGTGAAGAGCTCCATGCACTTCTTGACCAGGTTCTTACGGATGACTTTAAGGATCTTGCTCTGCTGAAGCATCTCTCTGGAGATGTTGAGCGGCAGATCCTCAGAGTCCACGACACCCTTGATGAAGTCTGGGAGGAATTTGAACTCGTTAACATCTGAAATCTCGGGTCATATCGACATCAGATTTATAATATCTAGTCATTTAATTCTTGAGACGCTTACTGAGATATTCTGGAATGAGATCCTCGCAGTTGTCCATGATAAAGACCCTGCGCACGTACAACTTAATGTTGTTTCTCTTCTTCTTGTTCTCGAAAAGGTCAAAAGAGGCTCTTCTGGGTACAAACAATAGAGCGCGGAACTCCAACTGGCCCTCAACTGAGAAGTGCTGCAACAACAAGACAACTGGTGGTTTAAAATCAAGACGGTTGGTGGTTTAAAATCAAGACGATTGGTGGTTTAAAATCAAGACGATTGGTGATTTAAAAACAGGACGATTGGTGATTTAAAAACAAGACGATTGGTGGTTTAAAATCAAGACGATTGGTGGTTTAAAATCAAGACGATTGGTGATTTAAAAACAGGACGATTGGTGATTTAAAAACAAGACGATTGGTGGTTTAAAATCAAGACGATTGGTGATTTAAAAACAGGACGATTGGTGATTTAAAAACAAGACGATTGGTGATTTAAAAACAAGACGATTGGTGGTTTAAAATCAAGATGATTGGTGTTTTAAAATCAAGATGATTGGTGGTTTAAAATCATGACGATTGGTGGTTTAAAATCATGACGATTGGTGGTTTAAAATCAAGACGATTGGTGGTTTAAAATCAAGACGATTGGTGGTTTAAAATCAAGACGATTGCTGGTTTAAAAACAAGACGATTGGTGGTTTAAAATCAAGACGATTGGTGTTTTAAAATCAAGACGATTGGTGGTTTAAAATCAAGACGATTGGTGGTTTAAAATCAAGACGATTGGTGGTTTAAAATCAAGACGATTGGTGGTTTAAAATCAAGACGATTGGTGGTTTAAAATCAAGACGATTGGTGGTTTAAAAACAAGACGATTGGTGGTTTAAAATCAAGACGATTGGTGGTTTAAAATCAAGACGATTGGTGGTTTAAAATCAAGACGATTGGTGGTTTAAAATCAAGACGATTGGTGGTTTAAAATCAAGACTATTGGTGGTTTAAAATCAAGACGATTGGTGGTTTAAAATCAAGACGATTGGTGGTTTAAAAACAAAACGATTGGTGGCTTAATCATCTTGTCTACTCAAAAAGAACTTCATCCATTTTTGACTCAATATTCATACCAACCTTGACGGCCAGGTGATCCTCCCAGTCGTTGCTCAAACTCTTGTAGAACTCGCCGTACTCCTCGTTAGTGATGTCATCGGGGTTACGGGTCCAAAGGGGCTTGGTCTTGTTGAGCTCTTGAGCATCAATGTACTTTTCCTTGACCTTCTTCTTCCTCTTGTTCTGGCCGTCTTTGGTGTCTTCATCTTCATCAGCGCCCAAGTCCTCAATCTTGGGTTTGTCTTTCTCATCGCCGGCCGCCACCTCCTCCTCCTTTTCTCCTTCTTCAAGGTCAACCTCTTTCTCTCTCTGTTTCTCAACCTGCAAGATGAAAATTGGTGCTTTATTTGTTCAAGCTGAGAGGAACCAAGGTTTGCAGTTCTGGTACCAAAGTACAAGCACTTACGAAGAGCGTAATGGGGTAGCCGATGAACTGAGAGTGTTTCTTCACAACTTCTTTGATGCGCTTCTCCTCAACATATTCGGATTGATCCTCTTTAAGGTGGAGAATGACGGTGGTGCCACGTCCAATGGATGGGCCTGCAATTCCAAAACAAATGCATATGTCAAGCTCAGTACTTTTAGACAAACAGATAAAACACTTATGAGGGCTCATACCGTTGTCTAGCTTCACTGTGAAGGAACCACCAGCAGCAGATTCCCAGATGTACTGCTCGTCATCGATGTGTTTGGTGATGACCGTGACTTTCTCAGCCACCAAGTAGGCCGAATAGAAACCCACACCAAACTGACCGATCATGGAAATGTCCGCTCCGGCCTGCAGAGCCTCCATGAAGGCCTTCGTGCCGGATTTAGCGATGGTGCCCAGGTTGTTGATGAGGTCTGCTTTGGTCATGCCGATGCCGGTGTCGACGATTGTGAGCGTGCGCTCTTTCAGATTGGGGGTGAGTTCAATCTTAAGGTCCTTGCATGAGTCGAGTTTGCTTGGGTCTGTCAAGCTCTCGTATCTGATCTTGTCCAATGCCTGTTTTGAAGATATGCATTGTGTTATTGTGAATTTTGGAACCAATACTGGTGCATGAATGGAGAACGCACTGACTGACTTACATCTGAAGAGTTGGAGATGAGCTCTCTGAGGAAGATCTCTTTGTTGGAATAGAAGGTGTTGATGATGAGAGACATCAGCTGAGCGATCTCAGCCTGGAAGGCAAAGGTCTCCGCGTCATCCTCCATCATGGGCTGCGTGGCGTTCTCCGGCATCTGCATAAATACGGTTTATAAATAAGGATTCTGGAATATAAAGCATTACATTTAAGGTATTTTATTTAAATAGATTTCTGAGCATTGCCTATCTTTTAGTAATTCTTACTAAATATGTGTGTTGGAAGGACACCTGTTTTTTTTCCTCTGATAGTAAAAAATATTTGTATATAAATAGTTATGTGGTACAATATTCTACTTATGCTCTCAATACATTCATCTCCGTATTATAAATATCTAATTTTGACTAATTAAAGCTTTCAACTAAAAAGTTCATTTAGAAAATATAAATTAACCTTGGTACTTTGTCAAAATCAGTGTTATTTTAGTATCATTGAGATACTATTATAGTATTTTGAATTAGAATTGTATGTTTTTCATGTATTTTTATTTTTATTTAAGTTAAAAAAAAAAATGTAATTTAGTTATGCATTTTTGTTGTTTTTATTCGTTTTTGTTGTTTTAAAATATGTCAATATAGCATTTATTAATTCGTGATTTTTATTTCAGCTTTAATTATTGTAGTACATAAAGTTAAACTAAATTAAAACGAGAAATGTTCCCTTGGAAAAATTAAATAAATCTACGTTTTTCATATTTTATTTTGTAATTATAATTGTTTTTCATTTTATAGATTTAATTAATAATCCAGTTCTAATTATAAAATTTGGAACGATAACGTGAATAATTTTAGTGAATAGTGATATTTGAATCATTATAAATACTAATTTATATATAATCTGCAAGGTCACAAATATTTCATTTTATGTTTAAAAAAGATTTTTTATAGATTTAATTTTAATTTTAGTTAACTATAATAATCCAGTTCTAAATATAAAATTTGGAATGATAACATGAATAATTATAGTGAATAGTGATATTTGAATAATTATAAATGCTAGGCAAGGTCACAAATAAATATGTCATACTACAAATGTTCTGTGGTCCAATGCTTTTATTACTTTCATCACTTAATCCTAAAATATGAATTAAAACGGCAGATTATTCTAAACTAAAAGGTGGGAAAAATAAATAAAGGTTATATATTGTTCAAAATGCACGTAAGTAACCTGTATCTTTGGCCAAAAGCCCTTAAACTTTGAGTGAATGATAATAAGCAACAGCTAGCAGCTGACCTCCCCATCAGCAGCTGACCCCCAGCAGCTGACCCCGGCCCAGCCCCCAACAGCTGACCCCATCAGCAGCTGTCACTACGAGTTTAAAGGGGAAGGAGTGTCACATGTCACAGAAGGCAAATGGTGCAATAATGCCACATAAAGTATCTTTATACCCCATTTTGGGGTTTTACTAATGTAATATGACCTATTCTCATTTGTAGGATCAGATTTTGAATTACTCTGGTTTAAGAAATGGTCTGAAAAGCCACAGCTGTCGTCAGGCTTCTCCTGGAGCATGTGCTCTTAGCTTCGGTATGAAACCCATTGGATCTTCTTACATTTTTGGCTTTAATTTTGAATGTGAGGATTCTGACAATGTTTGAAATAATTAGTTATGTTGTAAAATTGAGGAAAAAAGCCATTCAAATGATTCTATCTTCTGATACAATTTTAACATATTTTAAATTTAGAAGTAAAATAAAAAGCAGTGTAAGTTCCAGATGTAATTCCTCTTACCGTGATGATTGTCTTCTGTATAAAAGGTCTGTGCAGAAAGTCTTCTGGCGTATACTCCACTGGAGTCTGCTTTGAGTTCGATGACTTCTCGTCGCTGCTTTGCTTGATCTGCCGAGCATCGGGCCTTCTTCAGCCTTTATATACTTGTGAGCAAAGTTTCTCGAACCCCCATTGAGAACGTTCCAGAAGGAATGTCCACTACAGTAAGGAGGGGTGTCAGAGAGCTAAAGTAAGACCGGCGGGCCGAGACGAGCCGAGTCCACTACCATATACCCCTTTTGTCCTTTTTGGGAGTCACAAGAGGTGTCTGTCAATCAAGGCCAGAGCGTTCCGCGTGTCACATGGGCCGGTCAGCGAGCGAATCTCGAATGCTCATTGGCTGCGTAAGATTGTAAAATATCCCAGGCTTTGAACTGAGGTGCCAGAATTCACACGAGATAAGGTTCCCATGCATTCGAGTGCATTCTAGTGCATTCTGGTAGGCCTCCTCGTGTTGAAATTATGACCCAGTTGTGTTGTGAGTCAATGACCCTCATTGGTTTCCATGCAACTTACCCCAAAAAATAACCCTAACCCTACAATAACAATCCTGCAATCATTTATTTGCTCAGTTGTGCCAAACCTGTGTGTGTTTCTTTCTTCTGTTGAGCACAAGAGGAGAATGTGCGTTGCTCAAAACCTCATTTTACTGCAATTAGATCATCTAATTAAATGTGCTTGACTATTCCTAGAAAGAAAACGAGTATGGTCATTTGCTGGCCCAAATGATGTGCTACAAAAGTAATTGAAACTAGAGACAATTATTCAGTATGTGCATTTAAACAATTACTAGTAAGTGCGACCTGTAAATGTTTCTATTATTTTTATTTTATGTATTGTAATATATGTTTGTAGGCTTCTCATGAGATATCAATTATATGAAATAAGAACTTGTTCTTAATTAACTTGTCTGGTAAAATAAATAAATAAATTAGTCAAATAATTGACGGTAGCCATTGACTTCCATTGTATAGAGAAAAAAAATATTTGAATGGAATTTAATGGCTACCGGCAGCTGTTTGGTTACCAGCATTCTTCAACAAAATAATAATAATAATAAGATTTTAAATGTAAAAAAAAATATTTTCTAAATATTCACCAAAATATTTTCTAAAAATAAATTATTTTAAATATATATATTTTGGCTATTTAAAAATATTTTTTAAACATAAATATATTTTTTAAAAGCATTTATTTATTTATTTTTGCCGTAGTTACTGATTTTTGATGATTATTGATGCACATTGACCATTCTTAACATTTTTAAGACATGAAAACATAAATAATCCGAATATTATGCCTTTATCATATATTTACAAATATATTTTTGACTATTTTAAAATATTTTGTATCTTTTAAAAACATAAATATTTTTCAATATATATATATTTTTAAACATTTCACTTAAAAAAAAATAAAATAATAATTAATGAAAAAAAGCTTACACAACAAATAAAAAAAGGATTAGTTTGACCGGTTAAATTCAAAATGAGCTGCACAGGTAAAAAACAGAAATATTTGTGGATGTTTTATTGGTTTATTTATTGGGTAATGACACTTTTGTAGCATCTATACACATCCTGCTTTGTAAACGACTACAGCAGTGTTTGTACGTGTACTCGTGCATTCCGTGTCATTAAATCGATGTAAATAGTGCTAAAGCCCTTTTGTGTAAGAGCTGATCTGAGTCTGGAACAGTCCAGTCGTTTTCTCTGAGACAAGCAGTGTGTTTCCAGAAGCACACACCTCGATGAACTCAGCAGAGGTCCGTCCTGGGTTATATTTCACTCTTATAGGTCTCTTCTTGCAGCAGCTAGCGCCATTTTATCTGTTTAGAAGTGACGGACTGTACTATACAGTCACATTATTTATGTTTCTTTTACTCTCTCGTTTAAATCGTGCTTGAAATATAACGAGTATGGATGTACACACGTTGAAAGCTTTATAGTGAGTGCTCAAATGCTAATATTTTTGTCGAATGCGATTAGTTTGCGTCTTCTCTTCACTTTTGCTCGACGCACATTGCACGTAGTGCGTCATGAATATTAATTAGGTAACGCGTACGTAACGCGACATCCAACGTAGCAAGCTGCTTGACTTGATGTAATATGACATTTATACTTTAAAAATCGCATTTATGAGAGAAACTTGAAAAACAGGGCGAGGTATGAGACTGAAACTTATATGTGATGTTTAGTGGAAATGTCACATCTACACAGAAAGGGAAAAATATGCATAAATCGGGCTTTTTATCGATTTATTTTGAGCATAAGTGACGATAAAGGCATAATATAACTACTAAGCTGGCCAAATATATATTTAAATGCTTTAAAAATATATATTTATGTTTTTAAAATATACAAAATATTTTAAAATAGCCCAAAATATATTTGTAAATATAGGATAAATGCATAATATTCGGATTATTTCTGTTTTCATGTCTTCAAAATGCTAAGAATGTCAATGTGCATCAATAAACATCAAAAATCAGTAACTACGGCAAAAATAAATAAATAAGTAAATGCTTTAAAAAATATATTTATGTTTTAAAAAATTAAAATATATTTTAAAATAGCCAAAAATATATTTTTTAAATGAATGTATTTGTAGAAAATATTTTGACGTGAATTTATTTTGAAAATATTTTTTTAATATTTAAAAAAATGCAAATGTTTTATGCTGATACATAATATTTAAACATATTTAAGTGTGTTTTGTATAATGCAAATAGAGCAGCTGTCTTTCTTCTGTATTCTGTGCTGTGTATTAATTTGCATGTTTAGTGTAAATATCACAGAAGGGGAAAAATATGCATACATTATTTTAATCGATTTATTTTGACTAGAATTGCATTATAAAAACTTTATTTATAATCGGATTATTTCTGTTCTTTTGTTTTAAGAATGAGAACAATGTTAATGTTTATTAATCATCAAAATCAGTAACTACTGCAAAAAATGTATAAATAAATCTGGCCAAATATATATTTAAATGCTTTTAATAATATATTTATGTTTTATATTTATATTTAATATTTATGTTTTTATATTTTATATTTATGTTTTTTACATGTATGTTTTTTACATGTATGTTTTTTATATTTATGTTTTATATTTATATTTTGTATATATTTATATTTTATATTTATGTTTTATATTTATATTTTGTATTTATGTTTTTAATATTTATGTTTTATATTTATATTTAATATTTATGTTTTTTATATTTATATTTTATATTTATGTTTTTTACATGTATGTTTTTATATTTATGTTTTATATTTATATTTTGTATTTATGTTTTTAATATTTATGTTTTATATTTATATTTAATATTTATGTTTTTTATATGAATGTTTTATATTTATGTTTTATATTTTATATTTATGTTTTTTATAATTATGTTTTATATTTATATTTATGTTTTTTATATTTATATTTTGTATTTATGTTTTTAATATTTATGTTTTATATTTACATTTATATTATGCAAAATATTTTAAAATAGCCAAAAATATTTTTGTAAATAAGTTCATTTATAGAAATCATTTTATGTTAATAAATAATATTTAACTGTCTTCTGTATCCTTTGTATAATAATTAGCATGTTTAAAATGTAACATTTAAAATCGCCATAAAATACGTGTAAATAAATGTATTTGTAGAAAATATTTTTCATATATTTGAAAAAAATATATATATTTTTTTTATTTGCATAATGCAACGATAGAACAGCTGAGTCTTTCTTCAGTGTCCTTTTTATGATAATTTGTATGTTTAAAATATAACATTTAAAATATGCATAAAATATTTGTAAATACATTTATTTGTAGAAAATATTTTTTGAAAACATATATATATTTTTTTGTTATTTGCATAATGCAACGATAGAACAAATGCGTCTTTCCTCTGTATCCTTTGCTGTGTATTAATTTGCAATATTTTTGCAACCTCAATTTGACCTCTCACCGGACTCCCGTGAACGCGCAGCGCTGTCGGTCTGGCGCGCGCGCGTGCTCGTGCACGAAGCGGAATGAATACTAATGTGGAAGATGGCGGCGGAGGGAGGTGGGAAGGAGGCGAACGATATTAAAACTCACTTCAGCACACGGGAGGGCGTCTACAAACTCCTGCCGAACTCCGAGTACAGCCGACCGAACCGCGTGCCGTTCAACTCGCAGGGCTCGAACCCGGTCAAAGTCTCGTTCGTGAACGTGAACGACCAGTCCGGGAACGGCGAGAGAGTCTGTTTCAATGTGGGCCGGGAGCTTTACTTTTACATCTATAAAGGCGTCAGGAAGGTAACGGCTTGACAGCTGCTGGCTGGGACTCTTTCGACCGCTTTAAACGAGTTTATGTCAATACAGCTGTTAATGCATGTGCAAAAATAACGTGCATTGTGTTTAAATCATGTTTACAACTCAAGTTGCATGTAAACACACCGTGCATTCACCGATATCATCAGATCCAGAGTCACGCACGCGGTTAAACCTGAGTTTATGTCAATACAGCTGTTAATGCATGTGCAAAAATAACGTGCATTGTGTTTAAATCATGTTTACAACTCAAGTTGCATGTAAACACACCGTGCATTCACCGATATCATCAGATCCAGAGTCACGCACGCGGTTAAACCTGTCGCGTGATGTTTAAGTACAGTTGTAGTCCGGAACATAATCTGTAGTCGTAGATCTAGAGTAACGCGCGATGTTTAAATACAGTACGTATACACTATTTTGTAATTTTCGGCTTAAATAATTTATTTTAAAATTACGACAGTCTTGTTTTGTGCTCTACACAGTCCTGTAACATACATATATATTTGCAACCATGCTCTTAATTGAAACGTTTTTATAAATCTTCTGTTGCATTATGTAGAAAAGCTGTTTAGTGTAAACCTTTGTGTTGTGCATCCTAAAAATCCTATGCACTGTTATTTTAAGCAGATTTTGGCGTATGCATGAGGTTTGGGGTTTGTAACCTGTTGCATAATTTATGTTTACAGCATCATCTAAAAATGATTTATGTAAATGCACCCTAAAATACACTGCATTAGGCCAGGTCCAGGGTTTATGTGTGATGTTAGCTGGCTAATATCTACATTCTGTGGTATCTTTATGTGAATGCTTTTCTAAGCACAGTTTATGTGTTAATGCATCCTAGAATATAATGCACATTCATTCAATATATGATTTTTGGGGATGGGTTACCTGCTGCATTATGTTGGGAAGGCTGTCGAGTGCAAACTATTGTGTTTACGATACCATTAACATGTAAAGTGCATTAAAATATCATTTTACATTATGAGTTTTGGGGTTGCATGATGTTGCAAAATGCCCTTGGATAATATTATTCCATAATCTGTGTTTACAGCATCATTTGCTAATAATATTAAGTGCAGCCCATATTATACTGATTATCATGTGTGTGCATTAGTGAGTCTTTCTTTAGCCTAACATCATGCATGCTCTTATTTGTGATGTCACAGGCCGCTGACATGAGCAAGCCCGTAGACAAGCGGATCTATAAAGGAACGCTCCCCACGTGTCACGACTCCAACGCGCTGACGGCGACGGCGGAGAGCGTCTCGCTGCTCGTGGGCTTCTCTGCGGGGCAAGTACAGCTCATTGACCCCATCAAGAAGGAAACCAGCAAGCTTTTTAATGAAGACGTGAGTCCTGGACGTGTTTGTTTGAGATTAAACCTAGACCGGTTTAACCTAGTTCAGTCAGGGTTGTTACTAGTGATCGACCGATATTGATGTTTTATAACCGATACCGATTATTTGCATGTTTATGTATCCGATAACCGATATTATTTACTGTTATAAAGTCCATTCTTCACTTTCAGTCATCTTAACAACAACAAAAAATGTCTTTCATGTTAAATTTAATCTTCAAATTACAATTTATTTATAAAAAGCATCATCAGCAACACTGATATTAACAATAAGCAGAATAATGTTTTCAAATGGAGAAAATAAAGTCATTTTAAACTACAGTTTTAGGTTTAAACGCTGTTTAATAGACTAAAGAGTGAAGAATAATATTCTCTGGAATATTGAAATAAGCTATAACAAACAAAACATCGTATTTTATTGCATTTCTTAACTGTTTTATCAGAATTATTAAAATGTTTTTGTCTTGATTATGAAAACGTCTGACTGTGGTTTTCGGTAAACCGGTATATCGGTCGGTCTCTAGTTGTTACCAAACAAGCCTGGTTTATTTCAGTTAGTCCGACTTATTTTGAACCAGATCAACTTATAATAAGTCAGACTAACTGAAGTAACCCAGGCTTGTTTAATAATCTTGTTTTATGACTGGACTGGATCAAATCTTCAGGTTTCTGACTGAAAATTACATTAAATAACAAAATGCGTGATTTAAGGTTTTTATGGTAAAGAAGATACATTTTCATTGTCTTTCTAATATAAAAAATAAAAAATTATACTTTACATTAAGAAAATGAAATCTATTATTTTATATTATTTCTGATAATTCATTTGCAACAACACAGATTTAACTTTATTGTGAAGTTCGTGATTAAGTGTGGAAAAATTAATTATGTGATTTTACATTTTCATTGTCTTTCTAATATAATAAATAAAATAAATACATTATACTTTACATTAAGAAAATTAAATCTATTTTCAGTTCTTTATTTTATTTTTTATAATTTGTTTTGCAACAGATTTAACTTTATTGTGAAGTGTGAAAAAAAAAAAAAAAGTGATTTAAGGCTTTTATCTTAATTTGCTCAATTGTATGGTCTTTGCATAAATTCAAAAAATATATTGTTTGAAATGAAATAAATTAATAAATAACATAAATTATACTTTACACAAAGAAAATGGAATGCATTTCATGTTATGACCATTACGTCACAGTAAAAACAAAACAATAATAATAATAATAATAAAGTGATTTAAGGCTTGTTAGAATGCTAAATTTGATAAACAGATATATACATGTGTGTGTGTGTGTGTGTATGCACTTTATGTATTTGTTTAGAGAAATAAATTAATAAATCTGTTTATTTGACATTAATAAAATTAATTGGATTTAACCTAGTTGTGACGTTAGTGATCTGACATGACAGTAAAAAACAACAACAACAAAAAATAGCTAATTATGTGATTTAGGATTTTATTTTAAAGACACTAAATTGTAATGCCTTTGATTAATGCCAATAAATAATTGTATATAAAAAAAAAAAAATGATATTAAGAAAATGTAATCTATTTTAGAACATTAATATTTTTTTCATTGTTTAGATTGAAGCAACATTAAATCTATTTTTGCATGTTTTGTAATTCTTTTGTTTCTGAGACAGAGACTAATCGACAAGTCCGCGGTGACGTGTGTAAAGTGGGTCCCGGGGTCGGAGCACCTGTTCCTGGTGGCTCATGGGAGCGGCTGTTTGTACCTGTACAATGTGGAGCACACCTGTGGAACGACTCCGCCGCATTACCAGCTGCTAAAGCAAGGCGAGAGCTACGCCGTTCACACCGGCAAGAGCAAGTCCACCCGCAACCCTCTCCTCCGCTGGACGGTGGGCGACGGCGCGGTTAACGAAATCGCTTTCTCGCCCGATGGAAAGTTCCTGGCTTGCGTCAGTCAGGATGGATTCCTTCGCGTCTTCAGCTTCGACGCGACAGAGCTACGAGGCACGATGAAAAGCTACTTCGGTGGGCTGTTGTGCGTTTGTTGGAGCCCTGACGGACGATTCATCGTAACCGGCGGGGAAGACGATCTCGTCACGGTTTGGTCGTTTTCGGACGGAAGGGTCGTCGCGCGCGGACGAGGGCACAAATCGTGGGTGAGCGTCGTTGCGTTCGATCATTGCATCACTAGCGTTCAGGATTGCGACGCGCCGGCGGAGTTTAGTGGAAGCGATGAAGACATGGCGCAATTCAACGGAAATCGCGAACGCGCGAATAGCGCGCAATCTAGACTATCCAAACAAAACTCTACGAACGGTAGCGTGACGTACCGGTTTGGCTCGGTCGGTCAGGACACTCAACTCTGCTTATGGGACCTTACAGAAGACGTTCTGTTTCCGTTATCCAGAACGAGGACTCAAACCAACGCAATGAGCGCGGAAACCGGCGCTAACGGAAACAATAGCGCGAACTCTTCGCTACCGCGCTCGAATAGTGTGCAGCACTCGACGGTCAGCAGCCCAAACAGCAACAAACCAACCAGCATCGTCGACAGCGCTTTGATCGCGACAGGCGTCAGCAAGTTCGCGACGCTAGCTTTGCACGAAGTGCGTAAAGAGCGGAATCAGGAAAAGGAGCACAAACGCAATCACAGCTTAAGCTACATTAGCAACAAGAGCAGCGATAAGCTGAATCAGATCATCGGCGCGCGAGCGGCTAAAACGGACGGCGCGAAGACGCTGGGAACGACGTCGTGTCCGCGCATGGAGGAGATCCCGCTGCTGGAGCCGCTGGTTTGTAAGAAAGTCGCTCACGAGAGACTCACGGTGTTGATCTTCCTCGAGGACTGTTTGGTCACGGCCTGTCAGGAGGGATTCGTTTGCACGTGGGCACGGCCCGGAAAAGTGGTGCGTAGCGACTTTTGGGTTGAGTTTAAAATTAGTGTATTTGGGATGCTTTTGAAAGAGCCTCTTTTGCTCATCAGGGCTGATCAAAAATACAGTAAAAATGTGAAATATTATTACTAATTAAACTAGCTGTTTTCTATGTGAGTCTATATTAAACTGTAATTTATTTCAGTGATCAAAGCTGTATTTTCAGCATCATTACTCCAGTCTTCAGTGTCACATGATCTCCAAAAAATCATTTCTGATTATTATCAGTCATATTTTGTGATATATTAGATTTTTCAGGATTTACAGAGTGACTTTATTTGAAAAAGTAACATTATGAATGTCTTTACTGGCACTTTTGATCACTTCAATGCATCCTAGCTGAATAAAAGTATTAATTTCTTAACTTTTCCTCCATTTTGTGTCTCTTTAGGGTCTATTGTCGTCCCAAAACCCGGGCAGCTCCCCCAGCGGGACGGTCGTATAGCTGCTGGACGCATTACATCAATCTCTATCATCATGTTTGCTGAGGAACACGTGTTTATTATTCACGCCGAAGCCTGTCGAGATCATATTACACCCTAAAATCAACAAAGAACACAAACAAAGCAAAGCTTATATTTTTAGGACCGTTATGGTTTTATGCATTATTTTCATGGCTAAGTCTTGTTACTGTGATGCAACACGTTGTGAAGTACACCTGTAAGTACCATAATAGTGTTTAATTACGTTTAATTAAAAGAGGTTTTCACTGTACTGTATCACGAGGTTTTTCACATGTCAATAGCGACTGAGAATTGCCATGAAGATAATGAAAACGAATGATCATTTGGGGTGAAATATGACGTTCTCGGCAGCTCAAACTGATTAGTAATTAGTTTTGTTCGTTATTTATACGTAGTTGACCGAATTCTTTTCTTTGTCCTGGATTTCTGAGCTCAGAGCAAACAGACCGATGTGTTTTTGCACTTATTAATGAAACTGTTTTTCTCATAATTGCGTTGGAAGAAAACCGCGCCGGACGTTTGGGTAACGACGTGATGCTTCATCAGCGCTGGATGTTGAAATCAAACTAGAGGAAGATAATTTGCACTAAATAATTAGAAGAAACGTCTTTAAAGTCATACAGGACTCCCTGGAAATGCTGTTTAAGTATAAAGAGAACTAGATATCATTTCTGAACATCTATTTTAATTGTTTCAAACGAAACGGGTTCATGTAAATATTGTAAATTATGGATTTATGATGGATCGAGATAACAATTACACACAATAGAAGACAGTTGTATTTCTAATACAGAGGAATTTATATATATATATACTATTAAAATGACCTTAAGCATATGTTTGGCTTGTTTTGTGAGTTTGAATATAATAATTGAACTCTTGTGTGGTGCACATAATTCATTGTTTAGCTTATTTGGTGTCGTTATGCTATATTATCTCCAAATCTTGTCTTTAAGCACAGGTTTTGTGTGTCTGCGTACGTCTCAGTGTTTGAGTGAGCATTGACAAAATTATCCACTAATTATGCGATTCTAATGAGCTCGAATCAATGAAGCCTACGATCAATCAGTGCTTAAAGAAACACAACACCTGTGATTATTGGGGGGGGGGGTGAACGATTATCATGTCAACGATTCGATATCACGATTATTTCAAATTTATTTTATTAAATTATATAAGCAGGCTACTTAAAAAAAAAATTGTTACCTGATTAATTAATATACTAATTAATTATTTTAAAGAATTCAAAATAAATATGCATATAGCTTTAAAACATACAAACACATATAAAGTAAAGACAATTACTAGTGATAAACAAAGAGCACTCTCAGTATCTGCGAGTTTACAGATAATCATAGTTATGTTTGTTTTTAACGACAGATTCGTTGTAAAACGACTCGTTTAAATGATTCAGAGTCGACTCTTTCTGAGACTTTATACACGGTGCACTTTCAGATTCAACACAATGCATGATGATTTCATTTCACTTACACGCTGCATTAAAGGTATAAAGTGCACATTATTTCTTTGTGAAGTTGAGATATGTCAAATAACAACACTTATTTTAAAACAAGTAAAATCGAGGATGTTGAATTTAAAAGCAACCACTGCATTTTAATCACGAGCCAAACATGCATCATGAGCCGTTTTAATCTGAATGATATTGTATAAAAATCTGAAGCGAAAACAAAACGGTCTGATTATAGCTTTGTGAAAATATGCTTCATGAAACAAAAACAGACGCATATTTCCATTCAGACAGCAGGTGGCGCTTATGGCACAGCAGCACTATAGCATTTCCTCAGTGTCCAGCTGTAAACATTAAACATTAATATTATAAAGTTATAAAATACCATGAGTCAGAGATGCATTCTTATACCCCAACCGTATCATGGTTCATTTAGCATCTGACCCGGGTTGCATCGTCACATATTATTAATTTGGGTTGCATCCCTAGATTTGATCAAGGCTACAAAGATGATGATTAATCAACTCTTGCAATATTAATATCTAAAGTTTTGAGAGTTTCTGGGTCAAATCGTTAACCACTACACCACAGCTTTATTCTCTGCTTGAGTTTGCATTCACCCCCCCTTTCGTCTGATGTGCCCCGACATTGTTCTTATAATTGGGAAATTAACGCAGAGAGACAGTGCGGTCTTGGCACACACACACACACACACACACACACACACACACAAGGGGTATCTTCATGGACATAGTTTGGTGCACATTTCAATCTGATCTGCTTTTGAAAATATGTTTTGTGCATAAAAGACGCATCTCATAATTATGTTTTGAACATTCAGTTCCAGTAAAAATGCATTGCATTGTTTTCATTCATTTCTATAGCACAGATGCAGTTCAGATCACTAACTCTGAGCAATAGTAATACTGATGTGAGTGTGTGTCTGTGTGTGTGTGTGTGTGTGTGTGTGTGTGTGTGAGGAGTGTGTGTGTGTGTGTGTGCGTGGTGTGTGTGTGTGTGAGTGTGTGGTGTGTGTGTGTGTGTGGTGTGTGTGGTGGTGTGTGTGAGTGTGTGTGTGTGGGCATGTGTGTGTGTATGAGTGTGTGAGTGAGTGTGTGAGTGTGGTGAGTGTGTGTGGTGTGTGTGTGTGTGAGTGTGAGTGTGTGAGTGTGTATGAGTGAGTGAGTGTGTGTGTGTGTGTGTGTGTGTGTGTGAGTGAGTGAGTGTGTGTGAGTGTGTGTGTGTGGGGTGAGTGAGTGTGTGTGTGTGTGTGTGTGTGTGAGTGTGAGTGTGTGTGTGTGTGTGTGAGTGAGTGGTGAGTGCGTGTGTGAGTGTGTGTGTGTGTGTGAGTGAGTGAGTGTGTGTGAGTGTGTGTGTGTGTGAGGTGTGAGTGTGTGAGTGTGTGAGTGTGTATGAGTGAGTGTGTGTGTGAGTGAGTGAGTGTGTGTGTGCGTGAGTGTGTGTGTGTGTGTGTGTGTGTGTGCGCGTGTGGTAAACACCTGGTTTATATCAATGCACTAAAATCGAACTTTAGCACTGCATCTTTTTGCACGATCAGTCACCACTTTCTTAAACACCGAAGTGTCTTTAACTAATAAAAAACATCCCAGTTTAAACTTTGTACCAGTATGTAAGTGTCACTGTAAAAAAAATGAATCTGTCTTGTAATATTCATAAACAAAAATAATATTAAATTATTATTAATAATATTTAATGATAATAATAAATAGTGTGTATTTTATTAAACTAAATGATTGGTTCAGTGTTGTGTGGAAAATATTGAGAACTTTTCACCAATACAGTAAAACCAAGAGATAGGTTTTCTTAATTGCTTTTAAGGATACTTAAGCAGTTTTAAGGCTAAAGGAAGTTATTAAACTGAAAAAAATCAGGGAACAAGGCTATAAACCTATTTATTTTAAGAGAATTAGCTCAATTTGTCCAGTTATATTTTAGCTGTGATTATTAGTTCCCAGCATGCTTTGCATATGTCTGAATATGGAGAGTAAATATTGCAATTAAGTGCTATTTTAAGTGTTTTTGAGTGAAAGGAAACATCTATTATTAATGTTCAGTTATGTTTAATATTTGAAAGAGCTTTTTTCGTGCAGAAGAGTAGAGTTTATGGTTATGGATAATATACTAACACTGTGAGCCAAGATGCTTTGTTCAGTGAGTATTTTTCAGTATTTTCTTACTTTAATTGTACAAAATAACTCAAACACAAACAGGCCTTATTCAAAATCACAGACTTTTGTGAATCAACTTAAAATAAATGAGTACGTTTCACTACTAATATTAAATTCATAGTGTCACATATTAAATCATTCAGGAGATTTGACATGATTTATTTAGGCAGATTATGTTTTAAAAACTAAGCATTGAAAACTACTCAAAAATATGATGTGTAATATTGTTACCATGCAATTATGTATGAATTGGACATTCAGATATGAAGCACTTCTGGCAGATATTTCCCTCTAAAAGCACTTTATAAAGCAGGATCAGAAATAAGCTGAACTGAAATACAGACTAAAGTGCAAAGGCACTCTTTATTGGCAGCTGAAAGCCTCATAAAATTATTAAATTAAGTTAAAATATTTAATAAAAATCATTCCATTGACTATCATTGTATGAACACTTAAGCGCTTTTAACACCGTCAAAGTCAAACACGTTTAGTGCATCTTTTGAATTAAGATTTAATTTTTTATAAATTCATTAAAATATTTGCAAAAATTGTAGTCATTTTGTGTTTTGTAATGTTATTTATTAAAATTATAAAAATATTTTAAATATGTCCATATAGTTCGTTTTTGTTAAATTTAATTAATTTCAGTACTTAAAATTAAACTTGATTGAAAATGGGAAATTTATGAGAAAATTAGAAACTATACATGTGTATATATTATATTTCATATATATATATATATATTTATTAGTGCTGTCAAATGATTAATCGCATCCAAAATAAAAGTTTGTGTCTATATATTATATGTATACTGTGTATATATATAAATGCACACCTAAAGTATATATATTGAAAATATTTACATGCACATAATTATATATTTAATATATAAACAGCATTTTTACTTAAATATATACATGCATGTGTTTGTATTTATATATACACATATATTATGTAAACAAAAACTTTTATTTTGGAAGCGATTAATCGTTTGACAGCACTAATAAGTATATATATATAATTTCAGTTAATGCTTTTTTGTTTATGGTTTTATTTTATGCTAATAACTACCTATACTTCTCCTAAAACCTCCCAAACCAGCTCCGAAGGCTTTATTTCACCACACTTTGTTAGATCTGTGAAGATTGAGGCCAGAGACCCGGAAGCTTGTGTAAATGGGCCGAAGCGTCTATAAGGGGCTAACGAGAACTGCCAGATAATCAATGCCATTTTAATGTCTTGCAAAAGCTCCAAAACCATTCTAATACTGGAATACGTTCAATATGAAGCCGAACCTTACACCTGGAAAACGGTCCGTTACATTCAAGCACATAGAAAATATTTCATCTGCATATCAAAAATAGCATAACCATAAACACGAGGAGGAATTATGATCAAAAGTACACTATATCTGTAGATATACACACACATATATGCACATACGTATAAGAAAAATCATGCTTTTGCAAATCACACGTCTCCGAAATGGCACAAAAATGCAGTTTAATAATAGATATGACAACAATAACATTTCAATGATGCCATCAAATCCAAACATCACGTACTTTTTATTTAATTTGGATATCTCAATAAAACAGGCAATAGGAAGAAATACTCTGTAAAGAACTCTTAAAGGCTTTCATTAGAGGATGCAAAAACAATACAAAGTCACTGCAATCGAAGGTAGCTCTTGCAGAGTTCATGGTCCCTGATGTCTCCCCAACCTCCGTTTTTGACGTGCGGAGCCACGCCTTTGGCCCCGGAAGCTGGGAGTCTCTTTGTAATGAGCAGCTGTTTGGGGAATAACTGGTTCCCGCTGGTCTGGAGAATGTTCTCGATCTTCGTCTTCTGGGTGGACGGCATGCAAGCAGACTTCTTGTGGTGCATCCCGCAGTCGCCGGCGTGGAAGACGCGCGGCGCCTCGCTAACCATGACCTTCAGGAACGTGGGCAAACAGGTCACGGTAAGGTGCTGCAACGACCAATCCCAGTTATAGTCGTCGTAGGTGCAGAAGGCATCGGTGCATCGGAGGAGCTTTTGGTAGGCGTCTCTGTTCAGCGCCATTCCCATGTTATGCTCGGTGGACTTCCATGCTTTCACCTCCACTTTGTTGGCTTTGCTGGAGTAGCCGACGTGTCCGTAGCTTCCAAGGGATAAGATGTCGCAATCAGGACACTGCTCTTTCTTAAGGGACGCCATGAGTTTGAGAAGATGGTAGAAGTCGGGAGCGAGGTAGTGGTCTTCTTCGATGAGCAATAAGAGTCCTTGGTGGTCCTTCAAGACTTGGACTCGATCCCAAACGAAGTGTAGCTTCCACCACCAATGGTGTTTGGTCTGGGAGAACTTGGCTTCCCGATAGTGTCCGAAGGAGTCCGGGTACTCTGCGTTTAGGCAGCCTAGGGTTAAGGCATCTTTCTTGGGAATGTCTCGAGGGCAATCTCTGGGGTCATTCCCGGGGAACTCTTGAGGATAGAGCTGGATGCTGAAGGGGAAGAATATCTGAAGGACCAAGCAGAAGTCGACGGACGCGACTATCTGGTTGATTTCCGGCGACCAGACGTCGTGGCTGAATATCAGCAAGACTTTCTCGATATCTTTCGATTTCCTTAAGCTGTCCACCAACAGGCGTAGGTACTCGGGACGGTTGTGTACTTGGACGACGACGACTAGATCGTCCTTCCGGCGCGAGGAGCGAAACTTCTCCTCGTTTCTTAGGATCTGGTCGAAGTTGAGTTGAAAGACGATTCCTCGGTACACCAGAGTTGCGTTGTCCGCTTCAGATTTGGCAGCTGCCTGTGGTAGTATTTGTTGTTTTTCGGGAAGAGTTTCGTTGAGAGTTTTACGGGTTACTAGGATCGTGTTGGGACCAACGCTACTCCGTTTACCCGATTCCGCCTCTTTGGGAATCACCGAGGCGCTCGCCTTCTTCGGTTTCCCGCTACTCCAGACGGCGAATCCGCAGATGACCACCACTAGAGTCAGTATTACCACCTTTCGCTTGTAAATCCGGAATCTCATGACAGGCAGTCGCCTCGCGGGACGGTCGGAGAGAGGATTCGGGAGACGAGGACGGCAGGTTTGCGATGCAAAAGAAGTCTACGGCAGCAGATTGGGTACAAAACGTTATCATAGAAAACGCAGCTCAGTCTTGGTCCTCTGGAATGTAATCGAACGACGGTGTTTCCCATAAGAAGTTACTCTTAGAGGCAAAGGAGGCGCCTTTTAAAACCTGTGGAAGATGATTAAAAAGAGTGGATTTAATTAGCATGGTCTGAGGTTTATTTGCAAATGACTTTGAAATCACCTTACAAAAAATATTAATATTCATCGTAAACAATGACATTTTAGTAACTACACCCAAAAAATATTTAGGCCTTAATTGAGGATTTATGTAAAATGATGATATTATTTACAAACAAATAATAACTTGATGTGATGCATGATGTTAAGCCTCTAGATTGCTCTATTCTATCCGTTTTCTTTTTATTGTATCATTAAAAAAACTTGCTACATGTATTGCATTAAGCTAACTGAGACTCGTTATAACTTGCATGTTGTTGCTCTTTTGTTGATTTTGTTTGCTTCCATTGTCCTCATTTGTAAGCCGCTTTGGATAAAAGCATCTGCTAAATGACTAAATATAAATATATATATACACACACACACACACACACACACACACATATATATATATACACACACACACACATATATATATACACACACACACACACACACACACACACATATATATACACACACACACACACACACACACACACACACACACACACACACATATATATATACACACTCTCACACACACACACACACACACACACACACACACACACACACACACACACACATGTTAATCATACATGAAAGAAACAGGTCAGGTTTATCCAGTTTTTTGTTAACTATTTGCACCTATTTGATTGTTTTTAAATAATTATATATTTTTTAAATGCTAGTTTTTTGCATCTATTTGAATGCATTTAAACAATTCTGCTTTTAAAATGCATGTCTTCAAATTTCTTAGAATCAGCATAAATGTGTTCACTGTAAAAAACTATTACATTGATGCAGTTACAAAAGCTGTGGAGCAAGCAATTTTCAGTTTTGATAAATAATGATAAATATATAAACCTGGTTACAGTGTATTTAAAACACGTAGTTACAGAAATCCGACCGGTTTCGTTCAAATATGCATCAAATGAAGTAATGGTAAAACTGCGTATAATCCAAATGCATTAAATTATATATCCTTTTAAGTTTAGGCCTAAATATATTTTGATTCTAAGCAATGCATCTAAAATAAATAATTTACATAAAATGACAAAGTACACAAGACAAGCATTTTTTGTTCTCAAGAAACCTTCTAGAAAGAATTGAAAAAGCTGAAAAGGCAAAACCTCTTAATGTGGCCTATTGTTAGACCGCTGCTATTTTTATGGCTGACCAAAGGCAGAATGCATGACTCAAGTATTAAAGCTGATCATATTTCAAATGCACAACACACTCAGTGATATATTGCATTGTGCACATCAAATCTTTCTCTACCAAGGGCCCTAAGAAACATGAGATCAATAGTGTTAAACAGCATTAATATAACAAATGTGACCCTGCAGCACAGACGCAGTCATAAGCAGCACAGCTATATTTGTAGTAATAGACAATAATACATTGTATGGGTCAAAATTATACAGTTTTATTTTATGCCAAAAATCATTAAGATATTAAGATCATGTTCCATGAAGATTTTCTATCGTAAATATATCAAAACTTAATTTTTGATTAGTAATATGCATTACTAAAAACGTCATTTGAACAACTTTAAAGATGATTTTCTCAATATTTAGATTTTTTTGCACCCTCAGATTCCAGATTTACAAATATTGTCCAAACCATACATCAATGGAAATATTATTTATTCAGCTTTCACATGATGCATAAATCTCAAATTCTTAAAATTGACCCTTATGACTGGTTTTGTGGTCCAGGGTCATATATTGCATTGTGCACATCTCTACCAAGTGCCCTAAAAAACATGAGATTAATAGTGTTAATATGACAACTGTGGCCCTGGATAAAACTAAAGCATAAACCCACATCGGTCCAGACCTAATTACTAGTCTCTGTGGATTTAGATGCTAATTATAAGACTAGAACGGTGGCGGTTCAGCACAGATAATAATAAAATATTAATATATAAAGAAACGGTTCACTAGCTGTATGTTTCTAAGTGCACTCAGATTCAAAACATGATTTTCCACATGTAAACAGATTCTTAAAAGTGGTATTTTATATTAATATATGTCTTGTGTATTACAGACTGATCCCGATTTAAACTATGTTTAACTTAAAGTACAACTCAAAGAAAAACAGTGCATGCATGCATCTCAGCTGGTGTTTATATTTCTAAAGCATGCTTTAATTTCAGGCTGCTAACGAGAATTATTAGCAGCAGCGTGCAAAAAATTGGCCTGTAATCACGAACTAGATATTTATAGATGAGCATCATTACATGCAAGCAATTCTGAATCCGGTGGTGAAAGAAGTCCAACTTAATGGTGATTAACCTTCAATTAAACTGATTATTTAATATCTGCAACTCTTTAAATCAGATCAACAATCAATCAGGAGAAGCCTAATTGGTTCAGACTGGTGTGTAAGATCAAGTTATTAAAAGACTAATAGGATGCATGTAAACAGAGCCTGTGACTTCATAACATGTTTTGCATATATTAGATTCCATATTCTATACTTTATATTAATTATGTATAGTTTGCACTTCACTGTCAATGTCCAGTCTGATCCGTGTTTCAGATATTTCACAGTACTGAGATAAATGACAACAACTAAATATAAAATACTATTCTGAACCTCTCAGAAGGGAAAACAATCACATGCATTAATGAAAGAACAGGTTCATTTAATTAATGCATATCATGGGTGCTGCTTACAAATATCAATATTCTGCTTAAAGACATGCATTACCCTAAATTAACTTACCCCAATCTGCAGTGAATCACCAAGACAAACACCTGTAATCTCTACATACACGTCGTGATCTGTGTGCTTTCAGCAGGTTCATGCATTCGTGTGATTATGAACATTAATGGCATGCACGGACACGCGCATAAACACAACATGTGAAGACTGTCGACTAATGCATTTCTAGAGATACATAAACGTGAGAAAGCGTTTGATTGCATTAATATGCACTGGGTAGATAGTATGATGCATGACGGAGAACGCATTAAAGCCATAAACATGCATCACAAACTGTATTTTGTTGACGTTACTCGTTTTAAATGACTGGTAATGATGCACGCGAACGCATACCGATCGTGTTAGCTTTGCTGCTACCGGTTCTTAAAGAGCTGCCGCGTTCAGATCCACACGAAACACAGAAACACGAAGAGAAGCAGAGCCTCACCGCAGATGCAGGCATGTATGGCGGCTGTCATGTCCACATAAAAGCGCATTTTAATCGAAACGCGTGTCACACCGCTCAGGCTCCGCGCGCGGAACCACAGGCTCCAGCAAAGCTCGAGGGGCCTCGGCGCGTGACGTCACACCGCACACGATATCACAGTCCATAACCAGCTCATATTAGATATATTGAGCTATCATAACGACTGTTAGGGCTCCTTCAGCTTTGGGACTAATTTGTCTAATTCTTGCATTTTACATAATCATGTCAGATATGATGACAGATATGGATTTTTGCACGTTTAATTTAATTAGATGTGTTTTTTTGTTGCCAGATCAATTAAATTGTTTAGAAAATTTGACTTTTTTGTGTGATTTGTCATCTGGAGCATTAGGTGGAGATGTGTTTGGTTTTGTTTGTTTATGTTTATGATATAAAAATGGGGTTTATATAATGTTATATAACAGAACGTTATGAGAACATTAAGGGAACTTTATAGAAATTATATATTAATTCTGGACAAGATGTATTTTAAATATATGGAAAAATGTTATAAACGGTGAAGATCAATTTTTAAAGTTTCAACCTTCATATACCATAATTACGAGGCAAGAAAATACAGTATAAACTAAATATAGCTTTATTTATTATTTATTTTTAAATGCATTTTTCATAATTTTATTTTAAAATGTGCTATATTACACATGTTATAGAAAACAAATACGATTTTATTTAAATGTGACCCATGTGAATGTATTTTCTTGGATATATTTTTTACATGTATTTATTTTTATATAAAAATATATATATATAATTCACCATAATATTATGTTGTTATAAAATATATTTTGTAAATATATATTTTAAACATATTTTATGGAAATAAATGTTTGGCTGTGTTTTGTATAATTTTTAAATATATGTATTTGAAAAGATTAAATTATTTAAAAAGTTTTTTTTATAAAGCAAACATTCCTGGCTAATCAGAAAAAAAATGCTTTGTCTAATAATTATAATTTAACTTACAAATAAATAAATAAAATAAAAAATAAATAAATTAAATTAAACTTTCACCTTCATTACATTACAATACATTCAGATATTTACCTCACAGGAAACTATTATTTTTTCAACGATTAAGCTTTTCTTTTAAATTATGACCATATGGAGTCATTAAATAAATTGAAATCTATACAGAAAATAAAAATAAAATTGGTATAAATTCAGCAGCTAGTGTTTTAACAGATCATCATCTCATCTAACCCAGACTCCCGATTCTCAATGGCGAAACGTGTTTTCAGTCATTTATACACACATAATAACCGAATATTTAGTTAAATAATTTATTAAAATTGTTTTGTTTATATGTATGCGCCGCTACGTGGCGCTGACGTCACTGTTGACGCCGGAAGCGCTCGGCTCCGTAGAAGCAGCGCGTCTTTTTGCGCCTGCGCACAAGCGCCACTTCCTTTCACACATCCCGATCGAGAGAGACGACATGGGCCACCAGCAGCTCTACTGGAGTCACCCCAGAAAATACGGCCAGGGATCCCGATCCTGGTCAGTTCTGCTTCAGTCGCGGGTTTAATGTGGAGGGTTTGTGATTGCGCGGGAGTTGAGCGCGCTCAGGCCGTCGTGTGTGTGTTCTAAGCGTGTGATTGTGAAGCACGCGGGTGATGAAGAAGCTAATATGGCGGCGCTCCCGCTTCAGAGAGAGCACACCGTGTTTAATACGGTCTTTATGAACGTTATCAACCGTGAAGGGATAACCTTAGTTCACCATAAAACCAAAATCCAGTCACCCTCGTCATCACGCAAGACCTTCGTTCATCCGAACACAAATTAATATTTTAATCTAATCCGAAAAACGACGGTCTTCGGGTTCAGGACGACACGAGGGACGTGTTTTTGGGTGATCCATCCCATAATATTTGCACTGAAGGGATTCAAAAAAATCTTTTAAAGAAAAGAGCCTCGTGTTTCAGACCTGCACTGCAAAACATGAGTTTCTTGATTATATTCCCCTCGTTTTCTAGTATAATATCTAAATTATTAAATCAAGAAATATTTACTTTACAAGTTAAACATGTCATTTTCTGATAAAGTGATCATATTTATTAGTGTTTTGCTTAAAACGTGCAAATATTTTTGCCAATGCGGCACTAAAAATCTGAATTAAGATTATTTTTCTTACCACATTGCCAGATATGTTTTGTTTTTTTATGCTAATTAATATTTTTTTAAAGAAAACATGATTTATGATATCTTAAGTCATTTGAATGCATCTTGATTGAAGAATCAAGACAAAATCATGTTTTTTTTGTGTTGTATGCATTTCTTCTGTTAAACTTAAAATATATTTTGAAGAATATGGATAAACTAAATATTTCTGGTCCCAAATAACTAATACATTAAATCAATAAGGGCCAGAAACTAAAGTAAATGACATCATTTTAGTTTTTGACAGTACTGTCTCTTTAAATAAAAGTATATACTTAAGTTTTTCCTTCATAAAGTGCGAGTCTTGTGGCTTCTAAGTCAAATATATTAAATTATAGTTTGAAGTTGAGTTTAATTATGCATGGTTGATTATAATTATAAACTTAAGTGATTTCATAAAGCTAGTTTTGGTTAATTATTTTGATGCATTTTAAATATTAACCACAAGGGATGCTAATTAATAGTGAATCGAGTAGCATTTAATCAAATAATATATATTTTGGATTCATCTGTCTGTAAGTGCATGCTATCATTTAGAAAATGTATTGAGTGTGTTTCTAACTTGTCTTTTCCAGCCGGGTTTGCTCAAATAGACACGGTCTGATCCGTAAATACGGACTCAACATGTGCCGCCAGTGCTTCAGACAGTACGCGAAAGATATCGGCTTCGTCAAGGCAAGTATTCATGCTCTTAACTGTGTCTGAGTTCCCTTCAGAAGGTGCTCGTAGTTCAATCATACATGCTTTTCTGGAAGCTCACATGAATGTGTAAGTGTAGAGTCTGCATTCACAGGGGGGGGTCCTTAAAGTATTAAAATATCTTTAATAAAGTTTTGCTTAAAGTCTTAAATAAAGTTTTGCTTAGTCTTAAACTGTCTTAAATAAAGTTTTTGATTAATGTATTAAAGTTTAGCTTAAAGTCTTAAACTGTCTTAAATAAAGTTTTGCTTAAAGTCTTAATGACTTAAAGTTTTGCTTAAGTCTTAATGTCTTAAAGTTTTGCTTAAAGTCTTAATGTCTTAAAGTTTTGCTTAATGTATTAAAGTTTTGCTTAAAGTCTTAAACTGTCTTAAAGTTTTGCTTAAAGTCTTAAACTGTCTTAAAGTTTTGCTTAATGTCTTAAAGTTTTGCTTAATGTATTAAAGTTTTGCTTAAAGTCTTAGACTGTCTTAAAGTCTTAAACTGTCTTAAAGTTTTGCTTGTCTTAAAGTTTTGCTTAAAGTCTTAAACTGTCTTAAAGTTTTGCTTAAAGTCTTAAACTGTCTTAAAGTTTTGCTTAAGTCTTAGACTGTCTTAAAGTCTTAGACTGTCTTAAAGTTTTGCTTAAAGTCTTAGACTGTCTTAAAGTTTTGCTTAAAGTCTTAGACTGTCTTAAAGTTTTGCTTAAAGTCTTAGACTGTCTTAAAGTTTTGCTTAAAGTCTTAAACTGTCTTAAAGTTTTGCTTAAAGTCTTAAACTGTCTTAAAGTTTTGCTTAATGTATTAAAGTTTTGCTTAAAGTCTTAAACTGTCTTAAAGTTTTGCTTAAAGTCTTAAACTGTCTTAAATAAAGTAGAAATTCCACCAGAATACCAGCAGCTCGCTGACCAGCCTCCTAGCTGCTTTAAATTAGCTAATGCAAGTTTACTGAAAAATGGCTCCAGGACTTTACTTGCCCGACGGGACACAGCCTGATTAAAACTTAAGTGACTAAAAATTACTAGTGACGAAACCAAACATGAGAATGATTCTTCTGATTTTATTATTTTCAGCGTAAACAGCGATTGATAATGCTAGTGTATTTCTGGTATCAATGTTGAGGCTCATGCTGCCTGTCTCTCTGAGAGACTTATGAGACATTAAATCAAATCAGCATAACGGCAAACATAAAGAAACTCACAGAACAAACACACTGAGGTAAAAATTCAAAACGTTTAGTTTATAACATGATGATGATGGAAACACCATGACAAGGGGACTATTTTGCTAACAGCCCTGTTGTGTATATTACATTACTTCATCAGTTGTAAGAATTTGATATGAAAGATGATGGATACATTTAATAAGGTTAACAAATATTGGACTTTATGAAGGTAAATAAAAACCTGGGGTAAATATTAAAAACATCTAGATTTAAATGAGAAAACTGATGAAAATATTGCTTATGTGGAGCTTTTGAGGTGATATTTTGTATGGGATCTTGTCTGCAGATATGAAAAGTTCTGTATATCGTAATAATAAATAGCATTTTTGACTGGGATTATATTTAGTTTTCTTTTTAAATTCGAAAACACATCAACGTATGTGTATCTCCTTCACAGGTTTGGTATTTAATTTGACCTAAGGTGGTCTTCAAAAAGTCTTAAATGTAATTGTTCATATCTGTAGACACCCTGATTGGACTTCTTTAATAATGTAGATGTATGAAACATCATAAAACAAACCTAACTATCGTCTCTCTCTCTTTCTCCAGCTGGACTAAACTCGTGACCGTCGAGGTCCTCCAGCTCACATCCTAACATCATGAAGTTACTCTGGAGCGTTCAATAAACATGCTTATGTTTCTGTTTCATAAGCTGCACTGTGTTTCTTCATTATATAGAGAAGATCGAACAAGGCTTGTGAGATGGAGATCATTTCTAGGTCATACTTTATTTCATAAACATGGTTCTGGAAATTATCATAGTTATAGTGATGCTCGTCTATGGTTAAAATAAAGAGGAGTTATTGTTTGGTTGAAGAAACTAATCATTTTACGGTAAATTGAGAAATTATACACTTGGGAATGTTGTGTGTAGACCTCACCAATTAGATATGCAATTAAATAACACCTAAGCAAACTTAAGATGTATGAGACATCGATGCAAAAACAAGAGAAGCGTGAAAATATGATTTTGACCAAAGTTATGCGGAGGAAAAATACATAATGAAGAAAAAATAAGCGTGGACAATGTAAAGGGCTGGTAGTCAAGTTTTATTAACTCATCAGTTAGTTAATATAAATATGGATGGATAGTTTATAGAATTTGTGCAAACATAAGCAACATGTTTAATTCATGTTTGGCTATATAGGTAATGCATACCATGGTTTTTAATGTGTTAGTAATCTATTAATATTTTGCACCGACTACATTGATCTATTTCAGTGTTACCGTACAAAGCACAGTTAAGTATTTCTATAAAAATATTGCACTAATATTTTTCATAGACCACATTTTTTAACAAAACTATTGCACACACAACCATCTGTTTATTACCACGGTTCTTACACTGTTGCTGTCCGTACTGTACATGTACTCCTATATGCTGTACATACTGTTAAATATTGTAGATATAGCACTAAGTTATACCGAAGACATGTCACTTGTGTAGTTATGAATGGGGAAAAATACAGCAAGAAGCCCCGCCTTCTGAATGAAAGAGCCAATCACTAATCGATTAAGTCATCGCGTCACTACAGCTGCCGTTAGAAGTCGCGTTCAGGACTGCGCATGCGCACTGGCTGGTCCAGCCTGTAAAATACGCTTTTTATAATGCTATTTGAGTAAAAGAAACAGCATTTATGACACAGTCGTTGTCTGATTTCATTGGTTTAATCGTAAGCTTAGTGAACAGTTTTGGAGAATGTAATGTTTCCCCATATAAAGTGATAGGAGCTTGGATACGAGAGGCAGAGGCGTTTCTAAGATGGCCGCCGAGTGACACGACTTGTCCTAGTCACTTCTGGTTAACGTTAGATGCTAACTGCATTTCATTAACTGCATAATGACAATAAAGTTAAATCTAAACTAAATTAAAGTAGAGATAAAAGTAGTTTTACATTTTTTTATATGTGAAAGTGTGACGCAGATTGGAGAATCGACCGTTTCTCAATACCAAGTACGCAAAGTACGCACTTGTGTCCTCGGTAGTTCGGTAGAGGACGGGAGAACACAAGTCCGGTAATTCTGCAAATGGAACAGCAGCGTACTTGATAACGTCAGTCAGCTCGCCTCCGGTTATCTGCACTGTATTACAATCAGTGTTGGGGAAAGTTACTTTTAAAAGTAATTAATTACGTTACTTTCGTTACTTTTTAAATATGAGCAGGGCTTGATTGTTTGTTTTTAATACAAGAAGTTATATTTATATCAAATATAAAAGCTTTCACACCAAAAAGTGTCCTGAATAAACCTCAGACTGAAGGACGAGTAAATCACGTCTGTACAGAAGAACACAGGAGAAGTTCAACACTCTTCAGCAATAAAACACAATGATAGTTTATCTAAAGTCATGTTTATTATTATTATGATTGAACTGATCATCAAAGATCAGCAAACACATCGGTTAATAAAATGAGATTAGATATATTTGTGTTGTTTAACATATTTAATTATTGCAGGTTTGCGTCATATTCTGAGTTTGTATTTCACTGTTTTAATTCATTTTGATGAATACTGAATCTGTTTTTTGTGAGTGGGATGAATTAATACACATTCATATTTAGTCTATTACAGTAAGATCATGTTCACACGGTGCACTGTCATCAATAAATGGAGAAAAGTAACTCAGATATTTTCTAGTAACTTGAAAAAGTAATATTATTACGTA
Source organism: Gymnocypris eckloni scoliostomus (assembly GCA_027564155.1). Lineage (NCBI taxonomy): Eukaryota > Metazoa > Chordata > Actinopteri > Cypriniformes > Cyprinidae > Gymnocypris > Gymnocypris eckloni. The sequence goes on along the minus strand of CM050412.1, from coordinate 38,311,178 downwards.
ACTTGTAATGCGTTACCCCCAACACTGATTACAATACAACGAAATATCAAACACACTGCCTCTTTTTGTTTTCATGTAACGTTAAACATATTAATTAAAAAATGTAGTTCAGGAGCCATATATACACAGTTAAAATTATTATATCAAACACCACTGCCTTTTCGTTTTCTTCAAAATATAAAACAACTCTCTTTTCGTTTTCATATAAAAAATATAAAACATTGATATGTGGTTTAGGTGATACGTGCACATATACACTGATTATCTTTACTGTATGCATAATAAAATGAAATATGACAAGCACAAGTCTGCCTTTTTTGTTAAATGTCAGTTTTAATGAACATTAATAGCCATTATAAAAGTAGAAGTATTATAAGAGACTTGTGTAATGGGAAATAAAGACATAGAGAAACAATTCAGTCAAATGTATGTTTAAAAAGTCAGCGCTGTATTACGATAAATAAATTATTTATGAAACGTAACTTTGTGCTCAGTCAAAACAATATGACCTGGAAGAGACCAAAGATTGCCTGTTATATTTACCCAAAACGAATTTTACCTCATGTTTAACCCCCACAGAGACACCAGATCCAGCGGCAGATGTCAGAAGGACTAGCCGCGGTGAGGCTGCTCTCTGGCGGATACATGAGCACGGAGCGCCCGGTGATCGCGTGGAGCTCACGCTTCCGAAATCAGCCAAGCACATTTTCAAATAGGCGCTATATTTTTAAATAAACCTCAGATTGGAGCTTTAAACAACTACGTTCTCGACTGAAATACTCTTAGAACTGCATTTCATGACACAATAACAGTAATATTTTTAAATGTTGCGGGTTTTCCCGCTCGCTGATTGGCGCGAAATGCATTCTGGGATACCTGGCTGCCTCAAGTTCGAACAAGGCCCTGTCCCAAATGGAACACTTCATGTGCACACTTGCGGTCTGCCTGCGCGTGTCCGTTAAGTCCACGAGACCGTAGAGTGTTCCTTTCCTCATTTTAGCATTCAGAAGGGTGCTCGCGAGCGCCCCAAAGTGGCCGTTATGCGCCCTCGATCCGCACTTCTGCCCTGGGGCAAGCTCTAGACTTCTACCCGACAGTCAAAGCGGCATTACGTCACGAAAGTGCGGACTCAGAGGAAGACCGCAAGGGTTTAGGGTGCCATTTGGGACAAGTCACCTCTTGATGCATCCTCAATAAAAGGGGCGTAGCAAAGAACACATCCGGGGATTTTAACTGTACTTGGCTAGATGTGAACTTTGAATTGGAACAGTACTTGGGCGACGACTGATGACGTTTCACAAGTCCACAAGTACAGACAAGAACGCATATTGAGAAACGGCCCATATCTGTCGCGTTTCTTTGCAGCAGCACACTAGCGAATTCAACCATTTCCGGCAGTAACCATAGCAACAGCAACTATTCACACTCAAAAGCAGTCGACGAGGATGGGATTCGAACCCACGCGTGCAGAGCACAATGGATTAGCAGTCCATCGCCTTAACCACTCGGCCACCTCGTCACGATTGCCGCACTATTTATACAAATTATTAAAAGTTATAGTTTGTTTAGAACATAATATGACGTGCCTCGTGAATATAAGTTACGATCCTTGATTGGACGCGCAACCACCAGCACGTGCTAATTAATATTAATGAGGAACGCCTTCACGTTGGCTACACGTTCGTCACGTTTAACGTTAAATAATTTAAAGCAACCGCTTATAAACTAAATTACCAAAATGACGTTAAAAAAAGCAAACCGAATTTTCAGGGAAGGATAAATATCATGACATAAATGTTTCGTAAACGGGAGTTCATCCATAACATTTAGTTTAAAAGTGACCTAGATTAAATAAAAACGAAAAAGTCGTCATTACAATATTTATTTTGTTCCAATTGGTCAACAAACGACATATTTTAATCTTAAATATTAATATACAAATCAGTATATTATTATGATTTCTGAAGATCACGTGACACTGAAGACTGGAGTTAGGATGCTGAAAATACATAAATAAATTACAGTTTAAGGTATATTAAAATAGGAAACCAATATTATAAATTGGAATATAGTCTTGATGAGCAGAAGAAACTCCCCTAAAACATTAAAAATCATACTGATCCCAAACGTTTTAAAAAAAGACATGCTTAACATATCATCTAATGTTTATAATAATGCACATAATTATATAAGTGTCTAATTAGCTTTAATATGACATTATATGAAGTACTGAATTATAAGAAACGCCCGCTGTCCATCTCAGATATTGAGCTGCTGTTAATCTGATGTATTTGTTATGGATTATGATTATTATGTGTCTAACAGTCAGATGTGATTGAATCAAGGGCAGTTTGTAAAGCTGCTGTCAGACACTAGATGGCAGAAGCACAACACATTTGAAGAGTGACACACTTTACTATAATAACTGTACAAACACAGTCCATGTGAAGCAGCAGATGTGGTTCATGCACATTTAAAACAGGTTTATAATAATTAAACCAGTTGAAAGCAGTGGTTGGCTTCAGCTTATGCACTAAACTACACGACTAACAGCCCTCGTGATATACAGTAAGAGATATTTATGGATGTCTGCTGTAGAGATCGACCGATATATCGGTTTACCGACATTTTTTCCCGATATTTAAGCATTTTACCATTATCGGATATCGGTTTTGAAAAAAAACACGATTTTTTAATTTTTTATTAGTCACATACACAATTATACAGAGTATAACCAGAAGTAAAATTTGTTCTCTGTATTTGACCCATCCAAGAGCACACACACACACACACACACACACACACACACACACACACACACACACACACACACACACACACACACACACACACACACACACACACACACACCTGGAGCAGTGGACACACACACACACACACACACATCTGGAGCAGTGGACACACACACACACACACACACACACACACACACACACACACACACACACAAATAAAAGTAAGATTTGCACAGTTATGTATTTGAAAATTTGAATCGCTCTAATGCGTCCTCGTAATATACTTTTCTTTTATTATCATTATTAATATTATTATTGTAATACAGCATTTTCTGTATCTGTTTCTGTAAAAAATAATAATCGAAATTCGAAATTAAAGTCAGTATTAAAAATCTATATTTAAGTCAAAAATAATAACTGTGGATAATATGTATAAATATATTTTATGTATTACAACGCAACAATTGCATTTAGTTCCAGTATCACTGAAAATTATGTTTAGCAGCACAAAGTAAAACTGAAAAAAATTGAATGCTGTTTTTTTTCTTAAATATGATTTTTTTTTTCATATGAGGTGTAATTGATAAATGAGTATATAGTAAAGGCAAGATACCATGAATTAATATTTAATAGTTATAAATATCATCTGTGAATAATATAATATAATATAATATAACAGTTTACAAAGAAATCACTTCAATAGTATTATTTAGCATCAGAAAATAAAACAGAAAATTTGAAAACTGATGTTTTTTCCTCATAAAATATATTCATATGTCTAGCAATTAATAATTTTGTATAAATTGATGGCAGTATAACACATTTGTTGTCATGAATATTTACCAATTATAAATAATATTAGTAAATAATATCTCTCTCTCTATATATATTTACATAAAAATATATTTATTATTATTATTTCATATAATAATGTGTATTTGTAAGAAAATGTGCTTAATGTCCTCTATCACGAATGCATATTAATTTTAATAATTCATTAAATAATATTGTTAATAATTTTAATATAATTACACACATCACTTTAATTCTTATTCTTTTGGGTTGAAGCCGAGCTCTTTTTCTTGACAAATGATGACTGTATGCTGGTTATATTGGTGTTTTGTTACAGTTACAGCGATCGTTAGTGGTTCCTGTGGTGTTTTTGGTTGCTAGGGTATTACGGGCGTTGCTAGGTCGTTAGTAAACAGTGGCTTCCTGTCTGTACATGGCTTGGTTTGCTCCGTCCGTGTCGCTGTGCATCTTCAGTATGTAAAGCCATGCTGATGGAGCTGCAGATGTGGACGGGAGGGGGCTGGAGCTGTAGATGTGGACGGGGGGCTGGAGCCATAGATGTGGGGGGGGATGGGTGGAGCTGCAGATGTGGACGGGGGTGGAGCTGTAGATGTGGGCGGGGGCTGGAGCCATAGATGTGGACGGGGGATGGGTGGAGCTGCAGATGTGGACGGGGGCTGGAGCTGCAGATGTGGATGGGGGTGCTGGAGCTGTAGATGTGGACGGGGGTGGGTGGGTGGAGCTGCAGATGTGGACGGGGGTGGAGCTGCAGATGTGGACGGGGGAATGGAGCTGCAGATGTGGACAGGGGGGGATGGGTGGAGCTGCAGATGTGGATGGGGGTGGAGCTGCAGATGTGGACGGGGTGGAGCTGCAGATGTGGATGGGGGTGGAGCTGCAGATGTGGGCGGGGGGTGGAGCTGCAGATGTGGACGGGGGGTGGAGCTGCAGATGTGGACGGGGGGTGGAGCTGTAGATGTGGACGGGGGGGGGCTAAAGCTGCCTGCTGGATGCTTCTGAAGTCCTCTGTTAAAAGACACATGCAAATAGGATAAGTTAAGAGCCAGCCATGATAAGACGATCAACCGAGGCGGAGCTAATTACATATTCCATGCCATTTGAAGTGCATGGCACGACTCACAAACAGCCAAGTGTGTGTCTCATATATATTCAGGAACGGTGTTCAGGGTCTGGGCAGATCTGAGATGTTAAAAGTAGCTATAACAGATGCTGGATGTGTGAATGCACCGGTGGTGTTTTCATCATGCATGTTGTGTGGTCTCAAGCTCAGGTGCACAGTTTAATATGCTGTTTAATTCACTCACGGAGCCATGTTGAGATCCCAAATCACACACACACACACACACACACACACACACACACACACACACACACACACACACACACACACACACACACACACACACACACACACACACACACACACACACACACACACACACACACACACACACACACACACACACACCTGGAGCAGTGGACAGGCACACACACACACACACACACACACACACACACACACACACACACACACACACACACACACACACACACACACACACACCTGGAATATGCATCCATGACATTTGGCTTACTTCTACATTCATGTATTTCACCAGAAAAAAGGTCCACATGTTTATCCGGGGACTTCTGGTTAAGTTCGTTCAGCATGGTTAATTAACTTATAGTTGCAGTTTAATTAAACACACCATGGCATGACGTCAGGTCAGATACTTCAGAGCCGTAAACGTGTCTTTTGTGAGCTGTGTAGCTTCTGTTGATGGGAAAGTGAATTACTCTGGAGTGCAGAAAGATCAAGGAGTGACATTTAACATCAATCCCCCCCGACCCTCTTTAGACGAGTCTGGACCGGAGGTTTGGATGATCTCCGAACGCTTTGGACTTGTAGGTCAGGGATATTAAAGTCCGGTCACACAATCAGGCTTTTCAATGCATCGCTGCCTTTTGCATTTACTCTGCAAGCGAGCATGTGTTTCTTTTATTTCGTTAACACTGCAAATGTCTTATATGTGCACCCAAACAGGCACAACATGGACTGCTTTATACGATTTCATTGAAAATGTGATTTTGATGCACGTATGCAAGATATTTGCATATGCGGTGCAACTGATAAATGCATTAAATTGTGTTATGCTCTTGTTAACCGTTGCATGGGGATCCAAAGTGATGTGCATTGCTTTTAAGGGTTATTTAATGAGTTCTTGGGAATCAAACTCATGCTTTGACAGACTTATTTTTCAGTTCAGCTGCCTCCACTAGCAGTGCTGTGTTTCTCTCGGCTACTTCATTAATGATTTAGCTATTTATCGTGTACTAAGCTGTTTACTGTAAGCTCTGCAAATACTGTAATTGCTGACTGGCGCATAATGAAGGCCGTTTTTTGTTGTGAATTATATTTAGCTGGCACCAAAATAGTAATGAATATGCATTACTCCATTCCTGTTGAAAGCATAACACTAAAACTGATTATAGACTAAGTACGCATGATTGCATACCAGTTCTTGTTAACAATTGCATGCTAATCTTATTATGAACGTTTATTTTTATGCATTTGTCAGCTTTTAATTCAAGACGACGTACATGCATTCCCTATCATACGCATGGCTGGCGTTTTTAATGCAATGCTGTTTATTGTTGACAATTTTATTAATGCATTAGTACATTTTGCATGTTTAAGTTGTAATAAACTGGAAAATGCACTTTAGAAACATTATGTTATTTGAACTGTTGATCCTTGTTTTAACAGATTGTTGTAATCATAAAACTGAAAATGAAAAACAAATGAATTAAATACAAGTTAAAATATATATTTTTGTTATATATATAAAGCATGTAAGATATTTGCAAAAGGTGCAACTGATAAAAACTTTACACTGTGTTGATTATTAGTTCTAATTAGCATTTGCATGTTAACCTTGTTGCAAACATTAATATGCATGCAAGCTTTTATTCATGATGACTTACATTGCACTTGAATTTATGCAACTGTTTGCAATCATAAAACTAAAAAATACAAATGATGTAAGATATTTGCATATGAGATGCAATTGATAAATGCTTTACATTGTTAGTCCTAATTAGCATTTGCATGTTAACCTAATTAACAGTCCTAGCTGGACTTCCATCAAACACAATCAAACCTTTACAAATGATTCAGAATGCAGCGGCACGACTGGTCTTCAACGAGCCCAAAAGAGCCCATGTTACACCTCTCTTTGTCTCCTTGCACTGGCTACAAGTTGCAGCTCGCATCCAGTTCAAGACACTGATGCTTACATATAGAACAACCACAGGCTCAGCACCACCTACTTCCACTCACTATTACGAATCTACATACCCTCCGGAAGTCTGAGATCTGCTAGTGAGAGACGCCTCGTGGTACCATCACAGAGAGGCTCAAAATCACTCTCCAGAACATTCTCGTTCACCATTCCTGGCTGGTGGAATGATCTTCCCATCCCCGTCCGGAATGCTGGATCCCTGTCAATCTTCAAGCAACAACTGAAAACTCATCTCTTTCAACACTACTTGACTTCATCATAAAAAAATACTTTCCCTTTTTCTATATCTTCATCTTTCTCTCCTTACCTTGCTAGCTTGTATGTATTTGAACAATGCCTGAGACTGAGTGTTGGGGCACTTCCTCTGTCTGTTTGCCTCTTCAAGATGAATCGCTTTATGTATTCCCCAATTGTAAGTCGCTTTGGATAAAAGCGTCTGCAAAATGACTAAATGTAAATGTAACCTCGTTGTAAACATCAGTTTTTATGCATTTGTCAGCTTTTATTCAAGACGACCTACATTGCACTTGTCATGCTACAGTTTGGTTCATGCACTCTGTGTTCATGTAGCTTATTTATAATCATAAAACCGACATGTTTCTCTAAAATATGATGTGAGATATTTGCATATAGGAGGTGCAATTAATAAATGCTTTACATTGTTAGTCCTAATTAGCATTTGCATGTTAACCTCGTTGTAAACATTAATATGCATGCAAGATTTTATTCATGATGACTTATATTGCACTTGAAGTTTATGCAACTGTTTGGAATCATAAAACTAAAAAATAAATATGATGTAAGATATTTGCATATGAGATGCAATTGATAAATGCTTTACATTCTGGAAAACTTACATTAGAAACATGCAAAAGATTGTCTGAAAATATAGCAGATGGCATATTTATGCGCTTAGTCCTGAGTTTACATATTCCCATAAGTACTGTAAGTCTATAATCAATAAGACTCAAGCACTGAATAATAAGACCTTTCTGTGGTGAGCTGATAGCATGGTAGAGACACATCACTTTAGATAAACAATATTTCTCCAGATCTTGCCCTCGGCTACAGTAGGTCACTCAAACAGAGCTGCTTCTGAGGGGAAAAGCCATGTTTTCATGCAGCGAGCTGCGAGACGAGCGTATGATAGACAAGTAAGCCGACTTACATCGGGCTGGCTGCAATGAAAAGACCAGATCGCCACAGCTGCCCTTTTCTCTCTGTCAGACTGAATCAAGCTTGAACTGCGCTCACGTACTCCATCTGTCCAACAGACAAACCCAGCTTCACGAATAGAAACGGCCTTCGTTCGTGTGGAAACCCAGACGTTTAGTTTGAATACGAATCCACAGGTGTGTCAGGTGAGCGTCAACCAGTTGTGTTACATTTACATTTATGCATTTAGCAGACGCTTTTATTCAGGTTATACATCTGTATTGTCACTAAAATGTAGAAACATGAAGCTGATAATCGTCTACTTCAGATACATCTCTGCCTAAATGACAGTAATCACATGCACGAATAGGACATTGATGATTTAATGGGAATGTTGGACGTGGATCCAGGAACGTGTTGTGCTCGGCATCAGATGCTCATCACACAAAATCAGACACATTTATCTGAGTCTCCGAAGCTCTCCGCTGCGGGTTCGTGAAGCTCAGAGTGATTAGGCCATTGAGAAGCTCAACACAAAGAGCTCATCTGCCCTGCGGCCGGTGTCATCGAGGGCCGTCGATAATGACACCGAGGGGCCCGAGATGCCTCTTCAGCGAGAACGAGTGGTACATCAGGATCTGGAGTGCACCGTACGTGGGTGTTTAACTTTTACAGCTAGCGTATGGTTTAATCTGGCCTGGTTCTCTGTCTTTCCCCTGACGAGTGGTTAAACTGTCGGTGAGTCATAATTTCTCACCTCGGCGGATGAGCTTTCGTTCCTCGTGCATTTGAATTGGAAATGGACTGGCTTTGAGAACAAGCTGCGTATGTGACCCCGGAGCACAAAACCAGTCAGAAGGGTCAATGTTTTTGTAAATGAGATTTATGCATCGTCTGAAAGCTGAATAATGAGATTGATGTATGGTTTGATACAGTGGTGGTCAGTAACGAAGTACAACTACTTCGTTACTGTACTTAAGTACATTTTTCAAGTATCTGTACTTTACTGGAGTAGTTTTATTTTGAGTAACTTTTACTTTTACTTCACTACATTCCAAAGCATAAGATCGTACTTTTTACTTCACTACATTTCATAAAACATATCATTACTCACGTGATACATCACGTGCTCCGAGACGCAGAAGCGGTGTCTGATTAATGAACAAACTGATTCTTTGCAATGAACCTGTTCAATCGGTTCGCAAATCGCCACAAACGATTCTTTCACGAATGGCATTGATCCGATTGCAGCTTTTCTCGAGTCGAAAACTCACTGATTCAAATGATCCGTTTAGAGCGAGTCTTCTTCAGTGAACTGAACTCACGAGTAAAGAACCGGGAGATCTTGTGAGCACGCGCTACTGATGCTGTGAAAAGTAAGTTACTAATGTCGAATTTTAGAATTAATTATTGTAACTGAAAATAATATTTAGGTCAAAACTGTCAGTTGTTTGTGAACTAAATCTGCTGTAAAGGGTGATCTATTTAAGCCCACTGAAATGCTTGAATGCAGACAGATCAACATCAGTGTCTCCAACGTTATGTTTTAGGTCAAAAAACAAAACATTAAAATAACACCGATTAAATAAAATAACTCATGCACGTTCATATTCCCCGCTGCTGTAACGTTAGCAGTTTTATTAAAATGCTATGCATTTAGACCTATGTGATGTCTGTTTTTATATTGTTTATCAACAGTATACATTTCTATATTGTTTAGATCAACTAGCCGAGTAGACAGATATGAATGTTTATTCATAACCATACTGAAATTAAGTAAATATTGTTAGCTGATGCTAACTGTCTAGCTAACAAGCTTGCTGGTGTTAAGTTGAGGAAATGTTTAGATATAAAGTCCAAATATCTTTATTCAGCCACCTGAAAAAAAATCATTATGAAAATATAATTATATTTTCCTTAAAATGTTCTTCCTAATTTCAGGCCTAATTCTCATGTCATATATAACTGACGTTCTGCAAAACAACAAGTTCTAAAACACTTTTTTCTTCCTGTTGAAGATTAGATGTGAAATCTGTTTTCTCTCAGGTACATGGCAGTGTAAGCTTCACAGTGAACATTACTACATCATCTCATCAACGTAGTCCATATCAACAAAATATATATCTGACTCTATATAGTGGTTATTTTGGGAAAAACCCAGGTATTTTGGGCAGTAGGATTATAAAAATATGTGTTAATATAAAATTAAATAAAGTAGTCTATATAAAATTGCAAAATAAATCTGTCTATCAGTACTTTTTACTTAAGTACATAAAAATTTAGTACTTTTGTACTTTCACTCGAGTAAAATTGAAAAAGCAGTACTTTTACTTTTACTGGAGTAATATTTTACTATACGTATCTGTACTTTTACTCAAGTACTTGATCTGTGTACTTTGTCCACCACTGGTTTGATATGATAGGACAATATTTGAAAATCTAAATATTGAGAAAATCATCTTTAAAGTTGTTCCAATGAAGTTCTTAGCAATGCATATTACTAATCAATAATTAAGCTTTGATATATTTACATCAGGATATGTACAAAATATCTTCATGGAACATGATCTTAATATCCTAATGATTTTTGGCATAAAAGAAAAATTGATAATTTTGACTCATACAATGTATTGTTGGTTATTGCAACACTAATATATTACTGTGCTACTTATGATTGCTTTTGTGCTCCAGGGCCATATATACGCCAATACTGGGAGTATTTAACTAAAAGTAGCTATTATTATTCTTTTTTGAGTAGCATGACTGTAAATAGTGATGCCTACAGTCAAGCATGGTGGTGGGGGTGCATGAGTGCTGCTGGCACTGGGGAGCTACAGTTCATTGAGGGAACCATGAATGCCAACATGTACTGTGACATACTGAAGCAGAGCATGATCCCCTCCCTTCGGAGACTTGGCCACAGGGCAGTATTCCAACGTGATAACGACCCCAAACACACCTCCAAGATGACCACTGCCTTGCTAAAGAAGCTGAGGGTAAAGGTGATGGACTGGCCAAGCATGTCTCCAGACCTAACCCTATTGAGCATCTGTGGAGGAACAGAAGGTGGAGGAGTGCAAGGTCTCTAACATCCACCATCTCCACCAGAGTGGAAGAGGACTCCAGCGGCAACCTGTGAAGCTCTGGTGAACTCCGTGCCCAAGAGGGTTAAGGCAGTGCTGGAAAATACTGATGGCCACACAAAATATTGACACTTTGGGCCCAATTTGGACATTTTCACTTAGGGGTGCACTAACTTTTGTGTCCAGCGGTTTAGACATTAAAGGTTAACAGTATTTATACATCATCATGTTTTTCTTAAACATTTTAGTTGGACATTTGTTTAATTTGTTAAACATTAATGCATACTAGTTTCAGAGCACATTTAAAAGTGGATTTCTTTTTTATATAATATACAGTATATATTATTATTATCATTTTTGTTTACAGAATGAGAAAACTCCCTTAATGTTTTCTGTAGCATTCACATTACCCCCCCCCACCCATTTTCTAAAATGTTTCTAAACTGTAGCTTTTGAGCAGAAATAACGTTTTTTTTATAATGAGAACATTAAAGAAACACTAACCGGTGCTTGATCCGTGCAGATGTCTCTCCTGATTCACGGAAACCTTCTTCAGAAAGAAGTTAAGACATTTCTTAAGATAAATTATTCAGTGCAATTCT
>CM050412.1:38191967-38294467 GCA_027564155.1 Gymnocypris eckloni scoliostomus | reverse complement strand
GTGTGTGTGTGTGTGTGTGTGTGTGTGTGTGTGTGTGTGTGTGTGTGTGTGTGTGTGTGTGTGTGTGTGTGTGTGTGTGTGTGTGTGTGTGTGTGTGTGTGTGTGCATTTCTTGCATTTGACAAGAAAACAGTACTTTATTTTTATATATAATATATTACAGTTTCTTTTTGTATTTTTTGTGGATCTTGCTAGAATTTTCTAACTGAACATTGTTAAATGTAAATTTGTTTAAATAGATTAAAAGTCATTTGAAACAGTTTTTGCTTGCTAATAAGTTTGACAAATTATTACAAAGAAACGGCAAGCAATGCATTGAATTAAATATTAATTTATTAAGTAAAAAAAATTACGTATGACTTCGAAAAGCGTTTACTGTGTGTAAACATACGCGTGTTGTTTAATATGAATCGAGTTAATATGCAGGATCGAGTTTTATTCCACCGAAGCTGAAATATACAGAGATCGATCAAATATGAGATTAATGTAGTGCTGCCTCCAGCCGCAGGTCTAATAAAGTCATTCAGATATTAAGTTATTATTGTTGAGTTTCTCTGTTCACACACATTCACTTTCATATAAACAGCCACGAGGCAAACACTCAACATTATCCTGTCCATAATACAGAAAACACTCCTGGAGAAATGCAGGATTTGAATATTTATACACTTTATTGACTTTTCTAGAAATCTCATATTCGAGAATCTCGTAATGCAATTTCTGATGATCTAGGGGACAATATACATTCATAACTCCACACAGTGTCTGTTCATTTGATCCTCTCAGGTGGGTTTGGGTTATTAATAATATATTTCTGTGGACATCAAAAGTAGTTTCAGTGTCAGTGTTTTTGTGAATGCAGTGAAAGTCAATGGGGTCTGTATTGAAAATATTCTTTGAAATATGGAAAGAAAATAAAGATTTGAATGACACGAGGGTGAGTAAATTATGAGATATGAATATTTATGATTAAATGATACTGATACGAATTCATAGTGAATTGATTGTATGGTTTGTTATGATAGGACAATATTTGATTGAGATATTAAGATATATTAAGATGAAATCTCATCTTCTAAAAATCGAACCCAGGTTTTGTGCTCCAGGGTCACATCAGTTAAGTTATATTCAACAGCATTGCCCTACATCTATTTCTATATTAAAGTGCCACTATTATGCCTTTTCTAATATTACCTTTCATGCAGTGTGTCATGTAGCAGTATGTGAACATAATCTTTCAGTAAAGTTGTGAAGCTGACAGCGCACGATAAATAAAGTTATTGTTTATAAATAAAAGAGTCGGTTCGCAATCAATCGCCTAAACGAGTCGTCAGGAACTCGAATATTATTCTGTTACGTCACAAAGTAACACATTTGCATAATCTCCGCCCATGGCTGTCATTCACGCTGTAGACCAATCACAAAGGACTGCGCCATCTGACCAATCACAGCAGTGAGAGGCGGGGCTTAGAGAGACTGATTCTTCAAAGGAAATCATTTAGAAATGAGTTAAAATTAAAGCTATTTTTTTTTTTTAACTAAAGTATTTTTTGACCTTGGATGCATGTAAACCTGTTTTAGGACACTCATAAAACAATATCAGCAACCTTAAAAATGGCATATCAGGGGCACTTTAAAACTAAACGAATCAAGTAACTTAATTAAGACCTGGTCTTACAGGGATAGTGAAAATGCAACGTCTAGTCAAGAGAGTCTAATGTGATAAAACACCACACTCCAGTTGATATTCATTCATTTGGGATTTATTGTGTACGCTCCGAACAGAACAAAGAGCACAACGCATGAAACTCTGAAGATATGGAGAAGAATTTCAACAGAGCTCGTGCCGCTTTTGTTCAAGATCCCGCTGAATGCCTGCAAACTATATCAGAGAGTAATAACATTGCTTTGCACAGACAAACACGTCTCAAAGACGCAGTAATGATGACAGACGGAGGAGACCTTCATGTGTGGCTGTTGTCAGTTTCACGGCAGGAGGTCCAAATGAATGCATCTCTTTCAATTCTTTTGCCTCTTTTTCTTAAGAGAAGAAGGAGTGTGGAAAGCTCATGATGTTTGCATGGGTCTAGTTTATTATCGTGTTGTGTGTGGAGTGGTTTTATTCCCATATGGCCGCTCGCAGAAACCACAGGAGTTTCTCACTGTAAAGACTCGGGCTTATTAAGCGCTGCTTGCTAACTGATATTGGAGAAGAGATTGAAAGCATAGGAACAAATCAATAATAGTAAATGAGTGCAGAGAAAGACAAACACATCGGTGTAATGAGCCCAGCAGGGACCAGAATAAGCATGGCCCTGATTCATTAACACGTGCTCCTGCGTTTGAACCGGATTCATTAACACGTGCTCCTGCGTTTGAACCGGATTCATTAACACGTGCTCCTGCGTTTGAACCGGATTCATTAACACGTGTTCCTGCGTTTGCACGGATTCATTAACACGTGCTCCTGCGTTTGAACCGGATTCATTAACACGCGCTCCCGCGTTTGAACCGGATTCATTAACACGTGCTCCTGCGTTTGAACCGGATTCATTAACACGTGCTCCTGCGTTTGAACCGGATTCATTAACACGTGCTCCTGCGTTTGAACCGGATTCATTAACACGTGCTCCTGCGTTTGAACCGGATTCATTAACACGTGCTCCGCGTTTGAACCGATTCATTAACGCGTGCTCCTGCGTTTGAACCGGATTCATGCTGCGTGCTCCTGCGTTTGAACCGGATTCATTAACACGTGCTCCTGCGTTTGAACCGGATTCATTAACACGTGCTCCTGCGTTTGAACCGGATTCATTAACACGTGCTCCTGCGTTTGAACCGGATTCATTAACACGTGCTCCTGCGTTTGAACCGGATTCATTAACACGTGCTCCTGCGTTTGAACCGGATTCATTAACACGTTCTCCTGCGTTTGAACTGGATTCATTAACACGTGCTCCTGCGTTTGAACCGGATTCATTAACACGTGCTCCCTGCGTTTGCACCGGATTCATTAACACGTTCTCCTGCGTTTGAACGGATTCATTAACACGTGCTCCCGCGTTTGAACCGGATTCATTAACACGTGCTCCCTGCGTTTGAACCGGATTCATTAACACGCTCCCTGCGTTTGAACCGGATTCATTAACACGCGTTCCCGCGTTTGAACCGGATTCATTAACACGTGCTCCCTGCGTTTGGACCGGATTCATTAACGCGTGCTCCCTGCGTTTGGACGGATTCATTAACACGTGCTCCTGCGTTTGAACCGGATTCATTAACACGTGCTCCTGCGTTTGAACCGGATTCATTAACACACGTGCTCCCTGCGTTTGGACCGGATTCATTAACACGTGCTCCTGCGTTTGAACCGGATTCATTAACACGCAGCCTGAGGTTTGAACCGGATTCATTAACACGCTCCTGAGGTTTGGACCGGATTCATTAACACGCGCTCCTGAGGTTTGAACCGGATTCATTAACACGCTCCTGAGGTTTGAACGGATTCATTAACACGCAGCGCTCCTGAGGTTTGAACCGGATTCATTAACACGCGCTCTGAGGTTTGGACCGGATTCATTGCTGCGCTCCTGAGGTTTGGACCGGATTCATTAACACGCTCCTGAGGTTTGGACCGGATTCATTAACACAGCGCTACTGAGGTTTGAACCGGATTCATTAACACGCGCTCCTGAGTTTGAACGGATTCATTAACACGCGCTCCTGAGGTTTGAACCGGATTCATTAACACGTGCTCCTGCGTTTGAACCGGATTCATTAACACGTGCTCCTGAGGTTTGGACCGGATTCATTAACACGTGCTCCTGCGTTTGAACCGGATTCATTAACACTTGCTCCCTGCGTTTGAACCGGATTCATTAACGCGTGCTCCTGCGTTTGAACGGATTCATTAACACGCTCCTGCGTTTGGACGGATTCGTGCTAACGTGCTCCTGCGTTTGAACCGGATTCATTAACACGCTCCTGAGGTTTGGACGGATTCATTAACACGTGCTCCTGCGTTTGAACCGGATTCATTAACACGTGCTCCTGCGTTTGAACCGGATTCATTAACACGTGCTCCCTGCGTTTGAACTGGATTCATGCTGCGTGCTCCTGCGTTTGAACCGGATTCATTAACACGTGCTCCTGCGTTTGAACCGGATTCATTAACACGTGCTCCTGCGTTTGAACCGGATTCATTAACACGTGCTCCTGCGTTTGAACCGGATTCATTAACACGTGCTCCTGCGTTTGAACCGGATTCATTAACACGTGCTCCTGCGTTTGAACCGGATTCATTAACACGTGCTCCTGCGTTTGAACCGGATTCATTAACACGTGCTCCTGCGTTTGCACCGGATTCATTAACACGTGCTCCTGCGTTTGCACCGGATTCATTAACACGTGCTCCTGCGTTTGCACCGGATTCATTAACACGTGCTCCTGCGTTTGCACCGGGACTGTAAAGAATAGGCCGTGCATGATTTTAGCTTTAACGGCTATTGAGAACGTGAATATGAATAAAACCTTTCTCATACTGGATTTTAAACAATATTGCAACATGATTATTTAAAGGAGTCGATTTAAGCGTTATCTCAAATTCGATATGTTATAGTCTATATACACTATATTGCCAAAAGTATTGGCACCCCTTCTAATGAAAGGTTTGACTACTTTAGTAATTTCTATGAGTATGAATCTTAATGTTTAAGCATATAATGATATTCTAGCGAATCTAATTTTATAGTACTTAATTAATGACTTGTACATTCATTATATGGACAAAAGTACTGACTCCCCTTATGTGGAAGAGTAAAAGGCACTTCCAAACTGTGCCAACAAAGAAATGTATGTACTTAAAATTTATATTCCCACCTCTGTTGCATCAGTTTTGAAGTGTATGAAATAGCGGTATCCATATGTACAAGACATTAGTGTTTGGTGATGAGTTTTTGTCTCATTTAAAGTCACACCAGGGAAATATTAACACAATTAAGATTTATTTGATAGAAAACAATATCTTCAGGCATGCTGTTGGTAGGGTGCTGATATGAGGTAGTCAGTAAAGCTATGGTTAGATAGTTTTACTGCTGTAAAAGCACAGTAAAGTCAGATGGAGTCTCCTTCAAACCGTATAAGAAGCTTTTGGATGTTTTTAGTCATTTTTCTGAACTCAACGAGCCGCCTGAGTTGAGACGTGATAGCACTGGTAATGCTTGACTTGGCTTTGGGTCCAGCAGGAGTGATGTGCTCTCAGCGTCGGCCCGTCTGTGATCCAGATCCGGACTGTTTTTCTGCTGTGCTTGAAAAACAAATCATACGAGGAAAAACATTCCCCGAGGAAAACCTCCACTTGACCCTTCCTCGATCTGTCGCTCTCGCACATCGCTGGTGAGAGAAACATCATTAAAGCCTCCGAGCTCCGTTCTCTGGGGTCCTGAAGTACTTAAATACATGTGCAATGTCTTTATACTTTCAGCTGAACAGTGTAAATATCACATCACAGCCAAACATCAGTGTGAACGAGTGTAAATTAAAGGTGTAGTGTTTATTCCTACACTCTCAGAAAGAAATATAAAAGCTGTCACGGGGCATCATCTTTTCAAAAGAAACTATTTTGTATTTTATTTATGTAAAAGATGCATATAGCTGTGGCCTGTGAAATCAACCCCCCCACCCAAAATAAATAAATAAATAAATATACATATATATTATAATTTTTTTTTCAAATTCAATTTCTTTCCATTTGAATTTTTTCCTGGATTATGTTTATTTCAATTTGAGTTTTTCTGGATTCTGTTTTAAAAGTTAAATAAAGAAATAGTATGAAAAAGTATGCATAATCAATTTTGATCATGAAACTTACAATTCAACACCAATTTGTTAAAAGTTTAACAAAAAAACTATTTTTGGGGCCCTATGAAATCTGGTTTATTTTTTCCCAAATTCGGTTAAATTGTTTTCCCGTTAAATTTTTTTTTGATTCTGTTTGTTTTCTGTTAAAATTTCTTCTAGATTTTTTTTGTAATGGTTCAATACAACAAAATGAAAAACAAATAACGTGTTTAAAACATTGCAATCATGAAACTTATATAATATAATTTGTTTTAAAAATTTATGTTTTTGGTATGTTTTATTTTTATTCTAAAAATAATTCAGTTGAATTTTTCGGGATTCAACCTTAATGGTGTAATACAATTTTAATACTCAAATAATATTAATATTAACAATAATAACAATTATTTAAAATCACAAATTATCTGTCTAATAATCTGAATTAATAAAAACATATTATTATTATTACAATTATTGTTTATTATTATTATTATTATTATTATTTGAACAATAATAGGCCCTTTGTTTTTCAGCTGTGTATTTACATTTTCTTGCAATCAAATGATTACATACAGTTTTTCTCTAATTAAATGATAAATGTCCTCATATATATTGAGATGCAGTAGTTTAATTGTGAAAGTCACATGTGTTTGAGTTATTAGTTATGTTTATTTCTGCTGTTAGATTAACCCAGAGCGAGTATAAATGTCCATTGCATCTTGATATGATATTGCCTTATAAAACAGTATTCAGTACATGTTAAGCTACGGTCCTATTTATTTCGTTTGCATAAGGTCTAACTGTTTCTAAGTCTCCTTCTAAACTCATTATTTGATTGCTCTGCGACAGCTGAGACACTAAACCAAATACCACTCGTAATAAAATGCATTCATGTTTTATACCGCACACCTTTATATAGTATGCTGTAAATGTTAGTGTAGTCTATACAGGCAGCATACGGTGCAGTATGCATGAAGCAGTGCACTCCACTCACTAGAATCCCAGCTTTATTAACAATCTGTTTATGCTGATTATGACGACTGACAGCTGCTTTCAATCAAAGGTAATCACATTAGCTGTCAATCATGCACAGCAATAACAAAAGCAGTGACAACTGTTTGTCATTTCAAGACGAATGCCGTCACCCAGATCTCCTCATTAACAAGCCATGCTCTGATTTTAGATGAACACATTAGCAACTACTGCTTTAGTTTGCCTTTGAATGGGAGGTTGTAGCTTACGCTGCTTGTGTCCTGACGAGGGATTCGTTTGACTATTTCATGATTCTTTTCACTCTATATTGATTAGCTGCCATGATTCTTTAAAGAGGTAGTTCAGAAAATTAAAATTAGCTGGAAATATCCTCCTCCTCAGGTCATCAGAGATCAGGATGAGTTAGTTTCTTTCTTTAGGTTTAAATGAGAAATGTGTCTCAGCAATGGATGCTCTGCAGTGAATGGGTGCCGTCAGAATGAGAGTCAATGGATGCTCTGCAGTGAATGGGTGCCGTCAGAATGAGAGTCAATGGATGCTCTGCAGTGAATGGGTGCCGTCAGAATGAGAGTCTGATTAAAAACATCACAGAATCCAGAGTCTGATAAAACATCACATCATAATAACTCTTCCTCAGTGATAAAGTGTTCTGGTCTGAATCAGGAGAGAAATCTGCGTAGATCAAAACAGCTTGAAACTAATATGTGACTGGATAACAACAGCAGATGCACTTTATCACTGAGGAAGAGTTATTATGGATTATAGACTCGTATTTGAGTTAAAAACATCTTAATGCTGGATTAGTTTCATCTTTTGTCTTCTCCAGATGATAACTGATGGACTGTGGATTATTGTGATGTTTTTATCAGACTCTCATTCTGACGGCACCCATTCACTTCCATTGCTGAGACACATTTCTACAAACCTGATGAAGAAACAAACTCATCCTGATCTCTAATGACCTGAGGCTGAGCACTTTTCCAGCAAATTATCATTTTGGAAGCTACTTTAAATAACTAACTCAAATCCTGCAGCTTCCCACGAGTAATTATGATATTGCGGCTTCGTTCATGAGCGCAAACATAATCATTCCAGCATGACTTGAAGGCAAACAACAGCAGCTTATTTTCTGCAGGATTTCTCAAACATTGTAACACTTTCATCATATCTCCAAAACAAAACGCATGTGCATATTTTAAACACGAAGCTCTCAACTCTGTCTAGTTATCTCAGAATCAGCAGGAGAGGTTAATCACAACCTGGTTATCCAGTCTTGACTGTGTCTTAATTAGAAAATCCCATGGATCCCATCTCACTGTAACACTGCAAAGCACTGCAGCGGCTCCAGCTGCTTCATATGCATTTCATTAATGAGCATTTGAATGCATTCTGGTTTAAATCACAGCTTTGGTGGCAATAGAACATCATGTCACTGTGGTGGTCTGACAAACAAACGAGATTAATGAACAATTACAGCAGCAGCAGACAGAAGCTTAAACACCTTCTTCAGACGGGATTATGGGAAATATATTTCATCATAGGCCATGAAGAACATTTACCATAAAAAGCTGATTTATAGCAGGATTTATATTGTTTATTCAAGAGTGGAGCTATAAAGTGAAACTTTTATAAAGTGGCACTTATAATAATTACCTGGCGGCAACAGCAACATAGTGAAGTGTTTAATAAATAGGTGAATAAATAATAATAATATTTATCAAACTATTTTGAATAGGTTCCCAATATATACATTTTATAAAAATTTGAAACTATAAATATTATACAAAATAAACAAATATAATTAAGAAAATGCAAATAAAATAAATATGTTAATTTCTAATATTAAAACAATGAAATATTACGAATATACAGTAAATATGATAAATAAAATATAATGTAGTACACACACACACACACACACACACACACACACACATATATATATATACAATCATACACACACACACACACACACACACACACACACACACACATATATATATACACACACACACACACACACACACACACACACACATATATACACACACACACACTCTCTCTCACACACACACACACACACACACACACACACACACACACACACACACACACACACACACACACACACACGCACGCACGCACACACACACACTCTCTCTCACACACACACACACACGCACACACGCACGCACGTACGCACGCACGCACACACACACGCACACACACACACACACACACACACACACACACACACACACACACACACACACACACACACACACACACACACACACACACACAGACGTATGCCGTTCTCAGCATGCTCTCAGTGTCTCTCAGATGCACCTGATGCTCTGCTCGATGCTCCAGGTGTAACGGAGGTGTATGAGGTCATGCTGACAGAGTCAGGACATTTGATTAAACACAGAGCTGTCCTGAATCCTGCGCAGGTTCATTCCAGGCTCGGTGCTAAAAGAGCAAAATCCAAAGCTAATGGGATATTCTTCATCTCTGCGTAGCTTCACCATCTGCTTCAGGGAACATGATCTCTCTGGATCAGGAGAAGAGTAAATGTGACCCGAGAGAGAAACCTGGACAGAGTCGAGCTCAGAGTCTGTCAATGTGTTTGAATGGATCGTAGTGCACTCGCAACCCTTTATAATGACACTAAATCACTCACTTATGTGACTAATTAATGTCTGTCTTGAGCCAATGGCTTATAAAGTGTTAGATGTCAGTTTTAAGAAGGGTAAGAATAAAATAAACTGTAATCTAGTATCCCATTTGCTTTATTATGTATATATAATATACTGTACACACAAACATTATTCTCTAGATTTGACCTTCAATTTCAAGAGGGACAGATGCATAAATGTGATAGTAGCTTAAAATGAACAGCATACTATGCAGTGTTTACTGTAAATAAAACAAGCACCATCAGTGACCAATTCCCACAAACTGATGATAACTTCATAAAGACAAATACACACTCTCTCACCTCCTTCTCTCCTCTCTCGGAGATGGACGTTTCCAAAAGTTTCCAATCATCCCATTACTTGTCCACTTGATCCTATCCCCACTCACCTCCTTCAGGCCCTTTCTTCTTCAGTCATACCTGCACTTACTCACATTATCAACACCTCTCTTCACACCGGTACATCTCCCACAGCATTTGAGCAGGCTCGGGTAAGCCCACTGCTAAAATAACCCGCTCTAAATCCAGCACTTTTAGAAAACTACAGACCGGTATCCCTTCTTCCATTCATTGCAAAGACACATGAGCAAGTTGTGTTCAACCAATTATCTTTGTTTCTTGCACAGAACAACCTTCTGGACAACAAACAATCTGGCTTTAATCTGGCCACTCAACTGAGACTATACTCTCGGTTACTGAGGCCCTGAGACTGTCAAGAGCAGCTTCCGAACCTTTAGTACTCATCTTACTGGATCTGTCTGCTGCTTTTGACCCAGTTAACCACCAGATCCTCCTGTCCACCCTCAGAAAGATGGGCATGTGGTTCGAGTCTTACCTCTCAGATAGGTCCTTCAGGGTGTCTTGGATGGGTGAGGTTTCTCAGTCACAACTTCTTGCTTCTGGGGTTCCTCAAGGCTCAGTGCTTGGACCACTTCTCTTCTCCGTCTACATGTCGATGTTAGGATCGGTCATTCAGAAGCATGGCTTTTCTTATCACTGCTATGCTGATGACACTCAACTCTACTTCTCTTTCCAACCAGATGATCCGACGGTAGCTGCTCACATCTCAGCCTGTCTGAGTGATGGATGAAGGACCATCACCTTCAGCTCGATCCTGCTAAGACAGAACTGCTCGTGGTCCCAGCCAACCCATCACTTCACCACTACGTCTGTATAAAGCTGGGTTCATCGACCATAACTCCTTCCAGGACCGCCAGGAGCCGATGATGATTCGATGATCAGTTAAGCTTCACAGACCACATTGCTACTACGACCCGGTCCTGCAGCTTTGCCTTATTCAACATTAGGAAGATTATTAGACCCTTCCTGTCAGAGTAAGCCTTACAACTCCTTGTCTAAGCTCTTCTCTTGGCGGGCCTTCCCGCATGTACTATCAAGCCTCTGCAACTGATCCACAATGCAGCAGCCAGAGTGGTCTTTAATGAGCCGAAAAAAGCTCACGTGAGCGTCATCAGGTTACACTGGCTACCCCTAGCCTCTCGTATCAAGTTCAAGGTACTGATGTGTGCCTACAAGACAACAACTGGCGCTGCACCAATATACCTAAACTCGCTAGTGCAAACTCATGCGCCCTCCAGAAGCTTGCGCTCTGCAAGTGAACGACGCCTTGTACATTTGTAGATTTATACAATGTATAAATCTAAATATTGGCCTCATTTTCCCTAAACAGAATTTTCCCTTTTGATTTTAATGTGAAATGTGATCTCTTTTATATCTTTTGCATTACTAAGATTGATTTCCATCACATCATACACACAGTGTGTGATTATAAAACTCATTATGTGATTATGAAAAAGTCGCGAGTCTTTTGGGATCATTTCACTCGCTGCACTGTAATAATTGACCTCATTTTAAACGACAATCTTCTGCACTTCACAACATGTTCCTGTTCTCACACACACACACACACACACACACACACACACACACACACACACACACACACACACACACACACACACACACACACACACACACACACACACACACACACACACACACACACACACACACACACACACACACACACACACACACACACACACACACACACACACACACACACACACACACACACACACACACACACACACACACACACACACACACACACACACACAGAGACACACACACACAGAGACACACACACACAGAGACACACACACACACACACACACACACACACACACACACACACACAGAACACACACACACACACACACACACACACACACACACACACACACACACACACACAGAGTATATATTTACACATATTATATTTACAACCTACATATATTTAAAATTTATTTCCACATTTCTTTAACTCTGGGGAGTAAACTATAAAGTTTGGTTGCCGGTGGCGAGTGCATTGTCATGTTGTTGGCTTGCGTGCGTACGTGAGTACTGAAGGTAAAAGAGGGCATGCGCTGGCTGTGAATCTGACATCAAGAGCAGCTCTAGTGATGAACAGCCTTAATCCTCAGAAACCCACAGAGCTCCCTCCGTCCAGCCGATGCGTGAACACAGAGCAGAGGGCCGAGCACAAACACACTCATCTGAAAGTCTTTCACGGATGGCAAATGGTGTTTGGAGAGAAGCGCTCGCAGGCATTTGAAAGCCCACGATCTGCTCGCAGCGATTCCCTCTGATGCTTTGAAATATTCAAGTGTAAAAGCCTCAGAAAGACATGTGTGAAATCACAAACAGCCGTCCAATCACAGCTCGCCGCAGAGGCGTCTTACGAGACTAATGCACATCACTTACTCCAGATCAATCTTTCTCAGATTCTCAGCTCTGTTTTTGCTTCTTGACAGTATTTGAATGTCATTTGCATTCATCGAGCTGCCTGATAATGAACCTGCAAACATTTCTGGGTCGTAGCCGGGTCTCTGGCGCCAGTGCTTTTGCACCGGGTTGAATAATTGAAGGAGTTTTCTTTTAACTCGACATCATTAGACAGGAGTTGCATGCTTTTGCTTTCAGTGCAATGTTTTTGTTTTTTTCAAACATGTTTTGAAGTCTTGTTGAATTTATTTGCACCTTGTTGGTTCAGGATTTTAGGTTAATTTCACACAAAACATGGATGAGTGATATTTCACCTAAAAGCTAAATAATTAAAATGTGTAGTTTGCATAAACACAATGACCTTTATGTTTTTTTTCCATTATTTTCATGACTCGTGGTTGACAATTTAAAGCAAAAATAGTGATGATAAATAATATTAAAACTCATCAATCAAGTATTTGTTGTGCTATTTTCTATTTAGTTAAATTATTAAAATTAATTGTATTTATTTTTACTTGTATTTATTGATTTTCTTGTACTTTTTACAGTAGTACAGTAATGAGAATCTCTAGTCCACACTTAACCGTCATAAAAATAACATCACAATACAAAAATATAATATTCCCCAAAATAGGATTTGTTTTTAATATATATGTATGTATGAATGTGTATATATACATTTTTACAATATATTACTATTTAAAGCAAAAATAGTCATAAGAAATAATGTAATATTAAAATATCTCAGTCCAGTATTTGTTGTGCTATTTTCTGTTTTTAAATAAAATTAGAAAAATTAAAATACAGTAATGATAAAGTAAAACATCATCAATCATCAAAATACAAGAAGTCAAAAAATTTGTCATAAAATAGGTTTCTTTAAAAAAATGTTTTTTGTTTTCCTTTTGATTTGTGAGATGAAATATGATCTGGACAAGTTTTCATTTATTGCATTATTTTCATGACATTAAGTTGGTAATTAAACAAAAATAGTGAAATAATAATGAAAAACAAGGAAATATTTAAATGCTTTGCTTTGTTTATTAAAATAATAATACAATTATATATATATATATATATATATACACACACACACACACACACACACACACACACATACACACACAAGTAATAAGAATACATAAATGAACTTAACCATCAAGAAAATGACAAATTTGTCCTAAGGCTTATTTTGTATTTTTTTTGCCCTGTTTGATTTAATTGGTTTTCGTTTAATGCATGTAAACGTTTGATGTCTTTATCTCTTTTGCATTACTAAGATCGGTTCCCATCACGTCACACACACAGACACTCATTATGTGATTATGAAACAGTCTTTTGGGATCATTTCACTCGCTGCGCTGCAATAATTGACCTCGCTTTAAAAGACAATCTTCACATCATTCCTGTTTAAATGCTTCAGAAGATGCGATCACGACTGAACACAAGATAATGGTGTTATAAAAACACATCTGTGTCCCTCATTACCCGAGAGACTTTATAATAATAGTCTTTCGTAATCAGTTTCTGCTCTCGCTTCCTGACCCTGTGCCTTTAAGAGTTTATGTTAATGAGGTGTGTTGTGATTGGCTGACCTCTTCACGTGCAGCTGAATGCCGAACAGGTGTTGATATGCAAATGCAGTCGTGTGTTAATAAGCGAATGTCGAACTATTTAACTTCAAATAGCAGGTGAATAGAAAGGGGAAATATTTAAAGCTGGATCCACAGCCTCAAACGTGTGATCAAAGATGCGATACGACGAGAACTCGTTTCAAACACCAGGCCTCACACAGACATTAAGCAGATCGTTCATCAGACTGTATCTGTAGGACATGCTGAACAGGGTTATTTCATGTAGATTGACACAAGACGACGTCTGATGGTTTCAGAGGGTCACACATCATCAGCCGGGAAACTGATGCACTGATGCACTGATGCTGAGACGAGCTGAACGCACATCAAACTGCAGAGGCCTGTACCGTGATGCTAGACGAACACATTCAGAGTCACGGGATTAGTTTACAGCTGACAAAACCAAACCACTCCAATCTGGCTTTGTTGGTACCATGATGCTGATCCTCAACTTTCTCAGGCACGTGTGTGACATCACTGGCGAACAGCCAATCACAAGTCTTGGTTAAAGGTTGTGCTAAAGGTTAAGAGATATGATCAATTTAAATGCATTTACAGTGAAACAAGTACTTGTTCATGAAAGAGGACAAATGCTCTTGCTTTATCAGCGCAGTCACAAGTGAAACGTGTTAAGTTAGTTGGAAATATACTCACACATGTCATTTCTAAAGCATTATCTATTGATTCTACAACTTATTAATATTACATACGATCTGTATATTGTAGTTGACGGATCAGTGTTTCCTATGGTGTGATGTTTTATTAAAAACCTCTAACATTGAAGATAAACCTCTCTTATGCTCTTTGTAAATCTAAGAATGAAGATACAATTTTAATTTCTCAACTACCCATATATTTAAATTCATTTAAAATAAACGATTTATGATAAGCTTTAAACTTAAATTGCTTGTGAGTAATGGATTGATAATCATATAATTATATAAATCATATACAATAACTCTAAGTGATTGTGATCCTCTCTGTGAAATCCAGGCTAAAGTCTCAAAATCTAATTATGAGATAACAAGCATCAAAGTTTGATTTCTATAATTAATTTCACTATAATTTCAATCTTTGACATGACCTTACTCAGTCAATATTAAAGATATAAAGGTTACATTTTCACAGAATGTTATTTACCGTATGAAGGATGATTTTTTGCTGAAAACAGCAAATCACAAAAAAATTGACTTTAGCTGGTGTTTTCACCGAGAGGGTCACATTTATCATTAAAGCCAAATTTTTATTTTATTTTTAGTACTAGTGACCTTTAATTTGGAGCAAGATAAACCGAGGGAGACTCAGACACGTGTCACTTTGCTCACATCTGATTGGTCTGATTTCAGTTTGAGATCTCTAACTCTATGGTTACTATGGCCCCGAATGCAGCAAAAAGACAAGCCACTGTCATGGTACCTAAAACCCAGGATTGGTGCAAATGTAACGGATGTGTATGCCGGTGGGGTCAGTGTGTAAATGGCGTTCCTTGTTAGAGCGCCCGCCTCCCGCGCCGGAATCCCGGGTTCGAGACCCGCTTGGCACAAGAACAAGTTGGGATGGTGTGGACCCGTGTCGGGGGGTGTTACATTGGTGCCGTGACCCGGATGGGAGTGAGGTTTAGGGGGGTGAGTGTAACAGATGTGTATGCCAGTAAGGGCGGTGTGTAAACCTCACTCTCCTGACCTCAAAAGAGGCGCCCGACGGTAGCCTTTGGTGTTCCTTGTTAGAGCGCCTGCCTCCCGCGCCGGAGTCCCGGGTTCGAGACCCGCTCAGCTCAAGAACGAGTTGGGATGGTGCGGACCCGTGTCGGGGGGTGTTACACAAACTAAACTGAAACTTACCTGGCTAGCCAGCTAAAATCTAAAAGCTGGCTTCATGGTTAAACATCAAATATGACCCTGCTCAAGCGGTAGATCACGGCGCTTGCAACGCCAAGCCATGGGTTCGATTCCAATGCAATGTATCTCCATGCTTTGAATGAAGCATGTTCCTAATACTTAGAATGGGTTTTCAAATAGCTGTCTTTGTGTACAAGGCTTTATCTGGCCTAAATACACCAGTGACCTTGTGATTCCTTACTCTCCTCGAAGAGCACTTAGTCTAATGATCAGCTTCTCTGAACTGTCCCGTGTTGTCGCTGTAAAACCGAGGGTGGTCGGGCGTTTTCAGCTGTAGCCCCTAAACGGCCTGTAAATGGAGACTTGCTCCTTCACTAGCTAGTGTTAATTCTGTCCTCAAATCTGATTTATTTTCTCTTTTGATTCATGTTAGTTAAGGCTCTGATGTCAATTTGCTCTGATTCGATTTCATGTGTTTAATTTCCATATGATGCATGTTTTCTTTTATGCTTTTTATATACTGTATTTTGTCGTACAGCACTTTTAACGTGCTATAGAAATACATTTGGACTTGACTTGAGTAATGCATGAATGTGAATGATGGTTTGTGATTGCTTTGCATTTTCACATTGATGGAGAACGTTTTGCTTTCTCTTGAAACTCAATTCTGTTATTTTCTATTTTAACAGAGCTTTTTCAAAGGCTATGATAATGTGTTTCCACAGCAGGGTTATTATAGGGACCTAAAATTAAAGCTATAAAAAAAGCTAGTAATAAATGTTAACTGATATGAAATGAAATATAAAAATCTTATTTTATTTAAGTTTTAATTTAAGTACTAAAACTGAAAAAAAAAGAGCTATTTAGACACATTTTTTTAAATAATAAAAATGACAAAACAGAACAAAAGTATTTAAAAAAAGGTCAAATAAAATATAAAACATTAAAAGATTTAGCAAAATATTAACAAAAACTACAGTCAACGATACAAATGCTTTAATATTTCACTTAAACAAAAATTAAATCACTATACTTTGTGTTCTATTACCTTGGCATTAAAAACCTGAATTCATAGAACTTATAACAATTAAATAATTTATTACAATTGTATCAACAATAGACTCATGAAATTTTAATATTCCTGTATTATCAAACCCATGATAATCCAATGAATCCATAACACTTTTAGGAATTGAATGAATATTTTAAAATATACTCAAATTAAATTGGAAAAGTTCCTTTAAGGTTTACTTTTTGAATGAAAAATGGATGAAAATACTGGTAATATTATGTGATATTTAATTTTGAAACATTTATTTATTTTCATAACTTTGATAAGTAAAGTCTTATGTATTTCTAATGTATTTTGTGATGCATCTCTGTCATAACTTGTTCAAGTTAAACCAGACTTTTATTTTGGCGGGTTGCCATTTAAATACGCAGGCTGCATATTTAATAGCAGTTTTTTGAGCTTTATTAATCATAGACATTAATCCATATCCCCACCTCATTATTAAGCAGACTACGTTTGATTTATTCATTCGAGTTTTGCCTGATTGTATTAAAGTAACTTCTCTGACTTGACTCGGCCCTCCTGACGCTGAAGCCGCGTCTCAGTCTCTGTTTAGCTCTCCGTCCGTCTCTCAGCGGCAGCTTGTGTTTATATTGTACGACAGCAGGCACATATTGTTGGAGGAGAGGAACCGGCGTCCAGGCCGTGAACAGCAGATGGTGTGTTTCTCTCGGATGTGACACGAGGCGGGTCTGTCGGTGCATCAGACTGGGCTAAAATCATGGATCTGTATATGTGCCATTTCTTTTTCCTCCAATTACTCCAGGCTTTCTGTGGGTCCTTTAAAGTCTCAAGGGCCATTCCACGAAATTGGTGCCTTTTCCACTTGAAAAAAGTGACAAATAAAATATCCTTTCAATATCCATGAAATGAAGACACCTTAAAATGACCAGAAATTGTATTGTGCCATCTCAGGCTATGCAATTTATTATTTTATGACTATTTTTCCACCTCATTTTTACCTACACAAGCGTTACTAGACACTATAGTTTACTCATATGCCCACTGAATGAGCTCAATAATATGGGTGACCTTTAAAATGTTTGAATTTTACACAGACAATCGTTAAAAACAGGGTCAAACCCTAATGTCATGATGACATGATTTCAAACAAATATGCTAATTCATAGATAATAGTCAAGTTCACAAAAGCACGTGTTGTACACTTTGAAAGATGTCACTTGTGGATATTGATGATTTTAAACACACAAAGTAATTGCTTAAATTTACATTAAAAAAATGGTAACAGGATTGACATTGCATGATGCCCCCCCCTCAGTCAAGCCTCATAAATCATCAAAAATTGAACATTATAGAATCATGCGTGAGAGATGATGTCTCTTGAATGAATATTATCTTACGAGGGAAACAGGGCAGAAATCAGGGGACACCAATAAAATCATTTCGATTTGATAGAAAAAATGCATCCTTATGCCAAAATCATTGCTTAACAATGAGACTATATTTAGAACAATATGACAATGTGATTTTATATAATTTTGCAAATTAAAAGTCCTGCTGAAAAAGAGGGACATGCCAAATACCTTACCAGCATAAATGCTATTTAAAATAATATTGAATTGACGTTTTTGATAAAAGCATACATAGTATTTGTCACGAGACGAGGAGAATAATCAACATTTCTTGTAATGACATAATCCAGGGGTAACACACATCGAGCAGGGGTGAAGACAAACAATACCAGACGTATGACTGGGGAACTGGGGAAAACACTGGGTAAAACTAGATACTTAATGAAACACAGCTCGGGACTAATCAACTAATGATGAACCTAAACGAGGACAGGAAACAGGAAGGACCAAATAAGGACATAGAGGAAGAGCATGGAGAGCAAAACAAACACACGACAGGACTAAAGTCGGACAGTATTGTTGTTTTTAAATTGAACATTTATTTGTTGTCATATTAAATCTATGTTTGATTATTTCTTAGGGACAAGAAAGGCACCGATTTCGTGGCATGGCCCACAAATGTCTTAAAATAATCAAATCTTGATAAGTCTTAAATATAATTTTAAGACATCTTAGATTTGGGGATGGAAAAACAGAGTCACCACAATATGGATAAATGATCTAAAAATCCAGGATACAGTGAAATAAATGTGAGCACTGCACGATTTAATGAATTCCACACATTACTGCCTAACTATTGCTTATGATCCACATTTGATGAATCATCAAAGTTGTTATGGTTTTTATATTATATGTTGCAGATGGTTGTAAGATGTATATTTTATGTCTCTCATCTTTTTAAATGAGCAGCTGGATATAGTAAAGCGTATACATTTCAAAATAAGAGTCCTGTTGTATTTCGGGCTTGCTTATAATAAAAAGTCCTGCATTATGCATAAAATTGTCTCTTTTGGTCATTAGTGGTATTTGTTAGTTCCCATACTTCTCTCATCTTTTTAAATGAGCAGCTGGATATAGTAAAGTGTCGACATTTCAAAATAAGAGTCCTGTTGTATTTCGGGCTTGTTTATAATAAAAAAGTCCTGCATTATGCATAAAATGTAATTTTTTGGTCATTAGTGGTATTTTAGTTCCCATACTTCTCTCATCTTTTTAAATGAGCAGCTGGATATAGTAAAGTGTAGACATTTCAAAATAAGAGTCCTGATGTATTTCGGGCTTGCTTATAATAAAAAGTCCTGCGTTATGCATAAAATTAAATTTTTTGGTCATTAGTGGTATTTTAGTTCCCATACTTCTCTCATCTTTTTAAATGAGCAGCTGGATATAGTAAAGCATAGACATTTCAAAATAAGAGTCCTGGAGTATTTCGGGCTTACTTATAATAAAAAGTCCTGCATTATGCATAAAATTGTCTCTTTTGGTCATTAGTGGTACTTTAGTTCCCATATTTCTCTCATCTTTTAGAATAAACAGCTGGATATAGTAAAGCGTAGACATTTCAAAATAAGAGTCCTGGAGTATTTCGGGCTTACTTATAGTAAAAAAGTCCTGCATTATGCATAAAATTGTCTCTTTTGGTCATTAGTGGTATTTTAGTTTCCATATTTCTCTCATCTTTTAGAATGAACAGCTGGATATAGTAAAGCGTAGACATTTCAAAATAAGAGTCCGGGTGTATTGCTCTTAAAAGTCCCTCATTATGCATTTTGTTTCCTGGCTATTATTGATATTTTGATCACACAATAAACAGTATCTGATGTCTAAATCAACGTAAACTCTTGTATTTTCTCTCCGAACCGCCCATCACAGAGGAAAACACTAACAATATTATTTAATTAACACATTCAGTATATATAGATTTGATTATTATTGGCACAATAATATTTTTATTGCCTTTCTTTAAACATTTACATTACATTTATTCATCATATTGCTCTTTAAATAAATGATCAAATCAGCAAAATCCAATATCAATAGACATCTACTTTGAAATAGGAAAACAAACCAGTTTCATATGTAATTAAACGTGCATTGCATTGTTTAATATAGTAAATTAATTTGAAATACCATGATTTATTTGGAGATTGTATGGGTTTGTTTATGGCCCAGGTCTTAAAAAGTCTTAAATTTGATTTCAGAATTCAGCAGAAACTTTGTTAATCATAATGCAGTTGACGGCATTAAGCGCTGGATATTGTTTATTGATTAGATCACTGCGTGCACAGCGTTTATTGTTTTGTGATTTATGACATGCTGCAGCTTATTCCATTTTAATATTCTCTCATATGCAATTAACATCCCTGTACTAATAACGCATGCATATAAATAACTATCATCCTAATCATAGCGAAACAAAGCCATTCATGTGCAGTAAACAGTTCTGTTGTTTCCTCATTTACAGTTTTTATTATTAAACATATTCTTACTGAAGCTACTGAATCATGTTTAAAATGCTCATATTGCTCATTGTATGTAATAGTCAGTTATGTCATAAAAGAATGCATCAATTATCTGTGCATTAATCTCATGATGCAAATACAGCTGATGCTGAATTATTAACTATCAATAATGAATATGAATAAGTAAAAAGAGAAAATGGCTCATTGATTTAGTCTGAATTGCTTCCGTGTTGAATACAAAGATTGGGCCTGAAGAAACAGACTGTGCGGCTCATTTTAATTACAGTCAAACTCCAACAGCAGCAAACTCAGAATGAATAATAATTAATAATCATACACCGAGGACGCCAGTCATTTAATTGCGTCAGTGTTTTTGTTTTGCCAGTTTATGAACGTTTACACTTGATGCCGTTAGACCTGAAAAACACTTTTTTTCTGTTGTTTTTTCTGTTGTTTCGTCGAGAAGCGATGTTTAGTTCGTTCAGAAGAGCTTGCAGGTCAATCCTCGGCTGTTGTATTGAAATTGGTATCGACTGAAGACATTGTTTGTGTTGTGCTATCAATGTCAGGTGGAATTAACATCGACTATATTTACTTTAATACATGTTCCCTACTCTAAAGAAAATCACTGCTCAATCTCCCCTGAAAGGACTTTCATTTCCCTTCTTCAGATGTTTACCACACAAGCTGTTGGTGAATGTTCACTAATAACAAACAGCTGCTGATGTTGTAGCTGATGCATCTTTTCTTTTTTTGTTAACAACTGTTTATTGAATTTTATTCTGGGAACAGTAGTACAAAAGAAAAAGCAGCTGTACAAATTTAGAACCCAGATTTAGAAAAATGTATAATAAAAAAAAAAAAGAAAAAAAAAAAAGAAAAAGAAACATTTAAAATTTAAATAAAAAAAAATTATTAAACAAAAAATGTAAATAAAAAAAATCATAAAAAAATAGTAAATTAATTAATATTAATAGATAAATACATAACAATAAAATTATTTTTACAAATATTTTAGAAAAGATGACACAACATTAAAAGCTGAATGCCATGAATTTAGTTTTCACATTAGATCCATGTATATGAGAAGTTGAGAGCTCCATCGAGATAATGTCCAACACATACTTGTCCAGGTTCGTCTGTCCGTTGTGTGAGGAGGATTCCATCGGTTGCTTTGCGGTGAGAGCAGATAACAGTAAACATCTTTGTTGGACGGACAAGGTGACGTCCCAAAAGTCTTTCATGAAAAAATGGCGCAGTGTCAAACATATCTCAGTACCCAACAAATACGATGGGTCCAAAAAGGTGACTGATGCATCTTTTCTAAAACATTTCTAATAGTTTATACAGTCATTTCATGCTGGTTAAAGAAATAGTTCAGCCAAAAATGTGCTTCCAAAACCTCGGGTCATCAGAGATCAGGATGAGTGTGTTTCTTCATCAGGTTTGTATAAATGTGTCTCAGTAATGGAAGTGAATGGGTGCCGTCAGAATGAGAGTCTGATAAAAACATCACAATAATCCACAGTCCATCAGTTATCATCTGGAGAAGACAAAAGATGAAACTAATCCAGCATTACGATGTTTATAACTCAAATATGAGTCCATAATAACTCTTCCTCAGTGATAAAGTGCATCTGCTGTTGTTATCGAGTCACATATTAGTTTCGAGCTGTTTTGATCTGTGCAGATTTCTCTCCTGATTCAGACCAGAACACTTTATCACTGAGGAAGAGTTATTATAGATTATCAGATACAGAGAATGTTCTCAGAACTAACATTACTCCAGAAACATCAACACAACATTCATTCAAAGTTCTCTGGTCTTTATTAGAATAATGTTCTCAAAACATTATTTAAACATCGTTGATGGAACTTTTATCCTGAAGTGTTTAAATGTTACACTTGTTTCAGAACGTTCAGAGAACATTTAAAAGTAACGTTTCTGTGTAAAGCCTGAAAAACGATACAATGGAATGTTTCCTTGATATTTGCATAACCAAGATTCATCTGATTTTTAAAACATTTAAAAAACTACATGTTTTTTTAATGGGAACTTAATGAGAACATTAAGAAAACATTCTCAGAAAATATTTTGTTAACTAAAATTATAGACTCTTATTTGAGTTAAAAACATCTTAATGCTGGATTAGTTTCATCTTTTGTCTTCTCCAGATGATAACTGATGGACTGTGAATTATTGAGATGTTTTTATCAGACTCTCATTCTGACGGCACCCATTCACTTCCATTGCTGAGACACATTTCTACAAACCTGATGAAGAAACAAACTCATCCTGATCTCTGATGAACTGAACACATGTTCAGCTAATTTTCATTTTCCGGCTGTACTATTCCTCTAATGTGTGTGTACTTATGGTGAATTTGAAAAGGGATTCGTAGAGATGCTCTGGAGGCTGAAGTTGACCCTCACAGCGCTTCATTTTTCAGTATTCATTTGGCCTCTACATTACATTCATCTTCTTTGACTCCGCAGCCCACTGGACTTAATTAATGAAGGGTTTGAGGAAGATGAAGTTCACAGAATCCCAGGAGCCTGTTTGATGTGAATGCAGGCTCTTCACCTCGTCTCCCACCGGACTCGATTTTTGTTCTCAGTAACTCATCCGTGGCTCTCAGCGCTCCAGCTGTGGTCCTGCGGGAAAGAGCCTTTTGATTCCTCACGATCCCTTCAACCTCCTCCGCAGGCGGTCTGTAAACCTCGTTCATGTCGCTGCCTCCTCGTGACAAACAGCAAAGCATCGGGCCGCAGGAAAGCACAGATGAAAGCCGCAGGCCTCGAGAAGCGGTCAACATTAGACCTCTGGATATTCTTCAAACAGCATCTGATCTCATATTAAACAGGTGAACATAGGTGTTTGAAAATGCATCTGGAGGTTATTTGTCATATTTCATAAAGCTAAATTGAAATATGCGGTGTAAAAATCACAAAATTCAACATATTTTGAAATATAACTCCATAGTGACAGCAGAGACAAATACAATTATTTGATTAATACACAAAAATGCTCCTTTAAAGGGATAGTTTGGTCATAAATGATAATTCATGTGTAAATGTGAAAATATTTTTTATATTATTATTTGAATATATACAAAAGCAATTTAAGAGATGATTTCAGAAATTGCTAGTAAACCATTACAAAGAAACAGCTATAGCATGCGTTAATTAAATTAAATTAAACGTGATATTTTAAATGACTGAAATAGTATTAGAAGACTGAAATGTAAAAATATATTACAATAATCTTTATGCATAATTCAACTTTTTGTATTAATCGATATAGATTGAACAAGAAGTTGGTGTACAGTTTTCACTCAGAAATTGCTACACTGTAAAATCCAGTAGTTTACTTAGATATACATATTTATCTTTGCTTAGGTGATATACTTATTATGTTTTATTAAGTTATAGCTCATTTTAAGGCGAATAAACTGACTTGCTGCAATGACTCTGAGAAACTCTTTCTTAAAATAATTAATAATATATATATATATATATATATATATATTATCTTATTATATGATATATATTTTTCCTTATGCATTCTAATTAATCTCAGTCAAACTGCAGTTGAGTTATTTTGATTATGTTAAAAAATAATGTAAAAAAAAATACAGCTAACTAATACAATAAAACACAATAAAAAAATGATTTATCTGTTTTTGCAAATAAACTTAAAAAAATAAATAAATATATATATATATTTGATTTGTGCGGCACTATACGAGTTATTTTTGACTGTAGAAGAACTGTAGAAAGAAGATTTTGTTGGGTGGAGTGAGTGTGTGCCAAATGTTTTTGCATTGGCAATGATTAATAACTGGGGCTGTATCTCCACCCTAACGAGGCTTTAATTGCCTAATTGCTTGATTGAAATCAGCCTGGTCCAGTTATTATTAAGAGCATTTAAATAGCCCCAGCATCAGTGCAGGTCATTGAGAGACGAAAGAGCTGTTGAACAGTGATAGCTCTTAATAGAAGACGCTCGAGTTCTGTCTAAATTTGGATGCTTGCTCTTCATGGCTATGAAGGAGATTTGTGTTTGGAAAGGGCTCATTTTAGCCCTTTTCTTCTTTGCATGTCATGGACCGAGAGTCGCTGTTGCTAGAGCCAGAATAGAGGCCATCGAAGTTGATGGTCCGACATTAGAGCCGATTGAGGTTGTTGGACCGAGATCAGGGCCGTAAGTACTAATTGGGCTTTGAAGTAAACCCAAGCATACAGTCTGATCTGCTGATTGATTAAAGTTTAAAGACCTTAGCTTTAACTGTAGCCCTGTTGAAAAACTTGTTATGGGCAATGTTGTTTGAGTTGCTGTTTGAACGCTAGAGCCTGATGGCTGTGTTAGCTGTTGTTATCAGCTGTGATGGCGTTTCATTCATTTGTAAAAGTTATTGTGTTTGAAACAACTATTCTCTGTGTTCTATTAACTGGGCTTCTGAAGCAACAAAACATGCGAGCATCCTGCATTCTGTCTCAACTATTACCTAACCATTGCCATTCTGTGCTTTTTTCCAGCTTCCAGAGTGAGGTTCTGCCATCATAAGACATGTGGCTTATCAATTGGTTTGTTGTACACTAAATGTCTGTTTCTCTACAGGCTCCTCGAGTAAATGGTGAATCGGTGCAGAAGCTGAAGGTGGAAGTTAAAGGGAGGGTCTTCAAAGTGACCGAAGAGAGGAAAGTCATGTTCAGACCTTACCTGCCTTTGACCTTCATCCAAACAGACAAACCCATCTACAATCCAGGACAAACTGGTGAGCTACAAATGACCCTTGGATGATTGGAGCTGAAGAAGTTGCATCACGCTGTTGTGCTCGTATGTTGCATTATGTAACTAATGGGAGTGTTTATTGGTATCTTTTTGCAGTAAATTTCAGAGTTGTTACCATGGATGCCAAATTTGTGCCTCTAGATCAAATGGTAAGAACCAATCGTTCACATTGAGTGATCTGAATGAATTGTGGTAACGCTTTATTTGGTTAGTCCACTTTAGACCTTGTACTAACAGCAAGTAACTTTGGAACTACATGTCAACTAGTAGTCACTAGCGTATTAGTAGACCATCTGTTTAATATCTTCTAACATTTTATTTTGGTGGGTTTACAACATGCTATGAGAAACTCTTGTAAGTATATCAACTTACTCTACTAAACCTTCCCTAACAATCTACTCTGAAAATTAATTTGACATGTAGTTGCAAAGTTACTTGTAGTTAGTAGAATATCTAAAGTGAACTACGAAAATAGTGACTCAACTTGCAAGTCTAATGAAGTTTCTTTGAAATTTCAGTCCCTCACACTGTGCAATTACTTTTTTTTTTTTTTTTTATTAATGTTGCTGCATACTCAAGTTTTTAATAATCCTGTGTTTGTCTTGCAGTACAGTCAGGTGGTTGTGGAGGTGAGAATTTACTCTGGTGCAAGTGGTGTATTGATTTTCACTTTGTTCAGTTTATCTGAGCTGTCAATTGTTGCACTAGGACACTCATGAGAACCGGATTGGTCAGTGGACAAATGTTTCCTCAACGAGATGGATATTACAGCTTTCTCATAAGTTAAACCCTGAGGCTCAAGTTGGCATGTATACACTGAGGGCTTTTATTGGTGAACAGATTTTTTTGCATCTCTTTGAGGTGAAGAAATACGGTAAGTCATGGAGTACAATGATTGGTTGTTGTATAATTGCACAGATCTTACTCTAAAAGTGTTGTGTTTTGGTTTAGTTCTACCAAAGTTTGATGTGACTGTAAATGCACCACAGGTGTTTAGTGTGGGAGATGTGGGATTGAAAGTTGAAGCTTGTGCCAAGTAAGTGTAAGATCCCATTTTTCTTGAACTGTCTTTTGGTTGCTCAATTCTTGATATGCCCCCCCACTCACTACTTTTCTCTCCTTTCGTCCAGATACACGTATGGTCAGCCCGTACCTGGTCAAGTGTTGGTGGAAGTGTGCCGTGAACCAGTTTATACATTAATAGCGGTTCCTGGTCTTACTCGTCAATGCTTGACTGAAACTGCTAGGGTGTGTGACTACACAGTAGCCTTGGAGAACTCTTTTCTTCTGCTTGAACTTGACTTAAACCTGATTATCTTTGCTGTACTACCAGATAAATGATGCTGGCTGTGCCTCTCTTATTGTTGACACATCAGTGTTTTTCAACACAAGATTGGATGATCATCTGCAAGATTGGTTTGGTGTTACTGTGAATGTCACGGAGAAGGGAACAGGTGAGCTATTGGTTAATTTGAACCAGCAGTATGTTTAAAGGACGTGGACTTGTTTATTCAGTCTGTCCTCGTTTGTTTTTCCCCAGGTGTAGTGATGTCAAAATCTGCAACTGTGTCAATTACATTTGAACTCGGCAGGGTCACATTTTTGGAGCTCCCAGATTATTTTAAAACTGGAGGAACAATCAATGGAAAGGCAAGTACAAGTTCATCCCTCCATTGCAGAAGCCTTCACATTTGTGACCCTGGAGCACAAAAGCTGTCATAAGTAGCACAGGTATATTTGTAGCAATAGCCAACAATGCATTTTATGGGTCAACTATCCGCCTTTTTTACACAAATCATTAGGATATTAAGAAAAGATCATGTTCCATGAAAATTTGGTAAATTTCCTACCATGTATCCACTTAATTAAATTAGTAAAATGCATTGGTAAGAACTTAATTTAGACTTTAAAGGCAACTTCCTTTGTTTTTTCCTCTGATTCCAGACTTTCAAAACCATCTCGGCTGAATATTGCCAAACTAAAAGCTTATTTATTGAGCTTTCAATTAAAAAGGTTGACCCTTATGACTGTTTTTGATACAAGGTCACATTTGGTTTATTCCCAACCTTAATCTTTCCAAACAGATATCGGTGTCTAGTTTAAATGGGATGCCAATCGCAAACAAAGTGGTGTATCTGCTGGATGGTAACAGCCAGCCCACCAAAATGCTGCTGAGTCTCACTACAAACCAGAATGGACTGGCCACATTCTCTCTCAAAACTGCCAATCTTCCTAAAGCTGCTCTGAATCTAGTGGTAGGATTTGCTCTTAATATAAATCTGGGGTCACCCGGTTCAGTCCTGGAGGGCCCATGTCCTGCAGAGTCCACCTCTTATCCCACAAACCTGAATCTGCTAATTAAGGTCTTGCTAGGCATAATAGAAACGTCCAAGCATGTGTAGGAGCAAAACTCTGCAGGACCTACTGGCCCTCCAGGATGGAGTTTGACCCCTGTTTTAAATAAAGACTTGTCTTGAAAGAAACCAATTCCATTTGTTTTTCTCCAGGCAAGTGCAACTCAAGACATGGTTTATAGTTACAAGTCTGCATACTTTACTACCGATACGAGGGTAGTTCAGTTTCTCCAAACTGGTTCTCCCAACATCCAAGCGAGTAGTGAACTGAGCATAGTAAAGCTCGATCAACCACTGAAGTGTGGTGCTACATTTCCTGTAATCGTCAAGTATTCAATTGTTGGAGAGGCTGGCAGCTACAGTGCTGATGTCATATATATGGTAAGAGGACATTTAGTTTAAGTACCCCTGTTATGGGATGTTCATATTTTGGTTTTGAGAGTCCCCCCAACAACAGGTTGACATGCACGCAAGGTCAACTTTCATTTTGTGCATTTTTATTTGCTCAAAGATTAATTTATCTAAACCACTTTGCATGACATTAATCTGCAGTGATTTATTTAATCAAAGCAGTGTTGGTGAGAGCAGTGCTACTTTGTGTACAGCGTTACTGGTGGAAACAGCTATTTTTACCACTCAAAGTGACATCTAGTGGCAAAGAATAGATTTTGAGTTGGTCTGAAATTCAGTTTTCCCAGGTCTCTGCAGGAAAGATGCGTTTTATTTTTTGGAGACCATAACTTTATTCACTTTAGGATTTAAAACTTTGCAGGATCTCTTGATTCACTTAGAGCCGTACACACTGCATGATATGTATAAAAAAAAATCATGCTGAGGGAACTTTAAAAATGACTTAACTGTTCTGTCCAGCTTTTATGCACCTTTTGTCTTCTGTCAGGTCTTGTCCAGAGGAGTGATCGTTCTGCATGGATTTAAGACGGTGACAGCGAGGGCTTCTGATACAGTCACTACTGGCTCGGTGTCATTCCAGCTGTCGGTTGGTGTCAATATGGCGCCAGAAGTGCAGATTCTGGTCTACTGCGTTCTGCCCAGTGAGAATATAGTTGTTGCAAGTGCATCTTTCGACACGGAAACGTGTTTCCAAAATCAGGTATGATGTGTACTAGTATCTCGCTTCATGTGGGGACTTGTGACGTGTCCTCCAGCTTGAGCTGGTTCTTGTTCCAGGTGTCTCTGAAGTTTTCTCCAGCTACGGCGGTTCCTGCTGAGGATATTGTTTTGACGGTCTCTGCTCAAGCAGGATCCCTGTGTGGCCTCAGCGCTATAGATCAGAGCGTCCTGATCATGGAGTCGGGAAGAAGTTTGACTCCTAAAAGGGTATCCGTGTGTT
The DNA here is from genome assembly GCA_027564155.1 of Gymnocypris eckloni scoliostomus. NCBI lineage: Eukaryota > Metazoa > Chordata > Actinopteri > Cypriniformes > Cyprinidae > Gymnocypris > Gymnocypris eckloni. The sequence goes on along the minus strand of CM050412.1, from coordinate 38,265,252 downwards.
TATTTGATTCTTATTGCACCGATGTTGATGGCTCAATTGGTCAAACCTGAGCTATTAAAGCCTCGTTCAGAATATCAATCCAAATTTGTGACTCTCCAAATGGAATCTCATTTGGACTGAACGAAGCTTGTTGTAACATGCTGAATCATGCATTTAATTCAACATTGCAACATATCAAGGACTGTTTCATGGTCCCAGGTGTTTGACTTGCTCCCGAGACTATCAGGTTACCCAAACGGTGTTGAGGATGAACCTGAGTGTCTACTCTTTCGACCCCGTCCCGTTAAGCCTATGTTTAGTCACGCCTATGCAACTTTCGAGGTAAATTTTTTTTTTTTTTTTTACTTGTCACTCAATACTAATGACTCATTGACTTTAAATCTGTCTCATGTTATGACTTGTTACTCCCACAGAGCATGGGAATGAAGATCGCAACCAATATCGCCGTTCTAGCCCTTCGTTGCAGGGAGTATAAAAGCATCCTTAAAGGTAGGTCTACACTCTATAGAGGTGTTTCACAATGCCATAGAATAACCTTTTTGTCTAAATGGTTCCATAAAGAACCTTTTACATCTAAATAACCTTTGTTTGACAAAGGCTGCTTTGTGGTGAAAGGGTTTTTCAGATTATAAAGGTAAGAGATGGTTTGTGGAACCAAAAATTAGGGGTCGACCGATATGTGTTTTTCAGGGCCGATATCAAGTAGACCGATAACCGATATACGTGTCTGGTGTAAAAATGAAAATGAATGCCAAAATTAATAAGAGCTCTGACAAAAAACGTTCTTTAAATGCTTTTAAACATGTCTTTAATTCTGAAAACTGTTAATAACAACATTAAATAAACAGTAATATTAATAATAACGTAAGTGCAAGGATCACCCAGAAGCATTTTGTAAAACTTAAAGTAAACATATTTAGCGTATTGTGTGATTATTCTCAACAAAAGTTGTAGTAATTGTATTACGTATATTCTACTGCACCACAGTAATATGTTCGGCTAAACCGAACTTATATTTTGACAGGTTGCCATGAGGACCTTTTAAGTTTCTGTAACCTATGTATATGATATGACGAGCGTTTTACTCAAATGAAACGGTCAAATACTCATGAAGTGACTCTCCGATCAGTTCTGGGGATGTTGTTCATGTATTTATGTCCTCCTTTAGTGAGACGGCAGATGCTGAAAACACCGCGAGCATCACACGCTTCAGTATGTATGTGTGCAGTAACAGATGTTGTCATTAACAGATGCAGGATTCATATTTAAATGGTGTTTTTGCAGCTTAATATTTATAGATACTAGTCCATAGTGAGTCGATTTAAGTCTACTGACCAACTTTTGATTAATTCATCCAAACTTCGACACATTCCACGTTATACAGGTAAATTCCATTATGACTGCATTCTGCCTGCATTTTCTGCATCGTGGACATCATGGTTATATTGAGGTGTTTTGCAACTTCAGTGTAGTGGATTGTGATTTATTGCAACGTCTGCTGCTGCCTTACCTTTGAGAGACAACTGATGCGTGATCACTGACGCAGCTCCAGTTAGCATGTGCTCTCGGTGTGAGACTGCCTTCAGTTTTCCGCGTTGATTGGTCGGACTCGTGACTCTCTACATATCAGATGAGCGGTGGGCGGAGATTGCTCTAGGCCACAGAGTGTTGAGCTCAGACAGGCTGCATCAAGCCAAATAGTGCATTTAAAAATTAAATTTCACCTGTATTTATTCACCAATAAATGTCACCTGTAAATAGTATGTTTGTTTGCATTAAAAAAAAAAATTCTCGGCAAATCTATTTTGAGTGGCCGATATCGATAATCGTAAAAATGCTTAATATCGGCGCCGATAATCGGTCAACCCCTACCAAAAATGGTTCAATGTCATTGCTTGATGAGCCTTTGAAGCACCTTTATTTGAGTATGCCGATTGGTAGTTCTTTCCATGTAAAACTTCTGCATTGAGTTATGGGAGGTTATTCCGCTTTGTGGATCTTCAAGTTGCATGGTTAATTGCTTATGTCAGCACCATTGATTTGTTGGCTACTGCTTCTCCAGGCGAAGAAGCAGCTAGAGGCAAGAGCTTTTTTGACGTGACTTTCAGGGCTTACTTTCCTGAAACATGGATCTGGCAGCTTTCTCAAGTGGGGTTAGTGCAGCACCTTGTACCTGCATCTAATACCACTTTCCTACAATTCTTTTTTTTTACTATTTCTCTCTTGCTATCCTTCAGAGTCACTGGATCTACAAGAGTTCCCCTCAAGGCTCCTGACACCATCACCACTTGGGAGACGGAGGCGTTCTGCTTGTCCTCCAAAGGTTTTGGTTTGGCTCCTCCTGTTAAGTTGACAGTCTTCCAGCCATTCTTCTTGGAGCTCTCCTTACCGTACTCCATCATCCGTGGGGAGTCTTTTGAACTGAAGGCCACCGTCTTCAACTATCTTTCCAAGTGCATCATGGTCTGGATTCAGGTTTTATTACTATAAATGACTAGGGTTGGTAATCGCAAATCTATTCTGATACTTAAGGTCAAGAATCAGATGCTTGTTGTAAAATTTCATTCCTATTTATCTGACAACCTAACGATCTTCCAGAACCGTGCCCACTAACTGAAGCGCTCAAGTTTGGCTACACTTGCGATCAGATACCAAAAAAGCCATATAATATCTGTGATGGCTAAACATGTTGGAAGAGAGCTGTCACCACAAACATGGCAAAGCACTTTAAATTAAAAGATCTCAAACACCAATGTAATTCTATTCCTATACTACAATGATCCTGTCATTTTTGAACCTTTCACATGTGATCACAGCGTTGATCAATTGATTCGTCCATGCACAGTGTGATTTTGAGCACTTAAATTTGCATTCACGTTGCCATTGACCTAAAGAGAGCAGCTGTCATCTTTCATGAATTGATAGTGATCCCATTGTCACATCCTTATAGAAACACCCACCTGGAGGGTAAAAGGAAGCTGTGCTCCACTGACCACCAGTTAGTTTTACAGTTTGCATTTGGTAATTTAGTGAAACGCAGATATTAGAAGGCAAAATTCAGGAAACCCCTCATTGACATATGCTTTGTACAGGCAAGCAGATGAAGCCAAAATAGAAACTCAATGTGCCAAGTTTATCTAGAATCATGCAGCTCTATTTTCGCTCAAACGGCTCTTTAAGAGTTCAGTTTTTGTAACCTGTTGACTTTGTTCATGGTATTCCACTAAATGCTTTACAAAGACACCGAATAAAGGTTTAATCTCATTGTAATCAGAATTGATAATGAAAACGATACCAACCCTATGAAGGACCATTATGGAAGTCTTTTGTCTTTACTCAATGTGCACTGATTGTTTCCTCGACAGGTTCAAGTGAATCCAGCTAAATCCCCTGACTTTACTCTTCAACCTTTTAATGATCCATATTCATCCTGTCTCTGTGCCAATGGGAGAAAGACCTTTAAATGGGTTCTCTCAGCTTCTGTTCTCGGTCAGTGTAGTTGGTATTTATTTTTCTTCTAAATTGAGGTTTATGCAAGATTGCGCACTTCTGGTCTGTACTAAAGGAGCGGTCAATGTGACGGTGAGTGCTCAGGCTGAACGATCACAGTCTCGATGTGGCACAGGAGGTCGTGATTGTGCCGGAGAAAGGACGCATTGATATAGTCACTCGAAGTCTACTTATTCTGGTTAGTGTTAACCATCCTTCTGGAGTTTGATCATAGAGCTCATTATGCTTTACTAATGTGGTGAGTTTTATTGTGTTTTAAAGCCTGACGGAGTTGAAAGGATCTTCACCCAGAGTTGGCTATTGTGTCCAAAGGGTTTGTTTGAACTCAATGATTCCCAAATACATCCTTGTATGGCTGTACACTAGCTTAGTACTTGGTGCTGATCAATTCTGTTCTGTCCACAGGGAGAGTCGTTTCTGAAGATGTGACCTTGACTTTTCCAAAAAATGTGATCCCGGGATCAGCCAGATGCTCTGTTTCAGTCATTGGTAAAGCAGTTCATGGAGTAGAAACACGTGCTGTTTGGCAGGACAACTTTGTTTCTAATGCAAGTTTTTATGCTTTACCTCTCATAGGGGACTTAATGGGTCGTGCACTGAAGAATCTGGATAAACTATTACAGATGCCAACTGGCTGCGGAGAGCAGAGAATGATTGGTCTTGGTCCCAATATTTACATCCTACAGTACCTGGAAGTCACCGGACAACTCACCGCATCCATCCGACTGACCGCCACCGATTACCTTCAGAGTGGTATGGATGAGCAGATCCATTTTAAATGCGTGGGAGACTTAACCCTTGTGCGTCAATTTACGTTCCAGTTTAAGGACAACAATCTCAGTGTCATAAAATGTAGAGGTGGGATTTGTTCAGTATAATTTCTCTATCAAACCTTACAGGTGTACAATTGTTTGTTTTTTGTATTTAGGATGCATGCAAACCACACACTGACATACATACCCACACAATTTTAGCTGCATGGTTTATCCAATCGATTCTAATGTGCATACAGAACAATTATCTAAACTACAAAAACAAGGTTGCACAAGGGTTCATTTCAAGCAGGGTTTAGTCCTTCCATCAGAGCATGTCGGACTGTGTACCACCCTTGACCAGTTTTCTTGACTTTTGCCCTAATCAGGATACCAAGGACTACTGAACTACAGACACAGTGACGGTTCATTCAGCACGTTTGGATATGACGAGTCAAACACATGGTGTGTTATGTGCTGCTGTTCTAGTCTTGTGTACAATCTGTTGTGGCACCAGTGGTTTTGTATGCTCAGTTTGTCAACTTCTCCACGGCTAGGTTGACTACCTTTGTCATGAGGTCTATTGCCCTAGCAAGTCCGTTTATCTTCATTGATCCGAATGTCCTTCAGAGTGCAAAGGACTGGTTGATGAGCAAGCAGGGTTCAGATGGCTGTTTTGTGCAACAGGGAACTCTGTACCACAACGACATGAAGGTAAACTAAAACTAGACTTGAGGCCTGACGCGGTTCATCTATTAATGTGCTTTTGTGTTTTAGGGTGGAGTTGGTGATGAAGTGACCATGACCGCCTACATTGTTGCATCACTGCTTGAACTTGGTGTCCCCTTACGGTAAACGTCTCCAGCACATGCATATGAGCTTTTGCAGATGACCTTCCTCTTCTGGCAGTCGTTTACAATTTTAGCTATTATTTCTCCAGGATCCAGTCATCACCAATGCGCTGTCTTGCTTGAGGCCTGTCATTGGGAACCTGGGAAATACTTACGCCACGGCTCTGCTCGCCTACACCTTCAGTTTGGCTGGAGAGACCAACACTCGAGCACAGCTGTTTACTATCTTGGACAACCGTGCCATTTCTGAAGGTGGGGTTTTACCAGACTACTGAGACATTGACTCCCTCTGTCAGTGCATTGATGACATTAACAGTTGGTTGTGCCAGAATTTCTTTAGTTAACCAAGATAAATTAAGTCCCTGCATTTGGAAACCAAGATGAAGTTCTCAAGGTGACTGCGTACCTTGACTCTAGGGATCAAATTACTAAAAATCAAGTCCAGAATCTTTGAAGATAGACCTTAGTTTCAGTAGTGATGTCAAAGCAGTAACTAAATTGGCATACTACCATCTCAAGAAACATTGCAAGAATTAAGTGTTTTGTTTCCAGTCAAGAAACTTGTTCGTGCCTTTATCACCAGCAGGGTGGATTATTGTGATTGTCTCCTCACTGGGCTTCCAAAGAAGACTATTAGACAGCTGTAGCTCCTCCAGAATGCTGCTGCCAGGACTAGAACCAGAAAATATGATCATATCACACTGATCCTTATACTAAAATTAATCCTAAGTGTAACTGGAAGCCAAAATACTAGTTTATAAATCCCTCAATGGCCTAGGATCTAAATGCATTACAGATATGCTCAATGACTATAAACCGAACAGACCACTCAGATCAGTAGGATTGAGTTAGTTAGAAGGTTCACACAAAACGAGGGGAGTCTGCTTTTAGCAATTTTAGGATCTTTTAGCAAAGACTCTCATTGCTGTTCTCCAGTGTGCTAAAATACGGTTTGGCTGAGAACCAACAAATCTTAGGATGGCAAAGATGAGCATCAAGAGAAGCTGCAGTTGGAATCAGTTTCCAGAAGAGATTAGATAAGCTAAAACATTGGCCACATTGAAGTCCATACTCCACTCCTGTTTAGCTTTGCATTTGCTGAAAGAGCATGGTGCTACATCCCAACTGATCGCACTCAATTTTCTGTATAATGTTTTAAAATCCTTTACCTTTGTAACACACTTTGCATTAAAATACAAATTAAGCTCAGATGAGCTTTATTTGTCACATACACAATTATACAGAGTATGAGGAGTGAAAAATGTTCTCTGCATTTAACCCATCCAAATTGGAGCAGTGGGCAGCCGACTGTGCGGCGCCCGCCCATTACCATTGTGCAGCGGTTCTCAATTCCAGTCCTCGCGCCCCCCCGCTCTGCATATTTCGTATGTTACTCTTATCGCTTCAGATGTTTGTTCTATTCGAACGCAAGTGCCCTGCGACGTGGACGTCACAGGATATTCTGCCATGATTCCAGTTCGAAGCGAACGTGTATATATTCCATTTGAAGTGTGCAAGACGTGAATTAAAATTGTATATATGTACAGAGGTATATGGTGTAGGGAGCAATGGACCCTGTGTAGGGAGCAATGGACCCTGTGGCAATGGACCCTGTGCAATGGACCCTGTGTGCAATGGACCCTGTGTAGGGGAGCAATGGACCCTGTGTAGGGAGCAATGGACCCTGTGTAGGGAGCAATGGACCCTGTGTAGCAATGGACCCTGTGTAGGGAGCAATGGACCCTGTGTAGGGAGCAATGGACCCTGTGTAGGGAGCAATGGACCCTGTGTAGGGAGCATGTCAATGCAAAACAGTTCAATGGACCTGGAGGCAATGGACTTCTAAGCATTATCTGAATCTGGTGTTAACAAAGAGACATGCAAAATATGCAGAGCGATGGGTGCGAGGACTGGAATTGAGAACCTCTGCCATAGTGTATGACATGTGCTATAAATAAACTTGCCTTGCCTTTGTTCATCAGGATCTTTCTCTCATCTGTTTCTAAGGCACTATGCTCCATTGGTCTCAAACTACACCTGGTAATATTCTGGCGGTGGAGATCAGCTCTTATGTGCTGCTAGCAGTTCTCTCTGTACAGCCTCTCACGATGGCTAATCTGGGCTACGCTAAACGCATCGTCGACTGGCTCATGACCCAGCAGAATCCTAGTGGAGGCTTTTTATCCACCCAGGTGACTCTGACCACCAAAAATGAGTGCAATCATCCATATCTGAGAGGTGTTTTAATCTGGTGCTTGTTTCTTAGGACACTGTGGTGGCTCTTCAGGCTCTATCTCTGTACTCCACTAAAGTGTTCAGCTTGGAGGGCTCCAGTGTTGTAACCGTACAGTCCTCCGTGGCCGGAGGAGACTCGTATAGCTGTGAATCGGGACAACACGCTGCTGTATCAGGAGAAGCCGCTGAAGAATGTTCCAGGCAAATATGGCGTTAAAGCAAAAGGATCCACTTGTGTGTCTGTGCAGGTTTGTATGTTCACCCTGCCTACGTTTATATGGACATCAGTAATCCAATTTACCTTATTCTGAATAAGACAATGTTATGATGAAGGTTACGATTAAGATTTATGGTTAATATAACATGTTCTAGTAAATGGATCGATTTCATGTTACGTCCACTCGATGCCATCCAATGACCCTTCCAGAATTTCATGTTTAACATGTAGTTTGTGTTCGTTATGATGCCAAACAGTTTGTGGTTTCATTTTTAATTTACTGAAATTTAAAGTGCAGTTCATTATTTGTAGTGCAAACGGATGACGACATACAACTTTTGTTTGCCATCAAATGGTTGACCACTGTCGTGTGTATCCTATCGCAAACGTTTTAGCCGAAATATCTTAAAGTATTTTCTAGACCAGTAAAACTAGTCTTTTTCAGGAAAAAACAGTGCAGTTTTTGTTTGAAACATGCAAAATCTGCCAATGGGGTAAGCAAGTTTTATATCAAACATTTATTTAGTTTACCCCATTGCTAGATTAAATTGCTTGTTTCATGCAAAAACTCATGTTTCACTTGTGTTTTCAGAAAACACGATTTTCTTTACTTGTCCAGAAAATCCTTTATTTAAAAATTTAGCTATTAGAAACAAGACCAAACTAAAGCACTTTTTGCAGTGCATGACTAAAATGGGAATATTCCACATGTCTTGATTAGATTTAATTACCTTGAGTATGACTTTAGCTGGATTAAGGTAATAAAACATCTGTTTGCATGGTAGATTCTTAATCGGGGTATTGTTGTCTATGTAAACCTACTTGCTGTTTCTGTGGTGCATGGCCTCATTCTGTATTTTCTTTGCTCTACATTTTATATACTATAGGTTGTGTGTTTCTACAACATCCCAGCCCCTGTTAAAGTAGCCAGGACATTGAGTCTCGATGTGAAGGTTACTGGAGACTGCCAACCGCTTGAAGCCAATCTCATGTTGAGGTTCACGGTGAAGTAAGAAGAGCTTTGTCTTGAAACAAGCGCCTGTTTAACTCTTTACAAAGGGAAGCCGCTTTCTTGACGACTAAACCTCATTATTTCCATGCCGTTCAGATACGATGGCCCAAAGTCGAGCACTAACATGGTTATAGTGGACATTAAGGTCCTGTCGGGTTTTGTGGCAGATACGTCACCGGTTCGTATGCGTTAAGATGATTTGGAAAATCCCGAGATGTTTGAAGCTTCATGTAATTATGTAGCTAAACAATGATCTTCCCCTCAGCTTGGATCCTCACCGAAAACATTCGCGCCTCTAGTGGAGAGGGTTGATACTGTAGATGATCATGTTCTGGTGTATCTGAAAGAGGTGAGACTGTACACTGGATGTATTCACAGACTGCTCTCTTGTGTGCTGCTGCTCATGCTTTCGGTCTTGCAGGTTCCCAAAGGTGTCCCCATGAGTTACAATCTGCAGCTGAACCAGAGTTTCGACTGCAAGAATCTCAAGTCAGCGGTGATCAAAGTTTATGACTACTATCAACCAAGTATGCGTTCATTGTCCTGATCATGCTTTGCTCTGGCTGAATTCTGTTGAACATGATCAAACTAATTTCTTTTAATCTTTTCAGGTGACTCCTTTGAGACCACCTACACATCTCCCTGTCCATGATTTGATTCAGTTCTGGTTGCAGGGCACATGACTTAATAAAACCACTTTCATACAAGCAGTTTGATGCCTTTTTTGTTCCTGATCTAGAAGTGTTTAGGTGGGAAATTCCAAACCTTTGCAATATTTGAGTTTCTATGTAACCCTGGAGCACAAAAGCAGTCATAAGCAGCACATGTATATTTGTAGCAATATCCAACAATACATTGTATGGGTCAACATTATCCACTTATGCCAAAAATCATTAGGATATTAAGACCATGGTCCATGAAGATTTTCCATAAATATATCAACATAGTTTTTGATTAGTAATATGCATTGCTAAGAACTTAATTTGAACAACTATTTTTATTCATTTTTTTTTTTCACAGCCTGATGCAATAAATTTAAATGTATATTCTGTAAGTATACTGTATGTGTACTGTATATGTGTATTCTGATATATGTCAACTTATAGATGGAACATATGTCTGTATATATAACTTATGTAAGTTAATCTGTTTTAAATTTTTATTTTATGCATATGTAGGTGTATGTAATATTACGAATACATCTTAATCACAAAAATAAATTAACTATATAGACAAAAAAAAACTACTACAGAAACTGCATTTATGCAGTATATATTTCATTTTCAATGATGCATTCTAATCAAACCCATGACCTATTTTCATTTAGTTTGCATCCCATTTGCATAAAAGGGCAGCATGAATATCGTGCCTAAAAAATAGCATGCATCAGTTTAGAAAATGATGACATATAGTGTATTACCACCCATATAAGCAGAAGGTGTTATCGGTGTAATAAGATTCTACAGGCCGGTGATGTTTCCAGATGAGTCTGGAGTTTACCAGGGCTCTTGATGAGACGGTGGTTGTTTTGTGTGCTGACAGGTTCGGCTGGTGTCTGTTAATGTGGCGCAGGTACAAGGAACAAGAATTACACAATTAAATGTGAAATGTCACTGACAAGCCTTTATCATGTCACACACTTGTTTCTCTAGATTCATCTAGTCGCTGGTTTAATGAACAGATGCAATAACTGCAGAATTACAGAGAACATCTCAGTACATACTTTTTTCACTAAAAATAATTTGCATCCAGCCACAGTACATTATAATTAGTGCTGTCAAACGATTAATCACATTCAAAATAAATGTTTTTGTTTGTGTGTGTGCTGTTTATATTTATGATGTATATATAAATACACACACATGCATGTGTATATTTCAGAAAAATATGCTATTATATATTAACTATATTTAAAAAAGAAAAAGTAAATGATATAAATATAGGCATGTAAATATTTTCTAAATATATACATGCATGTGTGTGTATTTATATATACATAAAAAATATACACAGAACACACACACACACATATATTATGCAAATAAAAACTTTTATTTTGGTTGCGATTAATTGTTTGACAGCAAGAGTTATAATTAACCGTGGATTCAATATTGTTGTCAAATCACTTCAATATGTTGCATGTTTAATGAATGAGTTGTTATCTGTGATATAAATACAATTATTGCATTTTATTGTCATTTTTTTTCTTTTCACAGCCTGATCGTGTATATTTATATGTATATATAAGTATACTGTATGTGTACTGCATATGTGTATATATATATATATACTGTATATATAACTTATTGTAGTTAATCTGTTTTCCGAGGCAATATTTCTTATTTTCACCTTTACTAAAATAACTAAAACTAAATCTGACATAAAACATTTATAAAAGCTAAAAAAAAGACAAAGTTGCATTTATAAGTATATATTAAAATATATTTAATTTCAACTAGTTGCTAAGGCAACATTTCCTATTTTCGTTTAGTTTGACTTTACTATGCATAAAACCATTTATAAAAATAGCTGCATCATTTAAAATGATAAACATATATATATAAACTACCACCCCAAAAAATTAAACTATCAAGATTCTGAATATAATTTAAATTAAAATGTAAAAAGAACATATCCAGCGTTTTTCAGAGAACATGCTTGAGAAACGAGGATGGGAGAAACACATCAAAGCATATGCAATATCTACCACACCATATATTTATCAATGTAAACAAATGTATCACACATAGTGTTCATATAATCATATTTATCATGATCATGTTTTCCAAACAGTTTGCACACTTTGTGTCCTTCTTTCAGACAGTGTTTTTGGGTTTGTCCTGCTGGTGTGATCAGGGGACTTTCACCTGCCGCTGATGTATTTTGAAGGATTCGCCAGCAGAACTTCAGTCTCCGAGCATCAGTAGATGTATGGCATGAGATGAAGTTTAAGCAGCAGAACTTCAGTCTCCGAGCATCAGTAGATGTATGGCATGAGATGAAGATCAAGCAGCAGAACTTCAGTCTCCGAGCATCAGTAGATGTATGGCATGAGATGAAGATCAAGCAGCAGAACTTCAGTCTCCGAGCATCAGTAGATGTATGGCATGAGATGAAGTTTAAGCAGCAGAACTTCAGTCTCCGAGCATCAGTAGATGTATGGCATGAGAGATGAAGATCAAGCAGGAGAACTTCAGTCTCCGAGCATCAGTAGATGTATGGCATGAGAGATGATGATCAAGCAGCAGAACTTCAGTCTCCGAGCATCAGTAGATGTATGGCATGAGAGATGATGATCAAGCAGCAGAACTTCAGTCTCCGAGCATCAGTAGATGTATGGCATGAGAGATGAAGATCAAGCAGGAGAACTTCAGTCTCCGAGCATCAGTAGATGTATGGCATGAGATGAAGATCAAGAAGCAGAACTTCAGTCTCCGAGCATCAGTAGATGTATGGCATGAGAGATGAAGATCAAGCAGCAGAACTTCAGTCTCCGAGCATCAGTAGATGTATGGCATGAGATGAAGATCAAGCAGCAGAACTTCAGTCTCCGAGCATCAGTAGATGTATGGCATGAGATGAAGATCAAGCAGCAGAACTTCAGTCTAAGAGCATCAGTAGATGTATGGCATGAGGTGAAGATCAAGCAGCAGAACTTCAGTCTCCGAGCATCAGTAGATGTATGGCATGAGATGAAGTTTAAGCATCAGAACTTCAGTCTCCGAGCATCAGTAGATGTATGGCATGAGATGAAGATCAAGCAGCAGAACTTCAGTCTCCGAGCATCAGTAGATGTATGGCATGAGATGAAGTTTAAGCAGCAGAACTTCAGTCTCCGAGCATCAGTAGATGTATGGCATGAGATGAAGTTTAAGCAGCAGAACTTCAGTCCCCGAGCATCAGTAGATGTATGGCATGAGATGAAGATCAAGCAGCAGAACTTCAGTCTCCGAGCATCAGTAGATGTATGGCATGAGATGAAGATCAAGCAGCAGAACTTCAGTCTCCGAGCATCAGTAGATGTATGGCATGAGATGAAGATCAAGCAGCAGAACTTCAGTCTCCGAGCATCAGTAGATGTATGGCATGAGATGAAGATCAAGCAGCAGAACTTCAGTCTCCGAGCATCAGTAGATGTATGGCATGAGATGAAGATCAAGCAGCAGAACTTCAGTCTCCGAGCATCAGTAGATGTATGGCATGAGATGAAGATCAAGCAGCAGAACTTCAGTCTCCGAGCATCAGTAGATGTATGGCATGAGATGAAGATCAAGCAGCAGAACTTCAGTCTCCGAGCATCAGTAGATGTATGGCATGAGATGAAGATCAAGCAGCAGAACTTCAGTCTCCGAGCATCAGTAGATGTATGGCATGAGATGAAGATCAAGCAGCAGAACTTCAGTCTCCGAGCATCAGTAGATGTATGGCATGAGATGAAGATCAAGCAGCAGAACTTCAGTCTCCGAGCATCAGTAGATGTATGGCATGAGATGAAGATCAAGCAGCAGAACTTCAGTCTCCGAGCATCAGTAGATGTATGGCATGAGATGAAGATCAAGCAGCAGAACTTCAGTCTCCGAGCATCAGTAGATGTATGGCATGAGATGAAGATCAAGCAGCAGAACTTCAGTCTCCGAGCATCAGTAGATGTATGGCATGAGATGAAGATCAAGCAGCAGAACTTCAGTCTCCGAGCATCAGTAGATGTATGGCATGAGATGAAGATCAAGCAGCAGAACTTCAGTCTCCGAGCATCAGTAGATGTATGGCATGAGATGAAGATCAAGCAGCAGAACTTCAGTCTCCGAGCATCAGTAGATGTATGGCATGAGATGAAGATCAAGCAGCAGAACTTCAGTCTCCGAGCATCAGTAGATGTATGGCATGAGATGAAGATCAAGCAGCAGAACTTCAGTCTCCGAGCATCAGTAGATGTATGGCATGAGATGAAGATCAAGCAGCAACTTCAGTCTCCGAGCATCAGTAGATGTATGGCATGAGATGAAGATCAAGCAGCAGAACTTCAGTCTCCGAGCATCAGTAGATGTATGGCATGAGATGAAGATCAAGCAGCAGAACTTCAGTCTCCGAGCATCAGTAGATGTATGGCATGAGATGAAGATCAAGCAGCAGAACTTCAGTCTCCGAGCATCAGTAGATGTATGGCATGAGATGAAGATCAAGCAGCAGAACTTCAGTCTCCGAGCATCAGTAGATGTATGGCATGAGATGAAGATCAAGCAGCAGAACTTCAGTCTCCGAGCATCAGTAGATGTATGGCATGAGATGAAGATCAAGCAGCAGAACTTCAGTCTCGAGCATCAGTAGATGTATGGCATGAGATGAAGATCAAGCAGCAGAACTTCAGTCTCCGAGCATCAGTAGATGTATGGCATGAGATGAAGATCAAGCAGCAGAACTTCAGTCTCCGAGCATCAGTAGATGTATGGCATGAGATGAAGATCAAGCAGCAGAACTTCAGTCTCCGAGCATCAGTAGATGTATGGCATGAGATGAAGTTTAAGCAGCAGAACTTCAGTCTCCGAGCATCAGTAGATGTATGGCATGAGATGAAGATCAAGCAGCAGAACTTCAGTCCCGAGCATCAGTAGATGTATGGCATGAGATGAAGATCAAGCAGCAGAACTTCAGTCTCCGAGCATCAGTAGATGTATGGCATGAGATGAAGATCAAGCAGCAGAACTTCAGTCTCCGAGCATCAGTAGATGTATGGCATGAGATGAAGATCAAGCAGCAGAACTTCAGTCTCCGAGCATCAGTAGATGTATGGCATGAGATGAAGATCAAGCAGCAGAACTTCAGTCTCCGAGCATCAGTAGATGTATGGCATGAGATGAAGATCAAGCAGCAGAACTTCAGTCTCCGAGCATCAGTAGATGTATGGCATGAGATGAAGATCAAGCAGCAGAACTTCAGTCTCGAGCATCAGTAGATGTATGGCATGAGATGAAGATCAAGCAGCAGAACTTCAGTCTCCGAGCATCAGTAGATGTATGGCATTAGATGAAGATCAAGCAGCAGAACTTCAGTCTCCGAGCATCAGTAGATGTATTGCATGAGATGAAGATCAAGCAGCAGAACTTCAGTCTCCGAGCATCAGTAGATGTATGGCATGAGATGAAGAGCGCTCCAAAGCCTGTTTATTTGGAGACATTGAGCTTTCACAACGGGTTTGTTTGGCTGCAAAGAAAGAAACACCGCCGTCCAGCGAGATCAAGCAGCAGAACTGAACTAAAGCCCCCAAAACGCTCTTCAGATCAGTTCGAGTATAACCAAACCAAACTCAGAAAACCACTGAACAAACCCTCAGAACTGCAATTCAGCATGGCATAACCAAATCATGTTTTTCTTTATTAAGTCGATATAGTTTTTTAATACACTGGCCAGTTTTGAAATGTTGGGCTATTTGGCTTTCTACACTGAACAAAATTATAAATGCAACACTTTTATTTTTGTTTAAAAAACAATCCTATTTTTAAAATCAAAAGTCTAAATTGTTTATTGTCCTTTTTTATCCTGTGGTAGAAAATGGCCTTGCATATTTTTCTGATACATGGAGTGATAAAAGGAGAAATCCAAACACCTTTAATATGTCAACAATATCAAACAATAATTGTGAAGCTTACTGCTCTGGATATGTATGCAAACCAGTACATTTTAAATGAGATAATGCGTCATTTGCATATATAAACTACATTTTGGAAACAAAAAAGTTTGTAATTCAGTCAAGTGCTGATATGTATTAGGTGCATTTTTACAGCATTCACCTGCAGTGTCTTGCCTTAAATATTTAGCCTAGCTGTGCAATGTTTTGACATGTTTTTCCCTGAATTTCTCCGAAACTCTCAGCTCTGAACATGCATCACATCAACAGCTCATTAAAACGGTTCCGCAGTGGAGCATCAGAGCTTCATCTGACCTTTCTTATTTCTTCAGTCTGTTCCTGTTCCTCTGAGAAGATGAGCAGAGAACATCTGGACATCTTCAGCCTCTGGTTTCTGCCGCAGCTTCACCATCACGCAGGTATAATATCATAATATCATAATCCCCTCCTCTGCAGATGAGCTTCCCCAGACTGACGGAGATCTCAAACTGGGGCAATAATTAAACATGTCTCATGTTTATTCATGAGCTTCTTAAAGCTCCAGCGTCACACTTCAGAGACGAGATGTCATGTGTTCTTATGAGGAAAGTGCTGGAATTATTAGTCACGCTGACTTTGTCTCTTCTTATTTGGACTTCAAATGTGCTGGATTACACTGACGGCGGCGTTCAAGAAGAAGACGCCTTGAAGACGATGTGGTCGAGCTTCTCTGTTGAGTTTAGATGCTTAGACAATTAATCAGATGTGCAATTTTGTTAATAATTCAATTAGTTGAATATGCCATGATTAAATGCATGCTGTAGATTGTTATTGATAATTTTATGCAATTGTTTTTGTGGAAGTGGAAATCAAAATCAATGCCAAAAATAATAAATCATTTTTTGGGGATTCTTTGTTTAGGTTAGATGCTTAGACGGTTTAACGGCAATTGTATACATAATTACATAAAGTAAATGAACCATGGCAAAATACATAATGTAGATTATTATTATTATTACAAAAATAATAAATTGCAGTGAAAAATAATAAATCATATGTTTCTTTAGATGCTTAGACTATTTAATCAGCAGGGCAATTATGAAAATAATTAAATTAATATATCATCAAATATTGAAGAAAATCAGGTCTATAATGATTGAAATGGTCCTGAACATAATATCATAATACATTATTTTAATGGTGCTAAAAATACGCTAACCAAAGAAATGTCAAGCTTCATTCTGACTCCTGAACAGAGAACACATTAATGTCAACATTTGAATGTAAAAATATGACTAGTTTTTGCCCAAAGTCATAAAGTGTCAAGCATATGGCCGTTTCATATTAAAGTCCATGTCTTGCCGTCAGTAATAAACTCGACCTCGCTCTTTCATCGTCTGAACTAGTGTACAGAGATGAATGCACGTGAAGGATTTATGTGTTTGTGTGAGAGTTATAATGTGTGTCCAGCATCAGCTCCAGTCCTCTGATCCATGATGAAGGTAATTAAAGGTGCGGATTTGTATACTAATTGCCTATTCATACCCGGCGTGCTCCTGGTGTGATTCATAAATCCTGAAACTCACCCAGCGCTCACAGACCTTCAGCGTTTGCAGCTGGACGAACCGGAGAAGGTCAAACTCTATTATCTGAGCTGCTTCATGTTACCTGTATTTACAGTGTGTGTGTTTGCCATTCAATGCTATTTTTAAATAAAAGTAGTGTTGAATAAAGTCTCTTCTGCGCTCCAAAGCTGTATTTATTTGATCAAAAATACAGTATTGATATCTGTTTTCTATGTAAATATATATTAAACTGTAATTTATTTCTGTATTTTCAGCATCATTACTCCAGTCTTCAGTGTCACATGATCTTCAGAAATCATAATAATATGCTTCTCGAGAAACATTTCTGATTATTATCAATGTTGAAAACAGACGTGCTACACAATATTTTTGTGGAAACTGATGCATTTGATGTTTTTTGATTCACAGATGAATAGAAAGTTCAAAAGAACAGCGTTTATTTGAAATAGAACATTATAAATAACTTTACTGACACTTTTAATCAATTTAATGCATCCTTGATGAATACAAATCTATATTTTTTCCATCATATGACATTGAAGACTGGTGTAATAGTACTGAAAATTCAGCGTTGTTTACAGGAATAAATGGCATGTTATTATATATTCACATAGAAAACAGTTACTTTAAATTATAATAACATTTCACAATTTTTACTGTATTTTTGATTAAATGAATGCAGACTTGGTGAATAGAAGAAGCTTTCAAAAACATCTGAATTATGAAAAATATTACAATTCTGACTTTTGCTCAATAGTGTATGTTAAAATAGTATTGCAAGTTTATATATATATATATAACTTTTTTTAATGTGAAGATCAGGGTAAATTTAACATAATTTGTCTTCTGGAAAACATGTGACTATCTTCTGTATCTTCTGAAGGGCAGTACTAAATGGAGAAAATATGATATTTAGGCAAAACAAGAAAAATGTACACATCTCCATTCTGTTCAAAAGTGTTCACGCCCCGGCTCTTAATGCATGGTTTCTTCTTCTGGAGCATCAGTGAGTGATTTAATCTTCTGTAATAGTTGTGTTTGAGTCCCTCAGTCGTCCTCGGTGTGAAAAGATGGATCTCAAAATTGTTGGAAAGGATTCAAATACACAAAAAGTGCTTTGTTACAATTTGTATTGTTAAAAGCACTATATAAATAAAGGTGACTTGACAAAAATGCTGGAAAACCAAAGAGTTAGTGTGAGCTGTAGTATTTTTCTGAAGAACAGCAGACAGTTGAACTGTTCAGGACAAACAAGGGACTCATGAACAACTATCACTAAACTAATAAACACAGCTGAGGAGGCACTAGAGGGCGCTCGTTAGACACCTGGATTGTATATCAGGTGAGCAGTTGTATGAAGAAGTAGTTCAGTTTCTTTGTGGCTACCTTGAACTGTTGGTTTGAAAAGTCCTAGTTGGGAAACCTTTGGTTTTAAGCTCAACTTGAGTACTGTGTGGAGTGGTAATGCCTTTTTGATTTGGATTCTTCATCTAACGTTACCAGTCGAATGTTGTCAACTATAAAGCGGATCAATGTATTTCAATGTTTTTCTTCGGAAAGAATAACTCATTTTTGCAACAGGATGGATCATGGTTTCTCAGATAAGAACTCTAAGATGATTTCTTTGGTGTAAAATCAAGGACTAGGTTTCGATAATTGTTATTTTTTTCTTTCTCTATTCTATATAATTAATTTGTCCCTTGAACATATTTTCAATGGGTGCATAAACGTAACAAAAAGACAAAATAATTACTGTTTGCTGAAGTTCATATATTGCTTTATTTGATCTTAGTAAAAAAAAACTAATTTGTGGCTAATCTAAAAAAAGGAAAGAAAGAGAAGTTACACAGTATTAACAATCAAGGGGATGAAAACTTTTGAACGGAGTCATTATTATAAATTAAACGATTATTTTCTCTAGTGGACTACATGCAAACATTTTTTATGTGAAATATTTTATTCAGGTCAGTACTAAATAAACAATAACATGCATTTTGTATGATCCCTCTTACTTGGTAAAATAATCAACATTTTGCAGATTCTGACAACTTTTGACCTCAACTGTATATACTCAGATTAATGTGAGATCAGTGTTTCTAATGCTTCAAATGCTTTATAGAACAGGACACCAACGTTTATCTGAATCATGAAAAGCACTGAATCGGTTTGATCTTAAGAAATGGTGAGAAGAATAAAGAATATAAATATAGAGCGAAAGGCAGCATCTGGTGAACGCACGACTGAATCTTATGAATAGATCAATCATGTAAAGGTCAATGGAAACGGCTTCTCTATTGAATCAGTGAGTTGATAACCAAATCGAGACCCTTATTCGGTGGCCATAAGATTTGGGAATAAAATCGGATGATATTGTAGCTAGAATTGCTTTCAGATGCGGATAGGATCAAGAAAGAAAAGATGTATCCATTGTTTATGAACTGGACAGATTTCAGTGTTTGCACAGATTCTGTGAAAGTTTCATGTAGGCCTATTATTTATCTTACACAACTCATGGGCGTCTGTCTCATGACAAAGCCGACAGATTCCCGGAAACAAGCCTCTGCCGATGTGAAACTGAGATGAATGTGTGCCAGGGACTTTTGGCACAATGAGAGATAAATGCAACGAGAAACGTCTGATTGCTCTCTATGTGCATCATGCATCTCTTTTGCAGTTCATGAATGCTCATCCTACTTTTTATTTTATTTTCATCATGCATATCTAACTCAAAAAATGAAAACGTCTTTTGGTGTTTTATATCGTGCCATGAGCAGCTTTGCTTATTCTCCGCCGGTGATGATGATGTGTGTAGTTTCAGGCCGAAGCGTCACCTTTAATCAATATGGTAATGTGGCATTTTACTCTGGTGCGCTGAACCACAGCTGCACGAGCACCGCGGTAACCTTCAGATAACTATATAACACATGTAGCTAATTCACACAGTGACAGATAGACTTCATCATAACCCTATGTCACATGTGACTTATATTTAAACTATAACCACTACTATAAATGTTAGTGCTTTTTTAAGTTTAGAAAGCATGTAGAGATTTTTATCTCTTTTATATATATATAAAAACGAAATAATTATGAATTTTTACATTTTCTGAAGTTTTGGAGAAATTAAAATAAAGTTGCTCTGCAGTGAATGGGTGCCGTCAGAATGAGAGTCTGATAAAAACATCACAATAATCCACAAATAATCATTTTCACTGGAAGAGTTATTATGGATTATGGACTCTTATTTGAGTTAAAAACGTCTTAATGCTGGATTAGTTTCATCTTTTGTGTTCTCCAGATGTTAACTGATGGACTGTGGATTATTGTGATGTTTTTATCAGACTCTCATTCTGACGGCACCCATTCACTGCAGAGCATCCAAGTAATTTTTCACTCAAATTCCAAACTTCAAAAAAAAGTATTAAATAAAAAAAAATACAAAAAATCACAAAACGGAAGCATTTTTTGCATGCTGGATGTCATTTGTCTTATTTTTGAGCCAGAAAGAAATGGTAAAAAGGACATATTCTGTTGGTGTTTTTTATATTCACAGTGAGCTGGTGTGGATGGAAAGAGCCGTGTAAGTGAATAGGTTTGATTGATGTATTCAGCAGAGGTTGCAGCACTTGTGCGGTAAGTGATCTTGTCTAAAGGCAATCACAATGCTTTTAATGCTCCATTTGAGCGGCTCGTCCTACATCACCGAGGAAGATGCGCTTCAAGACGACTGTGATATAACAGCAATTTTTCATCACAATGAGGCAAATTCAACCACAACACAAAAAAACATCCAAGATTAGTTGCTTTTCATGGAGTACTGGGAACATCATCTGTTTGGATTTAATCCACAATACACTCATCATCCTGAAGTTTATTGACCATGATAAAAATGGCAAATCAAACTGATTAGCATATTGCATTTTCTCTGTGTGACACGTCCGTTATGCCATTACCTGCTGGCTAATGGTGATGCCAAGCGCTTTCCAGAATGGAATAGAGATTAATGTGCAGTGCATAAATTAGATGGATCACATTAATACAATACAAAGAGTTCCCTCACTGCACTTTTGGGGCTGATGAGCAATTAGCATATCATTGTATGAGTTTATATCACGTTGACCCATTCATTTCCATGCTATAATTATGTGTGTGGGGCTCCTCATTTGGAAAGTGCTATGAAAAGAAAACTGAGAGCGAAAAAAAATGCAATTTCCAAAAGAGTCGGAACTAAACGTTGTACGAGTACAACGGGGCAAAACGTGCAATTGCTTTAATTTTCCTCTAGATTCAGCACAAACTCAGCACAGCACTTATATTAATATCCTCTGTTAGTGTTCACTTTGCACGTGGAAGTTAGTTGTGATCATGGGCTGTAACGGAAAGTTAATTTTGCACTCATTTTATCTAATATTTAATGGGATCTGCATCTCATGATGCGGCTTCGCGGGGGCGTGGCCAAATCCGCGGAACACGCCCCCGTTTCTTGACTCCGCCCCCACATGTCAAAACAGTGAAAACAGTGAAACGCACAGAAAAGTGAAGCGCAAAGTGCAAATGTTTTTCACATTTCACTATGGATTATATTCTGTATAATTGAGTATGTGACGAATAAAAGAAAAATCATTGATTTTTTGCAATGAATTATATCTTATATTTTTCTTGCAATTCTTTATTTCTGTTTGCAAAATAAAAAAAATTCTCTCAATACTTAATTTTTATTTTGCAATTTAAATTTTTGTATGTAAAACATTTTTTTTTTGCTCAATACTTTATTTTTCTTTTGCAAAACTTTATTATTTTGTATATATATTTGGCAATAAATTGAATCCATAGTAAACCACCCTTTACAATCCAATCGGATCTGGCCGATTCGATCCGATCGATGTGGTCACATGTGACTTCTTTATTCTGATTGTGCTTCTAGTCCTATCACGATCGGATTATTAAGGTCCATGTCTGTCGCTCCCAGTTCTTGACCCATAAGGAACGGCCCGGTTCTTGATCAGGGATTGTGTTTTACCACCGCAGCTGTGACCCGGATAAACAAACACGCGTCGGCGAGCATCACTCAGTCGGCTGCTCACATCATCGGCTTGATTCAAAAGTTCCCCATGTGATCGCTGTGGCCTTATTCCTGCACTGAACCCTGATGAATGAATGCATAAATACAGCGTGTTGATCTGGAGAAGGAACGGGGGTGGAAGGACACGCGGATCAGGAACGTGGACGTGCATGGGAGGAGGCATATGAATATAATAATGATATTATAATCTATTCGTTTAATGAAGTAGGCAGGGCCGTTTCTAGCAATTTGACGCCCTAGGCGAAATCTCTCTTGCCCCCTCCCAAATAAATTAATAAAACAATATATATATATTTTTTAAATTCTTTTCAGACACCAGTTTCTTGTCACATTCAACTTGTTTTTCATTGTAACGACACTAATTTGTGTGAGATTGAGTTCCACAAATCTGAATGCATTATATGTAAATTGACTTAAGATAACCATTTTGCACAATTTATTATCTGTAATATAATTGTGTTGCCACTAGATGCCTGTATAGCCCTATGTACCAATCCCTAGTTGCTATGACATTGCACATAAATCACACATAAATTAATTTTATTACATTTGGATACATGTTTAGATATTATAAATGGCTACTTTTTGTCTTTATCAGTTTTTTGTTCAATTATATTGTTGTTGTTGCTTAAAACATTGATTTAAAGTGTCAGTTATTGCATTATTATTTCAGTCAAACCTATAAAACCCTTTGTTGCCCCAAACTACATATAAAAGCCTGATCAGTGGCATAAAAGTAATCAATGTTGGAACAAACGACTGGTTCATCTTGCCAGAGGGAACTGACCGACTGAGCCTGGTTTCTCCCAAGGTTTTTTTCTCCGTTCTGTCACCGATGGAGTTTGGGTTCCTCTGGCTTGCTTAGTTGTGGACACTTCATTTCCAGCGATATCACCGACTTGATTGCACAGATACCAATAACGAAATGCCTTTAACTAAAAAAAATGGGCGTTTAATCTTGTCATTTTACATTAGTGATACACTATGTTCCTATTTTGATATCGTGCAGTTGCTTTGACACAATTTGTATTGTTAAAAGCGCTATATAAATAAAGGTGATTTGACTTGACAATGCAGCTATTAATCCTTTGCTACTTATTAACGCGTGAACTTCCCCTTTAAATAACGTGACGAATTGATTCAGTATTTCGACACATCCGTAAGGATGTATTAAACTCGACAAAGCGGTTTAATAAAGGATGTATTGATCTCGTGAATTAGCAAATTTTACTATACCAATATTTTTTAATTGGCTGTTAAAGTTTATATCAACAGCTCCCATTTATATCATCCTCTGAAGGTTATTAATACATATCATAGCAATGATAATGCAGTTGTCAGGGACGGATTTAGTGAATTGGGGGCCCCAGGCAAATAAAAGAACAGGACCCTATACATTTGCACTCATTTACCAGATCAACCTCGAGGTTTCTTCTTTGTCGTGATGCTTGCAGCTGCACAATGGTGCCCTGTAGTCGATGAAATGTTTCTACATTTTTCATACGTTATAATGGGATTATTTTATTTACATTTACTCTTTTAACAGACACTTATTATCAGAGCGCTTTGTTGAATCAGTCAGAGGTTCATAACTCGCCAAGGAGCTTCTGCTGCTTTGATGTCTGTTTTCCCAGCTAACAAATATATGTGACCCTGGAGCACAAGACCGGTCATGAGGGTCAATTTATACACCAATAAATGAGCTTTGCTTTGATGTATGGTTTGTTATGATCGGACAATATTTGAAAATCTGGAATTTTGAGGGTGCAAAAAAAATCAGAATATTTAGAAAATCACCTTTAAAGTTGTTCAAATGAAGTTCTTAGCAATGCATATTACTAAATACAAAATTAAGTTTTGATATATTTATGGTAGGAAATTTACTAAATATCTTCATGGAACATGATCTTAATATTTTAATGATTTTTGGCATAAAAGAGAAATCTATCATTTTGACCCATACAATGTATTGTTGACTATCGCTACAAATATAGCTGTGCTGCTTATGACTGCGTCTGTGCTCCAGGTTCACAAATGTTCTAAGAACGTTTTGCTTACATTCCTGTTTTGTGTCTGAATGTTCTCTGAAGATTCAAGTGTTTTTTAAACGTTTTAAAAACTTGCTTATGCAAATGTTACATTCTATCATTCTGCGCAAAATCATTGGAATGTTACTTTTGAATTTTCTCTGAACTTTCAAAATGTCTGTTTTTTAAAGTTTAAAAATATGTTTCTTAGTTATGACCACGTTAAGGGAACATTCCATTTAAGAATTTTAGCAAACGTTATGTGAATGTTACATTTGAATGAACGTTCTGAAACATAAAAAAAATGTTATGTGATTACATAGTTCTATATGCAATAGTCTTACCTCTCAAAACATATAGTCATTAGTTCTTCGTATAAGTCATTAAATGCAAAATGGTTGATCTAGTTGTCATAAACTGTCAAGCATATAAATCAAATCAAATAACTTTTATTGTCACATCACCAACAAAGAAAAGCTTGGGAGCGTGCTCCAGACAGTGCAGAGAACAATTGACACGTTTAACAACTAACATTACTTTACAAATAACAGTATACTTTTATATGCAGTATATACACAATATAAAGCAATAAAATACAAACATAATACACTGAGTGGTTGTAGATGTAATGGTTGGTATACAGATGTTAGCAGAGAATTGTTGTGTTAAATGCAGTGCATGCTACACTTAAGTCCAGTTGGGAGAGAAAAAAAATATATACACATTTCTATTAGCCTTTTTGTAAATTTCCAATGTAAATGAGCCAAAGCGACTGAGAAAAACTGTAATAATTGTATTGATAATAAATAATGTAAATGATAAAAACACAGAACTAATGTACTAAATAGTTTTACTAAAATGACTGGAAAACATGGTCAAATGTAAAAACAAACGTTCAAACATTACTAAAAGAACATCTGTTTATTGAGAGTCCGTTCTGAGCATGCTCTGATCAGAGGATGAATTCAGAGATGAACCGGGTCTGATGAGTGAAATCAGCACACAATCTCTCTGAGAAACTGTGTTTCTATATTAACCCCCTGTACAGCAGCACCACTGAAGATATTAGAGCTAAATCACAACAAAAAATATGATTAGCGTTCACACCTTTATTGTTTTATTACATCCATTTGCAGTTTTTTCCAGATCCAGCGATCCAAAGAATTACAGTAAAGACTGGACACCGTACCACTCAAGCACATGTAATATTTATAATTCTCAGCCCACTCATGTAATCTGACCTGAAAACGACACCAAGCATCAAACCTCTGTTAGAATTAAACTGCATTATTTAAGACACAATCACTGAGTCTTTTCCTTCATGCAGAGAAACTGTCACCGTGTGTGTTATATAAGATGCATTATATAAGCAACATGCAGCATTAGCATCAAGTCCAGCACAAAACCATGGGATTTCATGCATTCCTGCCATGTGCTGAAGTTAAAAGCCATGATCGAATATTCATAAATGTACAGCATATATTCAGTGGCATTTCTCTGCTGTGTGCTGATCCGCTCTGTGTGTGTGCAGTGCAGATCTTACTCATGCATGCAATTACACGCTGGCTTTCTATCTTTATTTACTATCAAATATATATTAAATCCATGCCATACTGCTGTGTGTGAAAAAATCTGCGCTGTATCTGATTGGTCGTCTCTCACAGGGCTCCTGATTGGTGTTTAACTCACAATAGCTGCATAATTACCCACTAGAAGTAATCTATCTATCTGTCTGTCTATCTGTCTGTCTGTCTGTCTGTCTGTCTGTCTGTCTGTCTGTCTGTCTGTCTGTCTGTCTGTCTGTCTGTCTGTCTGTCTGTCTGTCTGTCTCTCTCTGTCTGTCTGTCTGTCTGTCTGTCTCTGTCTCTCTGTCTGTCTGTCTGTCTGTGCCCTGTCTCTGTCTCTGTCTGTCTGTCTGTCTGTCTGTCTCTCTGTCTGTCTGTCTGTCTGTCTGTCTCTGTCGTCTGTCTGTCTGTCTGTCTGTCTGTCTGTCTGTCTGTCTGTCTCTGTCTGTCTGTCTGTCTGTCTGTCTGTCTGTCTGTCTGTCTGTCTGTCTGTCTGAGCTGAAACACAGTCTGTCAAAGAATTTGAGCAGCATCAGTTTATCTGAGAAAATGAGAAGACCATGCTTTACAAGCAGGTATCAAAGAAAAATAGTGCAAATGAACACCTGCAGCAAACAGGAAAGTTCTAGCAGGAATGAAAACCTGCAGAAAACTTTATGAACAATGAACAGAAAACAGTTTTGATGCCCATCTGACAGAGAAACTTCAGGAATTTAAGAACAGTCAACTGTATCAAAAGTTAGCAATAAACAGTTACA
Source organism: Gymnocypris eckloni scoliostomus (assembly GCA_027564155.1). Lineage (NCBI taxonomy): Eukaryota > Metazoa > Chordata > Actinopteri > Cypriniformes > Cyprinidae > Gymnocypris > Gymnocypris eckloni. The sequence continues at coordinate 38,239,052 of CM050412.1, read as the reverse complement.
AAGAACAGAAGGTTTCAGAATAATTAAAGGACCTGTAATAAAGCAGACTTTTTGCAGAGGCTTAAAACCAGACTGAAGTTTGAGAATTAGTGATTTGCAGAGACTGCAGCTGAATAAAAATGATTGTAATTTGGAAGATTTAATGGGATTCATTTATAAGCATCAAGAGAAGTAAGTAAAATGTATTTATTATAGCAGCTTTAAAACAAAACAAAGTGCTTTAAAAATATCAAAGTTAAAGTACCAGCTGTACAAATACCACCAAATATCACAAACATTTGCTTCCAGACCATATTGTTAGTTAAAAGCTTGTCCAAAAAGATATGTCTTTAGATGTTTTTTAAAAGATTCAACAGAACACATAGTTCTCAATGACAAGGGGAGAGAGTTCGACACAGAAAGCACGGTCACCCCTTGTCTTAAGACGTGTTCTGGGAATAGTTAAAAAGCCTATGTCAGAAGACCTCAAAGACCGGCCAGGAGTAATGTAATGTGCATGTAATAGATCATGGATATAAGAGGGTGCCTGACCATGCAGGGCTCTATAAGTAATGACCAAAATTTTAAAATGCACTCTAAAACCAATGGGGAGCCAATGAAGGGCCTTAAGCACAGGGGTAACGTGCGACCTTCTTGTGGTCCTAGTCAAAAGCCTTGCAGCCGTGTTCTGTACAACTTGTATTCAATCCATAGAAGATTTGTTCAAACAAGAGTACAGAACATTGCAATAGTCTAACGATAAATGCATGAACAAGCATCTCCATCTCTTTTTTTGAAACCATAGATCTGATCTTCGCAATGTTCCTAAGATGGAAAAAACATGAACTACATATTTTCCATGACTGTTCAAACACATGGACCTGTCAAAAATGACACCCAGATTTCTTATATCACTACTATCAGATGATGATAGACCCCCAGTAGCCTGTCTAATCTTAGTAGTAATGTTGTCAGGGGCAATAATCATCACTTCAGTTTTATCATTATTTAGTTGCAGGAAATTGTCCGACATCCATTTATTAATGGATGCCAAACAATTCTGCAGAAGAGACAGTTTTATAGTCTATCAGGACTAAAATAAATATATAATTGGATGTCATAGGCTTAACAGTGATAAGATATTTAAAAACTACTAATAATCTTGCCAAGAGGAAGCATATACAGATTAAACAGCAGAGGTCCAAGCACAGAACCTTGTGGCACACCACAGGACAGAGAAGCCGAGTCTGACATGTGAGTTCCTATGGACACAGAAAAACTACTTTCAGAAAGATAGAAGGATAACAAATCCAGAGATCTTCCAGAAATGCCCTCTAGAGAACAGTGTTGGGGAAAGTTACTTTTAAAAGTAATGCGTTACAATATTGCGTTACTCTCTAAAAAAGTAACTAATTACATTACTTAGTTACTTTTTATGGAAAGTAATGTGTTACATTAATTTTGCATTACTTTTTAAATATGAGCAGGGCTTGATTGTTTGTTTTAATACAAGAGTTATATTATAGCAAAATATAAAGCCTTTCACTGAAAGTGTCCTACAAAAACTCAGACTGAAGGGCAGTAAATCACGTCTGTACAGAAGAACACAGGAGAAGTTCAACACTCTTCAGCAATAAAACACAATGATAGTTTATCTAAGTCATTTATTATTATTGATTTACTGGATCATCAAACTTATTAAACTGATAATAATTTTATAAAATGAGATTTTTAAAAGAACATCCACATTTCTTGTTCATAGAAACAGCTTTTTAAATTGAATTTGTACAATGTACTTTTCACTGAAAGACTTTAACATTTTGAAATTAAATCATATTTGTTCAAGGGATGAATTAATACACATTCACATTAGTCTGTACAGTAATTCATGTTCACAGTGCAGTCAATAAACCAGAGAAAAAGTAGATATTTAATCCAAAAAAACATTAATTATATCCTTTATTGTAGTACACATTAATTACGTCACTTATTTAGTGATTTATACGCCTCAGAACATTGCTGTAATAAGTCTATTAATCACCATGTATCAATTAAGTATCAATCATTCAGCTAATATCTAACAAAACCAGCACAGAGCTGTTCAGCTCAGGATATCAAAAAATCAGCTTTTTGAGACATCGAATGGGCAGGTTTAGTTGAATGACTTTAGCCAGGTTTCTTAAGAAGAGGTGTCACAGTAGCGTTCTTTGAGGCTATCAGTTGAGTCACATGCTGGCAAAATGAAACTAGACAAATTGTAAAATAAAAGCAGTAACACAAACTATGAAGAAATTAAAATTATGGGCAAAAAGAAAAGGTTATCTGGGTTATGAAATTTAGAACCTGTAAGAAAGAAAACCATATCATTATGCCTTTAGCAAAGTGATCATTGTTGATCTCAAGTATAATCTTATCACATTCACATTTGACACATTTGAAATCACATTACACATTTAACACACCTTAAAACAAGGCTTTTGGGCTATGATGATCTTTGCATGTTTAAATAATCAATAAGCCATTGTCTTGCTTTCAAAAGTTTGTCACCAACTTGTCTTTTATTTAAGCTCAATTATATATTATATAATATATATATATATATATATATATAGTACAGCCTTCTTTCCACATTGTGAGACATTTGGAAATAAAAAGACTGTGAGAGACATGTAATGTTTGAAACTCAACTTTACATTGTAGAAATAAAAAATCATATTTTTTATATTTTTTGTGGTGTATTTGGTCACCTAAAAGATTAGGCTCTTGCAACTTCATATCTTATTTATGCATGACAGCTTTATGAAAAGACACTTAAGACCTCCATGACCCAACATATGGAAAAGAGCTGTCACAACATAGAACAAAATTGTAGACCACACCAGGCTAATTGCAGTAAATGGTGAGCTTGCAACTGCAGCTTATTAAAGACTTCTTTTAAAACATAAAAAACCCTCCAAAAATTAACCCTCTTTAGAATTCAAGGGGTCAATGAAGAACTGTAGCATGCACCATTATTGTGATTTGCATGCTCCATAAAGTACGAACATCCAAAACCAGAGAAACATAGTTTAATATCCTTCGTGAGGCGAGGACATTAATTAGTAGATCCTCATCAAGTCAGGCGCTTGTTGTTTGTCACCTCAGATTATTGTGTCATATGGTCAGATGTAAACCAAAATAGAACTTTTGGTAAAAATATTAAGAATGCTGAGTTGCTCCAAAGAACACTTTACCTATGTAATAACATCAGAAATCATTCATTTTGGATCCACGGAATGCTGGATCTGTCGAATCTCAATCATATATCTGCTTTCCATATAAAATGCATCAAAACAGAAAAAATCATCCTTCTTATGTGTGTTTGCAGGACCATAAAGAAACAACTTTGCTTTGTTTTGTCTTTCTCTTCGCTGTATTTATTTGGCTAATGTAAAACTGCCCCATGTAAATCTGTTGAGTCCATAATTAATGTCTCATTTAAAAAGCCACATATTGCAAAATAAAAAACCATTAAATAATCAAATCATGCCTGAAATTCATAAACACTATATTTCAATGGTTATTTTAAAACCAAAAGCTATTGTTTATTATTTAAAATGAGTCATTTATCAACAATGCATAGAAAAGGTTAAATATTTTGTCACAGAAATTTAGAACATGCTTAAGTACAAGACAAATCCAAAATGTGAATTTCTGAAGACATCACACACAAAGATCATTGTTGCATAAAATACATTATGTGTATTTACGAGCTCTTTCACATTCATATTTGCATTTGGAAATGCATAATATTTAGTTTTGCAGATCCAAACTATCGCTTATAAAAATCACATGATTAAACCTTGGTACTTAGAAGCTGTAAAAGCGCCAAGGAAATCTTTTAGTTTAGCACATTTTGTGAATGTATCCCAAGCTTGAAATGTGCACTCCTGATGAGATGTCAAAACCTGGCTCCCTAATAATACAAATGAAAGGGTTGCTTGAACATGGCGAGTTGAGCTAATGGATAGAAGTTGGAGGTTTGGAACTTTCTGCTTGGTGTATCTAAATAATGTACAGAACATACACATTTAATCAGTTTTCATAGTCCTTCAGTTTATCTTTTTTTAATGGTAACACTAAAGTGAACATTAAGAATTACTGGTTTTGTTCACCAGCAAGTTTGAGTCAATCCTAAAACAAAATGATGCAACGGTTAATCGTATTTAAAATGTCTTGAAGCCAAAAACCAGAAAAAAGACTTGTAACTCCAATTATTGGAAATATTATAACTTCAAAATGTATATAGCTATCCTTAAACTTGAAAATGAGCATTTGACGAAACTCATCTGTGTCTGCACCACCCTTTATGAGACTGACTGTCTTCCATAATTGTATCAATTTTTTATTTATCATTGTTGATAGTTTGTCAACCCATCAATCTCAAAATATAATGAGTACAATTGCTATTGCTGTTGTCGTTCAGTTTAGTGGTAATTTAGTTTCATGTGGAAAAACAACCAATCAAATGTGAAGATAAATTCTTAATTAGTCAAAGCAGCTGTAATGATTCTTGATTAAAGAAGGCGGAGTTGATAACGATGATTGAATTGCAGAGTACAAATAGAAGTCCAAAGCATTCTGAAGTTGTGCTCTGTTGTTTAGTAATCAGGAATGTTGTTAAAATGTCCAATTTGTGTTTTAGTTTGTGTTTTGGTTTTCAGTGCTGTTCCACAGTTGAGTAATCTGCCCCAGAACCCTCAAGCTCTGATGTTTCTGCAAACTGACCAGCAGTTTAAGTCAGTTCAACAACAAACTGACCAGCGGATTCAGAAGCCAGTTCAACAGCAAACTGAGCAGAGGTTTCAGAGGCCAGTTCAATGGCAAACTGACCAGCGGTTTCAGAAGCCAGTTCAACCACAAACTGACCAGCGGTTTCAGAAGCCAGTTCAATGGCAAACTGATCAGCGGTTTCAGAAGCCAGTTCAACCAAACTGACCAGCGGTTTCAGAAGCCAGTTCAACGGCAAACTGACCAGCGGTTTCTCAGCAGTAAGCCAGTTAAAATGTGCCAGTGGTTTAGAATCCAGTGTGACAACCTGGGATCAGTGTTGCTGAGTACTAATTTTTAATCAAAACAGTGTTTAAGTGTATACTATAAGAACAGTAATGTCAGGTTTAGTATTGTAACAGATGTTACAGATTTGTATTTATTAACTGATTTTCACAGTGTTTAGAAGCCAGTTACAGAAAGAAGTGAGTTAGAATGTAGTTAATAAACTGTGGTTCAGAACACTAATTATCACCCACCTGCGGTTTGAATAGTTAACAATACAGGTATGTGAATAAAACAGCAAGCATTTAGTTGATTGGCATCAGCAAATGACAGCTCAGGACAATGTTCAAATCAAATGACCACCTTTCTTATGTGTCTACATCACCACAGCTGATAAACTCATTTTAAAGCTAGAAGGTTTCATGCCCAGTTAGTTGGCCTTGAAGAAGAGGTTTAAGCCACTCAAACAAAACTGGTTTGAGGCCAGTTCACCCACAGCACAGTGTTGTTGTATAAAGCCTTCAAATGAGTCTGTAACAAATTTGAGATTACATATACTACAGTACATTTGATTACAAACATGTAAAAATACCAGACATATGTTCAGAAATTATAACTGACAACATTGTTTGTTACAACTGCACATTCTACAGAACATGTACCAGCTACACTCAACTCACACTCAGCTTTTCATGCAGTCTATACAGATGCCCTGTCTCAACACATTCATGACTGACTATTGCAGCAGATCCCTGTGCAAACTGCTTAGTGTGAACCCATATCAAGGTTAAATAGCAAGTGTTATTTACTAAAACCGTTCTCTATCAATCTACAACTTTTTTAAAAGATGTTTCTAAATATAATTTTTCCATTTTATGATTCCTCAGTGTACGAATCATGAGTACAATTAAGAGTAACTTTGACTGAGTGGACAAAAGTTGTTTCTAAGATTACCCACCTTGTGCGGATTAATCAGTTATTTTCTAAACATTACTGGTAACATTGTTTTAATAACTCATGAAGCTTAAAATTCTTGTTTCTCTGGCTTTTTTTTTTTTTTTTGCAGTTTCTCATAACACTGATTAAGGAGAAACTACTAAAACTCCATTTGCTTTAGAAAGGTGTATTTACTATTATGACATCTTTACTTTCCATATTAAAGCTTTAGAAATATTTTGAGTGAAGTATGTTCATATTCACAAATTGAGCACTAGGGTGACTATGAACATGAAAATGCACACTGTTTCATGGAAATACAAATGAGAGCCAACTTATAATATATCACTGTTAAAGCCTGAAAATTAGAAAATTTCCATTTCATTATTAAGAATCTGATCACTTTAACTGCCATTATGTCACAGCTAGAAGGATGTCTTCAGTATATCTTCTTGGCTTTCATTTCAGGACTGACTGTATTAAAAATTCAAATAAATATTAGAATTTCTAAAAATATTATGTTTAAAGTATTTCTTATATTTTTTGAGCATGTGGGTCCCATCATACAGGCACATGGCTGCTCCTACCATTTCTACGCTGATGACACACAGCTCTATCTCTCATTTCGACCAGATGATCCAACGGTAGCTGCACGAATCTCAGGCTGCTTGGCAGACATCTCGGCATGGATGAAAGAACATCACCTACAGCTGAACCTGGCAAAGACTGAGCTTCTTGTCTTCCCTGCCACTCCAATAGCACGACTTAACGATTCAGTTAGGTTCATCAACAATTACCCCATCAGCTTCGGTCAGAAATCTTGGTGTAATCTTTGATGATCAGCTGACCTTCAAAGAGCACATTGCAAAGACTGCTCGATCTTGCAGGTTTGCACTTCACAACATCAGAAAGATCAGGCCCTTTCTGACAGAGCATGCTGCACAACTTCTTGTCCAGGCCCTTGTCATTTCTAGGCTGGACAACTGCAATGCTCTTCTGGCTGGACTTCCATCAAACACAATCAAACCTCAACAAATGATTCAGAATGCAGCGGCACGACTGGTCTTCAACGAGCCCAAAAGAGCCCATGTTACACCTCTCTTTGTCTCCTTGCACTGGCTACCAGTTGCAGCTTGCATCCAGTTCAAGACACTGATGCTTACATATAGAACAACCACAGGCTCAGCACCCACCTATTTCCACTCACTATTACGAATCTACATACCCTCCGAAAGTCTGAGATCTGCTAGTGAGAGACGCCTCGTGGTACCATCACAGAGAGGCTCAAAATCACTCTCCAGAACATTCTCGTTCACCATTCCTGTCTGGTGGAATGATCTTCCCATCCCCATCCGGAATGCTGGATCCCTGTCAATCTTCAAGCAACAACTGAAAACTCATCTCTTTCAACACTACTTGACTTCATCATAAAAAAATACTTTCCCTTTTTCTATATCTTCATCTTTCTCTCCTTACCTTGCTAGCTTGTATTTATTTGAACAATGCCTGAGACTGAGTGTTGGGGCACTTCCTCTGTCTGTTTGCCTCTTCAAGATGAATCGCTTTATGTATTCCCCAATTGTAAGTCGCTTTGGATAAAAGCGTCTGCAAAATGACTAAATGTAAATGTTAATTTTGGGGCTGGTGACGTCATTGCCTATAATTCAATTTCTCATATTTAAAAAACCGAAGCAGCACAAACAAACAAAACCATTTTTCGTTAATTTGGAGCATGTTGGGGGCTGAGTGAAGTCACCGCCTATATTTCAATTTCTAATATTTTAAAAACCAAACGAGACTATTTGGGGTGAATTTGGAGTATGTGGGGGGCTGAGTGACCTCAGAATGAGCTATAAATATTATTGTAAAAAAAAAAAGCCACACAAACAAAATTTTTTCAGTGCAAACGCAGCACAAATGATTGAGACTTTTTGCCAATGTTTTGCGTTGGGTGGGGGCCAATTTCTCGCTGTCCTGAAAATGCTCTTAAACCTGTTTTCAAAATTTTGCAAGTTTTAAAAAATCATATAGTTGGTGTCTGCACAAACTACTAAAAATTTGAAATTCCAGAAGACATCACAACTTTCACATGACGTGTGCACTCTATATTTATGTGTGTATTTACGAGTTTATATGGGCCGATAGTGGCATGGCGTGCATAATATTTAGTTTTTGCAGATCCATGTGAACTTGTATCGCTTGGATGACGTTATCGCCTGTATGAAAAGCGCAAAGGAAATCTTTTTAGTTTAGCACATTTTGTGAATGTATCCCAAGCTTGGAAATGTGCACTCCTGATGAGATGTCAAAACCTGGCTCCCTAATAATACAAATGAAAGGGTTGCTTGAACATGGCCGAGTTGAGCTAATGGATAGAAGTTGGAGGTTTGGAACTTTCTGCTTGGTGTATCTAAATAATGTAGTACAGAACTACACATTTAATCAGTTTTCATAGTCCTTCAGTTTATCTTTTTTTTTAATGGTAACACTAAAGTGAACATTAAGAATTACTGGTTTTGTTCACCAGCAAGTTTGAGTCAATCCTAAAACAAAATGATGCAACGGTTAATCGTATTTAAAATGTCTTGAAGCCAAAAACCAGAAAAAAAACTTGTAACTCCAATTATAGGAAATATTATAACTTCAAAATGAATACAGCTATCCTTAAACTTGAAAATGAGCATTAAACTCATCTGCGTCTGCACCACCCTTTGAGACTGACTGTCTTCCATAATTGTATCAGTATTTTATTTATCATTGTTGATAATTTGTCAACCCATCAATCTCAAAAAAGTGCAATGAGTACAATTGCTATTGCTGTTGTCGTTCAGTTTAGTGGTAATTTAGTTTCATGTGGAAAAAACAACCAATCAAATGTGAAGATAAATTCTTAATTAGTCAAAGCAGCTGTAATGATTCTTGATTAAAGAAGGCGGGGTTGATAACGATGATTGAATTGCAGAGTACAAATAGAAGTCCAAAGCATTCTGAAGTTGTGCTCTGTTGTTTAGTAATGGCAGGAATGTTGTATTCAATATGTTTCCAAACACTTTGTGTTTTGGTTTGTGCTGTTTTCAGTGCTGTTCCACAGTTGAGTAATCTGCCCCAGAACCTTCAAGCTCTGATGTTTCCGCAAACTGACCAGCAGTTTCAGCAGTCAGTTCAACAACAAACTGACCAGCGGATTCAGAAGCCAGTTCAACAGCAAACTGACCAGCAGTTTCCACAGTCAGTTCAACAACAAAATGAGCAGAGGTTTCAAAAGCCAGTTCAACCGCAAAATGAGCAGAGGTTTCAGAAGCCAGTTCAATGGCAAACTGACCAGCGGTTTCAGAAGCCAGTTCAACCACAAACTGACCAGCGGTTTCAGCAGTCAGTTCAACAATATGACCAGCGGTTTCAGAAGCCAGTTCAATGGCAAACTGACCAGCGGTTTCAGAAGCCAGTTCAACGGCAAACTGACCAGCGGTTTCCTCAGCAGTTTCAGAAGCCAGTGGTGTTGGCAGAGCCCCTTGATAAATGTGCTGTGGCTGATAATGAGCAGATCCAGTGTGGACAACCTGGGATCAGTGTTGCTGAGTGTGAAGCTATCAACTGCTGCTTTAACGGACAGCAGTGTTACTATGGGAGGGCAGGTAAGAGTTCTCAGTCTTTTCATGTTGTATAGATTATCAGAATTAACCCGCTCTTGTACTTTTGTTCCAGTGACTGTCCAGTGTATTAGAGATGGTCAGTTTGTGGTAGTGGTGTCTAGAGATGTTACTCTGCCTCGACTGAGTCTGGATTCAGTTCATCTACTGGGTGGAAATGACCCACCTTGCGGTCCTGTGGAGTCCACACCTTCCTTTGCTATATACCAGTTCCCTGTGACCACATGTGGCACGAGAATGATGGTGAGCACCTGCATCTGGTGTTATTCTGCTTTGTTGGCATCCAGTCTATCATAAGCTGTATTTCTATTCCCAGGAGGACAGTGGATATGTGGTGTATGAGAATCAAATGACCTCCTCCTACAGTAGGGATCGGACCGTTTGGTTCCATCACAAGGGACAGTCATTTTGAGTAAGTGATCTATGACTTGGTGTGAATGTTAAACTCTGATAAATGCTACAAGCTCACCGTCTGTTGTCCAGGCTTCTCTTCCAGTGTAGGTACTCTGGCACTTCTGTTGAAGCTCTGGTTATGGAGGTCAACGCTGTTCCTCCACCTCCACCAGTAGCTGCTCCTGGACCTCTCAGGGTGGAGCTCAGACTGGCCAATGGCCAATGTGTCACCAAAGGCTGTGCTGAAGGTACGGTCTTGTTGTGTCTTCCTAAAGCCTTTCAAATGTGAGTCTGGTTAAACCCCAATGGTGTTCCTCAGGGGATGAGGCCTACACATCCTACTACAGTGACGCTGATTATCCGGTCACAAAAGTCCTCCGGGAGCCTGTGTATGTTGAGGTGCACATTATGGAGAGGACTGACCCCAACATTGTCCTGGTGCTGGGACATTGCTGGGCAACATCTACCCCCAATCCACTCAGTCTCCCTCAGTGGGACCTTCTGGTCAATGGGTGAGGGGGAAAAAAAGCCATTACACTCTAGTTGGTCTGGGGTGTTTCTAACTGCCACTTTCCCTTTCAGATGCCCTTACCAGGATGACCGTTATCTGACCACACTGGTTCCAGTGACTGGATCGTCCGGTCTTCAGTTCCCAACCCACTACAAGCGCTTTGTTGTGAAGATGTTCACATTTGTAGATCCAGCCTCACTGGCTCCTCTGCAGGAAACCGTATGCTCTTCCTGAACCCTCAACATTACACATATTTCTTAAAAGTGTTTCTATGGCATAACCCTTTCCCCCCCTGTCAGATTTTCATCCACTGTAGCACAGAGGTGTGCCATCCCTCTTCTGGCTCCTGTGAGCAAAGCTGCACCAGGAAGAGTGAGTACTAGCTGTAACTTGACTTGATGAAATGAGTGGTTTTGAAGTGGCCCTCACGCTTTTACCAACTTCTCCTGCAGGGAGAGATACTCATGCCAAGACCATCTCGAGCGGACAAACAGTTGTTTCTAGTGGAGAAGTTACTCTGGTCATGTGAATTCAGTTGTTTTAATAAATTGCATGAAGCTTCAAGATTCTTGTTTCTTTTTTTTTTTTTTGCAGAGTCTCAAACACTGATTAAGGAGAAACTACTAAACTGGAGCTCCATTTGCTTTAGCAAGGTGTCACATTCTCCCATACTATGAAATATTTTTCTCAAATACATGTTGAACCATACATGTTGTGTGGCTCAGTGGTTAGAGCATTGCGTTAGCAGCGCAAAGGTTGTTGCAAGTATGTTCATATTCACAAATTGAGCACTCCAGGGTGACTATGAACATGAAATTATCCAGCCATGGCTTCCTGTTTCATGGAAATATAAATGAGAGAGAAAGCAAAGCCCAAATTCCTTTAAACATTCATAACTATGAGAAACCAAATAATATATTTCTGATGTGCAGAAAAGCTAGCTGAGCTTCCAAAATTAGTGAAGTGGCTTTAAGAACAGCTAGAGCATTGAAAATTCCCATTTCCACCATCAGGGCAATTATTAAGAATTTCCAATCAACCTAAAATGTCACAAAACTACCTGGAAGAGGACGTGTGTCTGTCATCCTAATGCACAGTGAGAAGGAGATTTTGAGTGGCCAAAGATGATCCAAGGACCACAGCTGGAGAATTGCAGAAAATAGTTTAATCTCTGGGTCAGAACAGTACCTACATGTTGTTTGGGATGGTTTCAAGAAAAAATATCCTAGCTCATCCAAAAACAAACTCCAGCATATTCAGTTATCATACACTACTGGAACTTCAAATGAGACTGGCTTCTATGGCCAGATGAATCTAAAAAAATTAGCTTTTTAGCAGCAAACACTCAAGATAGTTTTGGTGAACGCAGGGATAAAAAGTACCCCATGTGTACAATGAAATATACTGCGGTAGTTTTGATGTTGTGGGCCTATATTTCTTTAGGAGGTCTTGGACATCTTTAGACGCATGGCATCATGGATTCTATCAAATGCCAACAGATAAAAAATCGATAAGTGACTGATTCTTTTAGAATTCTTATAATGGGCCATGTGTGGATCTTCCAACTGTACAATAGTCCAAACATAAAAAAAAACACAAATTGATTAGGCGCATGTGGGGGGCTGAGTGATGGCATCACCTATATTTCAATGTCTAATATAAAAATAAAAAAAAAGCAACACCAACGAAAATATTACTGGCACAAACGGAGCACAAACATAAACAATTTGTACGTGAATTTGAAGCATGTGGGGGGAGGGGCTGAGTGACCCCAGAATGACATTTTTCATATTAATATCAAATATTACCCGCACAAATGAAGCACAAACGATTGAGCCTGTTTTGGGCTAATTTGGAGCATGTGGAAACTGGACGCTAAACAGTCAGGTTTCAGGAGTGGCCATTCAACTGAGACTGCGCTACTCTCACTTCCACTTCGCTGGTTTGAATCCTATCTCACTGGTCGGTCTTTCAAGGTGGCCTGGGGAGGGGTGGTATCCAAAGCACATCAATTGGTCACTGGGGTTCCCCAGGGCTCGGTTCTTGGACCCCTCCTCTTCTCCACATACACTACATCACTGGGTCCCATCATACAGGCACATGGCTGTTCCTACCATTTCTACGCTGATGACACACAGCTCTATCTCTCATTTCGACCAGATGATCCAACGGTAGCTGCACGGATCTCAGGCTGCTTGGCAGACATCTCGGCATGGATGAAAGAACATCACCTACAGCTCAACCTGGCAAAGACTGAGCTTCTTGTCTTCCCTGCCACTCCAATTCTACAGCACGACTTAACGATTCAGTTAGGTTCATCAACAATTACCCCATCAGCTTCGGTCAGAAATCTTGGTGTAATCTTTGATGATCAGCTGACCTTCAAAGAGCACATTGCAAAGACTGCTCGATCTTGCAGGTTTGCACTTCACAACATCAGAAAGATCAGGCCCTTTCTGACAGAGCATGCTGCACAACTTCTTGTCCAGGCCCTTGTCATTTCTAGGCTGGACAACTGCAATGCTCTTCTGGCTGGACTTCCATCAAACACAATCAAACCTCTACAAATGATTCAGAATGCAGCGGCACGACTGGTCTTCAACGAGCCCAAAAGAGCCCATGTTACACCTCTCTTTGTCTCCTTGCACTGGCTACAGTTGCAGCTCGCATCCAGTTCAAGACACTGATGCTTACATATAGAACAACCACAGGCTCAGCACCCACCTACTTCCACTCACTATTACGAATCGACATACCCTCCGGAAGTCTGAGATCTGCTAGTGAGAGACGCCTCGTGGTACCATCACAGAGAGGCTCAAAATCACTCTCCAGAACATTCTCGTTCACCATTCCTGTCTGGTGGAATGATCTTCCCATCCCCATCCGGAATGCTGGATCCCTGTCAATCTTCAAGCAACAACTGAAAACTCATCTCTTTCAACACTACTTGACTTCATCATAAAAAAATACTTTCCCTTTTTCTATATCTTCATCTTTCTCTCCTTACCTTGCTAGCTTGTATTTATTTGAACAATGCCTGAGACTGAGTGTTGGGGCACTTCCTCTGTCTGTTTGCCTCTTCAAGATGAATCGCTCTCAATTGTAAGTCGCTTTGGATAGCGTCTGCAAAATGACTAAATGTTAATTTTGGGGCTGGTGACGTCATCGCCTATAATTCAATGTCTCATATTTTAAAAACCGAAGCAGCACAAACAGAGCACAAACAAACAAAACCATTTTTCGTGAATTTGGAGCATGTTGGGGGCTGAGTGAAGTCACCGCCTATATTTCAATGTCTAATATTTTAAAAACCAAACGAGACTATTTGGGGTGAATTTGGAGTATGTGGGGGGCTGAGTGACCTCAGAATGAGCTATAAATATTATTGTAATAAAAAAAAACAAAGCCACACAAACAAACAAATTTCAGTGCAAACGCAGCACAAATGATTGAGACTTTTTGCCAATGTTTTGCGTTGGGTGGGGGCCAACTTCTCGCTGTCCTGAAAATGCTCTTAAACCTGTTTTGCACAAACTACTAAAATGTGAATTTCAGAAGACATCACAACTTTCACATGTCGTGTCACCTCTATACTTATGTGTGTACATCATTTAGTTTATGGGCCGATAGTGGCATGGCGTGCATAATATTTAGTTTTTGCAGATCCATGTGAATTTGTATCGCTTGGATGACGTTATCGCCTGTATGAAAAGCGCAAAGGAAATCTTTTTAGTTTAGCACATTTTGTGAATGTATCCCAAGCTTGGAAATGTGCACTCCTGATGAGATGTCAAAACCTGGCTCCTAATAATACAAATGAAAGGGTTGCTTGAACATGGCCGAGTTGAGCTAATGGATAGAAGTTGGAGGTTTGGAACTTTCTGCTTGGTGTATCTAAATAATGTAGTACAGAACTACACATTTAATCAGTTTTCATAGTCCTTCAGTTTATCTTTTTTTAATGGTAACACTAAAGTGAACATTAAGAATTACTGGTTTTGTTCACCAGCAAGTTTGAGTCAATCCTAAAACAAAATGATGCAACGGTTAATCGTATTTAAAATGTCTTGAAGCCAAAAACCAGAAAAAAGACTTGTAACTCCAATTATTGGAAATATTATAACTTCAAAATGTATACAGCTATCCTTAAACTTGAAAATGAGCATTTGATGAAACTCATCTGCGTCTGCACCACCCTTTGTGAGACTGACTGTCTTCCATAATTGTATCAGTATTTTATTTATCATTGTTGATAGTTTGTCAACCCATCAATCTCAAAAAAGTGCAATGAGTACAATTGCTATTGCTGTTGTCGTTCAGTTTAGTGGTAATTTAGTTTCATGTGGAAAAAACAACCAATCAAATGTGAAGATAAATTCTTAATTAGTCAAAGCAGCTGTAATGATTCTTGATTAAAGAAGGCGGGGTTGATAACGATGATTGAATTGCAGAGTACAAATAGAAGTCCAAAGCATTCTGAAGTTGTGCTCTGTTGTTTAGTAATGGCAGGAATGTTGTATTCAATATGTTTCCAAACACTTTGTGTTTTGGTTTGTGCTATTTTCGTGCTGTTCCACAGTTGAGTAATCGGCCCAGAACCCTCAAGCTCTGATGTTTCCATAAACTGACCAGCAGTTTCAGCAGTCAGTTCAACAACAAACTGACCAGCGGATTCAGAAGCCAGTTCAACAACAAACTGACCAGCGGATTCAGAAGCCAGTTCAACCGCAAACTGACCAGCGGTTTCAGAAGCCAGTTCAACCACAAACTGACCAGCGGTTTCAGAAGCCAGTTCAACGGCAAACTGACCAGCAATTTCAGAAGCCAGTTCAACAACAAACTGACCAGCGGATTCAGAAGCCAGTTCAACAGCAAACTGACCAGCAGTTTCAGCAGTCAGTTCAACAACAAAATGAGCAGAGGTTTCAGAAGCCAGTTCAACCGCAAACTGACCAGCGGTTTCAGAAGCCAGTTCAATGGCAAACTGACCAGCAATTTCAGAAGCCAGTTCAACGGCAAACTGACCAGCAATTTCAGAAGCCAGTTCAACCACAAACTGACCAGCGGTTTCAGAAGCCAGTTCAACCACAAACTGACCAGCGGTTTCAGCAGTCTGTTCAACCACAAACTGACCAGCGGTTTCAGCAGTCAGTTCAACCACAAACTGACCAGCGGTTTCAGAAGCCAGTTCAACGGCAAACTGACCAGCGGTTTCAGAAGCCAGTTCAACCACAAACTGACCAGCGGTTTCAGAAGCCAGTTCAACCACAAACTGACCAGCGGTTTCAGCAGTCAGTTCAACAATATGACCAGCGGTTTCAGAAGCCAGTTCAATGGCAAACTGACCAGCGGTTTCAGAAGCCAGTTCAATGGCAAACTGACCAGCGGTTTCCTCAGCAGTTTCAGAAGCCAGTGGTGTTGGCAGAGCCCCTTGATAAATGTGCTGTGGCTGATTATGAGCAGATCCAGTGTGGACAACCTGGGATCAGTGTTGCTGAGTGTGAAGCTATCAACTGCTGCTTTAACGGACAGCAGTGTTACTATGGGAGGGCAGGTAAGAGTTCTCAGTCTTTTCATGTTGCATAGATTATCAGAATTAACCCGCTCTTGTACTTTTTGTTCCAGTGACTGTCCAGTGTATTAGAGATGGTCAGTTTGTGGTAGTGGTGTCTAGAGATGTTACTCTGCCTCGACTGAGTCTGGATTCAGTTCATCTACTGGGTGGGAATGACCCACCTTGTGGTCCTGTGGAGTCCACACCTTCCTTTGCTATATACCAGTTCCCTGTGACCACATGTGGCACGAGAATGATGGTGAGCACCTGCATCTGGTGTTATTCTGCTTTGTTGGCATCCAGTCTATCATAAGCTGTATTTCTATTCCCAGGAGGACAGTGGATATGTGGTGTATGAGAATCAAATGACCTCCTCCTACGAAGTAGGGATCGGACCGTTGGTTCCATCACAAGGGACAGTCATTTTGAGTAAGTGATCTATGACTTGGTGTGAATGTTAAACTCGTTAAACTCTGATAAATGCTACAAGCTCGTCTGTTGTCCAGGCTTCTCTTCCAGTGTAGGTACACTGGCACTTCTGTTGAAGCTCTGGTTATGGAGGTCAACGCTGTTCCTCCACCTCCACCAGTAGCTGCTCCTGGACCTCTCAGGGTGGAGCTCAGACTGGCCAATGGCCAATGTGTCACCAAAGGCTGTGCTGAAGGTATGGTTTTGTTGTGTATTCCTAAAGCCTTTCAAATGTGAGTCTGGTTAAACCCCAATGGTGTTCCTCAGGGGATGAGGCCTACACATCCTACTACAGTGACGCTGATTATCCGGTCACAAAAGTCCTCCGGGAGCCTGTGTATGTTGAGGTGCACATTATGGAGAGGACTGACCCCAACATTGTCCTGGTGCTGGGACATTGCTGGGCAACATCTACCCCAATCCACTCAGTCTCCCTCAGTGGGACCTTCTGGTCAATGGGTGAGGGGAAAAAATTCCACTCTAGTTGGTCTGGGGTGTTTCTAACTGCCACTTTTCCTTTCAGATGCCCTTACCAGGATGACCGTTATCTGACCACACTGGTTCCAATGACTGGATCGTCCGGTCTTCAGTTCCCAACCCACTACAAGCGCTTTGTTGTGAAGATGTTCACATTTGTAGATCCAGCTTCACTGGCTCCTCTGCAGGAAACCGTATGCTCTTCCTGAACCCTCAACATTACACATATTTCTTAAAAGTGTTTCTATGGCATAACCCTTTCCCCCCCTGTCAGATTTTCATCCACTGTAGCACAGAGGTGTGCCATCCCTCTTCTGGCTCCTGTGAGCAAAGCTGCACCAGGAAGAGTGAGTACTAGCTGTAACTTGACTTGATGAAATGAGTGGTTTTGAAGTGGCCCTCACGCTTTTACCAACTTCTTCTGCAGGGAGAGATACTCATGCCAAGACCATCTCGAGCGGACAAACAGTTGTTTCTAGTGGAGAAGTTACTCTGGTCATGTGAATTCAGTTGTTTTAATAAATTGCATGAAGCTTCAAGATTCTTGTTTCTCTTTTTTTTTTTTTTTTTTAAAGCAGAGTCTTAAACACTGATTAAGGAGAAACTACTAAACTGGAGCTCCATTTGCTTTAGCAAGGTGTCACATTCTCCCCATACTATTCTGAAATATTTTTCTCAAATACATGTTGAACCATTATTAGGCCCCCTAGAAATAATTGAGTGAAGTATGTTCATATTCACAAATTGAGCACTCCAGGGTGACTATGAACATGAAATTATCCAGCCATGGCTTCCTGTTTCATGGAAATATAAATGAGAGGGAAAGCAAAGCCCAAATTCCTTTAAACATTCATAACTATGAGAAGCCAAATAATATATTTCTGATGTGCAGAAAAAGCTATTTGAGCTTCCAAAATTAGTGAAGTGGCTTTAAGAACCGCTAGAGCATTGAACATTCCCATTTCCACCATCAGGGCAATTAAGAATTTCCAATCAACCTAAAATGTCACAAAACTACCTGGAAGAGGACATGTGTCTGTCATCCTAATGCACAGTGAGAAGTAGATTTTGAGTGGCCAAAGATGATCCAAGGACCACAGCTGGAGAATTGCAGAAAATAGTTTAATCTCTAGGTCAGAACAGTACCTACATGTTGTTTGGGATGGTTTCAAGAAATTCTCCTAGCTCATCCAAAAACAAACTCCAGCATATTCAGTTATCATACACTACTGGAACTTCAGATGAGACTGGCTTTTATGGCCAGATGAATCTAAAAAAATTGCTTTTTAGCAGCAAACACAAGATGGTTTTGGTGAACGCAGGGATAAAAAGTACCCCATGTGTACAATGAAATATACTGCGGTAGTTTTGATGTTGTGGGCCTATATTTCTTTAGGAGGTCTTGGACATCTTTAGACGCATGGCATCATGGATTTTATCAAATGCCAACAGATAAAAAATCGATAAGTGACTGATTCTTTTAGAATTCTTATAATGGGCCATGTGTGGATCTTCCAACTGTACAATAGTCCAAACATAAAAAAAACACAAATTGATTAGGCGCACGTGGGGGGCTGAGTGATGGCATCACCTATATTTCAATGTCTAATATAAAAAAAAAAAAAAAGCAACACCAACGAAAATATTACCGGCACAAACGGAGCACAAACATAAACAATTTGTACGTGAATTTGAAGCAAGTGGGGGGAGGGGCTGAGTGACCCCAGAATGACATTTTTCATATTAATTTCAAATATTACCCGCACAAATGAAGCACAAACGATTGAGCCTGTTTTGGGCTAATTTGGAGCATGTGGAAACTCGACGCTAAACAGTCAGGTTTCAGGAGTGGCCATTCAACTGAGACTGCGCTACTCTCACTTCCACTTCGCTGGTTTGAATCCTATCTCACTGGTCGGTCTTTCAAGGTGGCCTGGGGAGGGGTGGTATCCAAAGCACATAAATTGGTCACTGGGGTTCCCCAGGGCTCGGTTCTTGGACCCCTCCTCTTCTTCACATACACTACATCACTGGGTCCCATCATACAGGCACATGGCTGCTCCTACCATTTCTACGCTGATGACACAGCTCTATCTCTCATTTTGACCAGATGATCCAACGGTAGCTGCACGGATCTCAGGCTGCTTGGCAGACATCTCGGCATGGATGAAAGAACATCACCTACAGCTCAACCTGGCAAAGACTGAGCTTCTTGTCTTCCCTGCCACTCCAATTCTACAGCACGACTTAACGATTCAGTTAGGTTCATCAACAATTACCCCATCAGCTTTGGTCAGAAATCTTGGTGTAATCTTCGATGATCAGCTGACCTTCAAAGAGCACATTGCAAAGACTGCTCGATCTTGCAGGTTTTCACTTCACAACATCAGAAAGATCAGGCCCTTTCTGACAGAGCATGCTGCACAACTTCTTGTCCAGGCCCTTGTCATTTCTAGACTGGACTACTGCAATGCTCTTCTGGCTGGACTTCCATCAAACACAATCAAACCTCTACAAATGATTCAGAATGCAGCGGCATGACTGGTCTTCAACGAGCCCAAAAGAGCCCATGTTACACCTCTCTTTGTCTCCTTGCACTGGCTACAAGTTGCAGCTCGCATCCAGTTCAAGACACTGATGCTTACATATAGAACAACCACAGGCTCAGCACCCACCTACTTCCACTCACTATTACGAATCTACATACCCACCGGAAATCTGAGATCTGCTAGTGAGAGACGCCTCGTGGTACCATCACAGAGAGGCTCAAAATCACTCTCCAGAACATTCTCGTTCACCATTCCTGGCCGGTGGAATGATCTTCCCATCCCCATCCGGAATGCTGGATCCCTGTCAATCTTCAAGCAACAACTGAAAACTCATCTCTTTCAACACTACTTGACTTCATCATAAAAAAATACTTTCCCTTTTTCTATATCTTCATCTTTCTCTCCTTACCTTGCTAGCTTGTATTTATTTGAACAATGCCTGAGACTGAGTGTTGGGGCACTTCCTCTGTCTGTTTGCCTCTTCAAGATGAATCGCTTTATGTATTCCCCAATTGTAAATCATTCCAGTAAATGTAAATGTAAATTTTGGGGCTGGTGACGTCATCGCCTATAATTCAATGTCTCATATTTTAAAAACCGAAGCAGCACAAACAGAGCACAAACAAACAAAACCATTTTTCGTGAATTTGGAGCATGTTGGGGGCTGAGTGAAGTCACCGCCTATATTTCAATGTCTAATATTTTAAAAACCAAACAAGACTATTTGGGGTGAATTTGGAGTATGTGGGGGGCTGAGTCAAGTCACCTTTATTTATATAGCGCCTTTAACAATACAAATTGTAACAAAGCACTGCATAATATCAAAATAGGCAAATTTTGTGAATGTAAAATGACAGGATTTAACATTCAATTATCTGCTGAATGCATTTCATTATTGAATTTAGTAATGGCATTGTCCAGCTTAGTTCAGTTTAAATAATATCTGTGCAATCAAGTCGATGATTGTGCTGCAAGTGAAGTGTCCCCAACTGAGCAAGCCAGAGGCGACAGCGGCAAGGAACGAAAACTCCATCGTTGACAGAATGGAGAAAAAACCTTGGGAGAACCAGGCTCAGTCGGGGGGCCAGTTCCCCTCCGGCCAGATGAATCAGTAGTTTGTTCCAACTGCAGCAAAGTCAGTGTAAGTGGTCCACTGGTTCCAGGGGTCTTT
Source organism: Gymnocypris eckloni scoliostomus (assembly GCA_027564155.1). Taxonomy (NCBI): domain Eukaryota; kingdom Metazoa; phylum Chordata; class Actinopteri; order Cypriniformes; family Cyprinidae; genus Gymnocypris; species Gymnocypris eckloni. The sequence goes on along the minus strand of CM050412.1, from coordinate 38,218,330 downwards.
CCCCGATGGATGTCTAGGTGACGAGGTCCTCACTGGAGATCTGTCTCTGGGGCTCATCTCGGAGGTCCTCGGAGGGGTTGTCATCGTCTCTTCTCAGGTGTTCGGTCATCTCTATCGCGTTTAAGGGTAGGATCCAGAATGAAGCTTGTATGTAATTTAACTACCACGGGATGTTAATCCGTGGCAGTAACATAGAAACAGTAAGACAATTAGCGTAGCTGCTCCATCCAGGAATAACCCTGGATGAAATGATCAGTATAACCCAAGCTAAAGCATAATAATGTGCATTTGTTCAGATAGACTGGCAGTACAAGATTGTGAGATGCATTATATGAATGCTTGGCTAAAGAGATGCGTCTTTAATCTAGATTTAAACAGAGAGTGTGTCTGAACCCCGAACGTTTTCAGGAAGGCTATTCCATAGTTTAGGAGCCAGATATGAAAAAGTTCTCCCTCCTTTAGTGGACTTTGCTATCCTAGGTACTACCAAGAGTCCAGAGTTTTGCGACCTAAGGGAGCGGGTTGGATTGTAGCGTGATAGAAGATTAGTTAGGTACGCAGGAGCTAAATCATTTAGGGCCTTATAGGCAAGTAATAATATTTTGTAACTGATACGAAACTTAATAGGTAGCCAGTGCAGAGACTGTAAAATTGGAGTAATATGATCATATTTTCTTGACCTGGTAAGGACTCTAGCCGCAGCATTTTGTACTATCTGTAGCTGGTTTATTGAAGATGCAGGACAAGCACCTAGCAGTGCATTACAATAGTCCAATCTAGAGGTCATGAATGCATGAACTAGCTTTTCTGCATCAGAAACACTTAACATGTTCCGTAGCTTGGCAATGTTTCTAAGATGGAAGAATGCTGTTTTTGTAACATTGGAAATACGATTTTCAAAAGATAGGTTGCTGTCTAATATAACACCCAGATTTTTAACTGTAGAGGAAGTAACATTACATCCGTCTAGTTGCCAATTGTAATCCAAGAGATTCTGTGTACTGTTTTTAGGTCCAATAAGTAATATCTCTGTCTTTTCTGAATTTAATAGGAGAAAATTAGGTCATCCAATCTTTTATATTTTAACACACTCTGTTAGCTTAGATAGTAGAAGTTTCATCTGGTTTTGTTGAGATATATAGTTGAGTGTCATCAGCATAACAATGGAAACTAATCCCGTATTTTCTAATAATATTACCAAGGGGCAGCATATATAATGAAAATAATAGAGGACCTAGGACAGATCCTTGTGGTACTCCATACTTTACTGGTGATAATTGAGATGACTCCCCGTTTAAATAAACAAAGTGGTAGCGATCGGACAGGTAGGATCTAAACCATCTTAAAGCCTGCCCTTGAACACCTGTATAGTTTTGTAATCGATCTATCAGTATGTCATGATCTATAGTGTCGAACGCAGCACTAAGATCAAGTAAAACTAGCAACGAGATGCAGCCTTGGTCTGACGCAAGAAGCAAGTCATTTGTAATTTTAACAAGTGCAGTTTTTGTGCTATGGCGGGGCCTGAAACCTGACTGAAACTCTTCATAGATATCATTTTTTTGCAAAAAGGAGCACAGTTGAGCAGACACTACTTTTTCTAATATTTTCGACATAAACGGAAGATTTGAAATGGGCCTGTAATTTGCCAGTTCACAAGGATCTAATTTTGGTTTCTTAATAAGAGGCTTAATTACTGCCAGCTTAAATGGTTTTGGGACGTGACCTAAAGATAACGAGGAGTTAATAATATTGAGAAGCGGTTCTTCTGCTACAGGTAACAACTCTTTCAATAGTTTAGTTGGTACAGGATCTAATACACATGTTGTTAGTTTAGATGCAGTAATAAGTTTATCTCATCCTGTCCTATAGTTGTAAAACACTGCAGTTTTTCTTTGGGTGCGATGAATGATGCTGAAATACTAGACGCTGTAGAATCTACGTTTGTTATTGTATTTCTGATATTATCTATTTTATCAGTAAAGAAATTCATAAAGTCATTACTATTAAACTGTGAGGGAATATTTAGATCGGGTGACATCTGTTTATTTGTTAATCTAGCCACTGTGCTAAATAAAAACCTTGGATTGTTTTGGTGATTATCTATGAGTTTGCGGATATACTCGGTTCTTGCAGCTTTTAGAGCCTGTCTATAGCTGGACATGCTGTTTTTCCAAAGACTTCCAAGTTAGTTTTTCTCCATTTGCGCTCAAGAATACGAGTTTCTTTCTTGAGAGAATGGGTAGAACTGTTGTACCATGGCGCAGCACGTTTTTCTCTAACCTTTTTTAATTTGATGGGGGCAACAGTTTCTAATGTATTAGAGAAGATAGTTCCCATGTTGCTAGTAATTGTGTCTAGTTCATCTGTATTTATGGGTACACAGAGCAGTTGAGATAAATCAGGCAGGTTATTTGTGAATCTGTCTTTAGTGGCTGGAATAATAATTCTGCCTGGGCGATAGAGCCATATAGTTAATATCAGTAATATGCAGCATGCATGATACAAGGAAATGGTCAGTAACATCATCACTTTGAGGTATGATATCTATATCAGTTAGATCAATTCCATGCGATATTATTAAATCTAAGTATGATTAAAAGCGATGCTGGGCCGGTGACATTTTGCTTGACACCAAAAGAGTTTATTAGGTCAGTAAACGCAAGTCCTAACGCATCATTTTATTATCAACGTGAATGTTAAAATCTCCAACAATTAATGCTTTATCAACAGTAACCAATAGGTCTGAGAGGAAATCTGCAAATTCTTTTAGAAAATCTGTATATGGCCCTGGCGGTCTATACACAGTAGCCAGAGCAAGAGATAGGACAGATTTATTTTGCTTATCTGACAGTTTAACATTGAGCATAAGTATTTTGAATAAGTCAAACCTGTATCCTGTTTTCTGAGTAACATTGAGAATATCACTATATATTGTTATGCGACACACACGACCAGTCTCACGAGGCTCGTGCTTATAACAGTAGCTTGGTGGAGTAGATTCATTTAGACCAAAATAATCATTTGTTTTAAGCCAGGTTTCAGTCAGACAGAGTACATCAAAACTATTATCTGTGATTATTTCATTTACAATAACTGCTTTCGGTGTGAGTGATCGGATATTTAGGAGCCCAAGTTTAAAAAAAAAATTTTGTTCATTTATTTTGCATTTTTCTGGTTTAATCACGATCAGATTTGTTCTAGATCCTGCATTAAATTTATATTTTGAACTCACTATTCGGGGAACAGACACAGTCTGTATAGATTGGACACTGCAAGTACCAGTGGGGGGCTGAGTGACCTCAGAAAGAGCTATAAATATTATTGTAATAAAAAAAAAACAAAGCCACACAAACAAAAAAAATTCAGTGCAAACGCAGCACAAATGATTGAGACTTTTTGCCAATGTTTTGCATTGGGTGGGGGCCAACTTCTCGCTGTCCTGAAAATGCTCTTAAACCTGTTTTCAAAATTTTGCAAGTTTTTAAAAATCATATAGTTGGTGTCTGCACAAACTACTAAAAATGTGAATTTCCAGAAGACATCACAACTTTCACATGACGTGTGCACTCTATACTTATGTGTGTATTTACGAGTTTATATGGGCCGATAGTGGCATGGCGTGCATAATATTTAGTTTTTGCAGATCCATGTGAACTTGTATCGCTTGGATGACGTTATCGCCTGTATGAAAAGCGCAAAGGAAATCTTTTTAGTTTAGCACATTTTGTGAATGTATCCCAAGCTTGGAAATGTGCACTCCTCATGAGATGTCAAAACCTGGCTCCCTAATAATACAAATGAAAGGGTTGCTTGAACATGGCCGAGTTGAGCTAATGGATAGAAGTTGGAGGTTTGGAACTTTCTGCTTGGTGTATCTAAATAATGTAGTACAGAACTACACATTTAATCAGTTTTCATAGTCCTTCAGTTTATCTTTTTTTAATGGTAACACTAAAGTGAACATTAAGAATTACTGGTTTTGTTCACCAGCAAGTTTGAGTCAATCCTAAAACAAAATGATGCAACGGTTAATCGTATTTAAAATGTCTTGAAGCCAAAAACCAGAAAAAAGACTTGTAACTCCAATTATTGGAAATATTATAACTTCAAAATGTATACAGCTATCCTTAAACTTGAAAATGAGCATTTGACGAAACTCATCTGCGTCTGCACCACCCTTTATGAGACTGACTGTCTTCCATAATTGTATCAGTATTTTATTTATCATTGTTGATAGTTTGTCAACCCATCAATTTCAAAAAAGTGCAATGAATACAATTGCTATTGCTGTTGTCGTTCAGTTTAGTGGTAATTTAGTTTCATGTGGAAAAAACAACCAATCAAATGTGAAGATAAATTCTTAATTAGTCAAAGCAGCTGTAATGATTCTTGATTAAAGAAGGCGGGGTTGATAACGATGATTGAATTGCAGAGTACAAATAGAAGTCCAAAGCATTCTGAAGTTGTGCTCTGTTGTTTAGTAATGGCAGGAATGTTGTATTCAATATGTTTCCAAACACTTTGTGTTTTGGTTTGTGTTGTTTTCAGTGCTGTTCCACACTTGAGTAATCTGCCCCAGAACCCTCAAGCACTGATGTTTCCGCAAACTGACCAGCAGTTTCAGCAGTCAGTTCAACAACAAACTGACCAGCGGATTCAGAAGCCAGTTCAATGGCAAACTGACCAGCGGTTTCAGCAGTCAGTTCAACCACAAAATGACCAGCGGTTTCAGAAGCCAGTTCAACGGCAAACTGACCAGCGGTTTCAGCAGTCTGTTAAACCACAAACTGACCAGCGGTTTCAGAAGCCAGTTCAACGACAAACTGACCGGCGGTTTCAGAAGCCAGTTCAACGGCAAACTGACCAGCGGTTTCAGAAGCCAGTTCAACGGCAAACTGACCAGCGGTTTCAGAAGCCAGTTCAACCACAAACTGACCAGCGGTTTCAGAAGCCAGTTCAACCACAAACTGACCAGCGGTTTCAGAAGCCAGTTCAACCACAAACTGACCAGCGGTTTCAGAAGCCAGTTCAATGGCAAACTGACCAGCGGTTTCAGAAGCCAGTTCAATGGCAAACTGACCAGCGGTTTCAGAAGCCAGTTCAATGGCAAACTGACCAGCGGTTTCAGAAGCCAGTTCAACGGCAAACTGACCAGCAGTTTCAGAAGCCAGTGGTGTTGGCAGAGCCCCTTGATAAATGTGCTGTGGCTGATTATGAGCAGATCCAGTGTGGACAACCTGGGATCAGTGTTGCTGAGTGTGAAGCTATCAACTGCTGCTTTAACGGACAGCAGTGTTACTATGGGAGGGCAGGTAAGAGTTCTCAGTCTTATTCTGTTCATGTTGCATAGATTATCAGAATTAACCCGCTCTTGTACTTTTGTTCCAGTGACTGTCCAGTGTATTAGAGATGGTCAGTTTGTGGTAGTGGTGTCTAGAGATGTTACTCTGCCTCGACTGAGTCTGGATTCAGTTCATCTACTGGGTGGAAATGACCCACCTTGCGGTCCTGTGGAGTCCACACCTTCCTTTGCTATATACCAGTTCCCTGTGACCACATGTGGCACGAGAATGATGGTGAGCACCTGCATCTGGTGTTATTCTGCTTTGTTGGCATCCAGTCTATCATAAGCTGTATTTCTATTCCCAGGAGGACAGTGGATATGTGGTGTATGAGAATCAAATGACCTCCTCTTACAGTAGGGATCGGACCGTTTGGTTCTATCACAAGGGACAGTCATTTTGAGTAAGTGATCTATGACTTGGTGTGAATGTTAAACTCTGATAAATGCTTCCTAAAGCCTTTCAAATGTGAGTCTGGTTAAACCCCAATGGTGTTCCTCAGGGGATGAGGCCTACACATCCTACTACAGTGACGCTGATTATCCGGTCACAAAAGTCCTCCGGGAGCCTGTGTATGTTGAGGTGCACATTATGGAGAGGACTGACCCCAACATTGTCCTGGTGCTGGGACATTGCTGGGCAACATCTACCCCCAATCCACTCAGTCTCCCTCAGTGGGACCTTCTGGTCAATGGGTGAGGGGGGAAAAAAATCCATTACACTCTAGTTGGTCTGGGGTGTTTCTAACTGCCACTTTTCCTTTCAGATGCCCTTACCAGGATGACCGTTATCTGACCACACTGGTTCCAGTGACTGGATCGTCCGGTCTTCAGTTCCCAACCCACTACAAGCGCTTTGTTGTGAAGATGTTCACATTTGTAGATCCAGCCTCACTGGCTCCTCTGCAGGAAACCGTATGCTCTTCCTGAACACTCAACATTACACATATTTCTTAAAAGTGTTTCTATGGCATAACCCTTTCCCCTGTCAGATTTTCATCCACTGTAGCACAGAGGTGTGCCATCCTCTTCTGGCTCCTGTGAGCAAAGCTGCACCAGGAAGAGTGAGTACTAGCTGTAACTTGACTTGATGAAATGAGTGGTTTTGAAGTGCCCTCACGCTTTTACCAACTTCTCCTGCAGGAGAGATACTCATGCCAAGACCATCTCGGCGGACAAACAGTTGTTTCTAGTGGAGAAGTTACTCTGGTCATGTGAATTCAGTTGTTTTAATAAATTGCATGAAGCTTCAAGATTCTTGTTACTCTGGCTTTTTTTTATTTATTTTTTTAGCAGAGTCAAACACTGATTAAAGAGAAACTACTAAACTGGAGCTCCGTTTGTTTTAGCAAGGTGTCACATTCTCCCCATACTATTATGAAATATTTTTCTCAAATACATGTTGAACCATTATTAGGCCCCCTAGAAATTATTTTGAGTGAAGTGTTCATATTCACAAATTGAGCACTCCAGGGTGACTATGAACATGAAATTATCCAGCCATGGCTTCCTGTTTCATGGAAATATAAATGAGGGAAAGCAAAGCCCAAATTCCTTTAAACATTCATAACTATGAGAAACCAAATAATATATTTCTGATGTGCAGAAAAAGCTAGTTGAGCTTCAAAAATTAGTGAAGTGGCTTTAAGAACAGCTAGAGCATTGAAAATTCCCATTTCCACCATCAGGGCAATTAAGAATTTCCAATCAACCTAAAATGTCACAAAACTACCTGGAAGAGGATGTGTGTCTGTCGTCCTAATGCGCAGTGAGAAGGAGATTTTGAGTGGCCAAAGATGATCCAAGGACCACAGCTGGAGAATTGCAGAAAATAGTTTCATCTCTGGGTCAGAACAGTACCTACATGTTGTTTGGGATGGTTTCAAGAAAAATTATCCTAGCTCATCCCAAAACAAACTCCAGCATATTCAGTTATCATACACTACTGGAACTTCAAATGAGACTGGCTTCTATGGCCAGATGAATCTAAAAAATTAGATTCATGGTTTCACCAAAACCAACACTCAAGATGGTTTTGGTGAACGCAGGGATAAAAAGTACCCCATGTGTACAATGAAATATACTGCAGTAGTTTTGATGTTGTGGGCCTATATTTCTGTAGGAGGTCTTGGACATCTTTAGACGCATGGCATCATGGATTCTATCAAATGCCAACAAATAAAAAATCGATAAGTGACTGATTCTTTTAGAATTCTTATAATGGGCCATGTGTGGATCTTCCAACTGTACAATAGTCCAAACATAAAAAAAACACAAATTGATTAGGCGCACGTGGGGGGCTGAGTGATGGCATCACCTATATTTCAATGTCTAATATTAAATAAAAATAAAAAAGCAACACCAACGAAAATATTACCGGCACAAACGGAGCACAAACATAAACAATTTGTATGTAAATTTGAAGCATGTGGGGGGAGGGGCTGAGTGACTCCAGAATGACATTTTTCATATTAATATCAAATATTACCCGCACAAATGAAGCACAAACGATTGAGCCTGTTTTGGGCTAATTTGGAGCATGTGGAAACTGGACGCTAAACAGTCAGGTTTCAGGAGTGGCCATTCAACTGAGACTGCGCTACTCTCACTTCCACTTCTGGTTTGAATCCTATCTCACTGGTCGGTCTTTCAAGGTGGCCTGGGAGGGTGGTATCCAAAGCACATCAATTGGTCACTGGGGTTCCCCAGGGCTCGGTTCTTGGACCCTCCTCTTCTCCACATACACTACATCACTGGGTCCCATCATACAGGCACATGGCTGCTCCTACCATTTCTACGCTGATGACACACAGCTCTATCTCTCATTTCGACCAGATGATCCAACGGTAGCTGCACGGATCTAAGGCTGCTTGGCAGACATCTCGGCATGGATGAAAGAACATCACCTACAGCTCAACCTGGCAAAGACTGAGCTTCTTGTCTTCCCTGCCACTCCAATTCTACAGCACGACTTAACAATTCAGTTAGGTTCATCAACAATTACCCCATCAGCTTCGGTCAGAAATCTTGGTGTAATCTTTGATGATCAGCTGACCTTCAAAGAGCACATTGCAAAGACTGCTCGATCTTGCAGGTTTGCACTTCACAACATCAGAAAGATCAGGCCCTTTCTGAGAGAGCATGCTGCACAACTTCTTGTCCAGGCCCTTGTCATTTCTAGACTGGACAACTGCAATGCTCTTCTGGCTGGACTTCCATCAAACACAATCAAACCTCTACAAATGATTCAGAATGCAGCGGCACGACTGGTCTTCAACGAGCCCAAAAGAGCCCATGTTACACCTCTCTTTGTCTCCTTGCACTGGCTACAGTTGCAGCTGCATCCAGTTCAAGACACTGATGCTTACATATAGAACAACCACAGGCTCAGCACCCACCTACTTCCACTCACTATTACGAATCTACATACCCTCCGGAAGTCTGATATCTGCTAGTGAGAGACGCCTCGTGGTACCATCACAGAGAGGCTTAAAATCACTCTCCAGAACATTCTCGTTCACCATTCCTGACCGGTGGAATGATCTTCCCATCCCCATCCGGAATGCTGGATCCCTGTCAATCTTCAAGCAACAACTGAAAACTCATCTCTTTCAACTCTACTTGACTACTTAAAAAAAAAAAAAAAATATTTCACTTTTTCAAAATCTTCATCTTTCTCTTTATCTTTCTCTCCTTCCCTTGCTAGCTTGTACTTATTTGAACAATGCCTGAGACTTAGTGTTATTGGCACTTCCTCTGTCTGTTTGCCTCTTCAAGATGAATCGCTTTATGTATTCCCCAATTGTAAGTCACTTTGGATAAAAGCGTCTGCTAAATGACTAAATGTAAATGTAAATTTAAAACGTTATAAATCTTGTTGCTTTTTGTATTTTTTGTATTTTTATATGTATATAGTTTTATTTTTGTATTATTTTTAGTTTATTTATTAGTTGCTGTAAATTTAAATTGCATTGGGGACTAGGCTAGCTGAAATATAATAAGCTGCAGTTTTTTATATTTCATTTTATTTCATATATTTGTGGTTTTATTTTTAGCTATAAAAAAAACCTAAAAAAACGAGTGTCCTAGAAATGCGGTACTGAAACTGCGATAGTCTCTGATACAACTTTTACGCTATTGTTGAGTCGTGGCGTAATGAGTTTAGTGTTTCAGACACAGGTGGCGATAGAGAGACAAATCTAAAACAAAAACATTTAATGCTCAAAATGCCCAATGCATTAATGCACCAGAATCCCTTTATTTAGCATAAAATGCATTCTGTGAAAACTAACCTTAGCATCTAATTCATCTAAATGTGTCTTGCTCTTACTGTAAAACATGATGGAGATGCATCTGCTTTATAATGAATGCTAAGCAGGTGTGTGTATGACGCTGTCGGGCGCCGGCGGGGATGATATGCAGAGTCGCTAAAGCCGTAAATCCTCACCGCTGCCAGCATGTTAGAAGCTCAGAGACAAGATCCCACGGTCAAATTTGAAAACCAAATCAATTTGCATGGAGTCTAAATTTCATCAGTCAGTAAAATATTCAAATCCTCCAGAAAAGTGTGGATTACGAGAACTCATTCTGCTACTTTCTGCTCAACTCTAGAGAAAGACACACGGTAGCTTGATCTGTCAGTGTTCAGAAGCAAACATTGAACTATGAATCTTACTGAATGATGATAGATGAATATCAGATTCAAAACTTCATCATTGTGTTCTCTTTAGGGTTGCTGGGGAGTTCTAAGTGGTTGCTAGGTGACTGCTTATCATCAAAAACATTGTGGGAACAGTTTTGGAATGTTTCTGAAACATTAAAATGTCCAGTTTTCTTTTGTTGAGATTAAAGTGTTATTTCAAGATTCCAAAAACGTTTCACACAACGTTCTACAATTTATAAAATGCTATTTGAACATTGATTTTTATATTGTTAGAGAGTTAAACTGTACAGTTTTCTTGTCGCTATGGTAACATTATTTAAAGGTTACAAAAACCTTGCCTACAACTTTCTATTAACTTTATTTTCATTCAAATTATAACGTTTTTTAATGTTTATTTTTAATATTCTAAGAACATTCAAATGTCCTGTTTTCGAATGTAATTTAAATTTTATTTAAAGCTTACTAATATGTTTCTTACAACATTCTACTAACTTTATTTAACATTATTTAAATATTTATTTTTAATATTCTAAGACTGTTATGGTTATAGTCTTATTTAAAGGTATCTTGAAACATTCTACAATGTTTTTTTCTTATTACCAAAAATATAATATTATATGAATGTTATTTTCATATTGTTAAATTATAAAAAATTGTCGTTATGGTAACATTATTTAAAGCAAACATTCTACTAACTTTACTTTCACCCAAAATAGTGCATTATTTAAATATGTATTTTTAATATTCTAAGTATGTTTAATAAATATCATTTTTTTTGTGTCTTAGAATACTATTTAAATGTCCAAATAACATCATAAGGATGTTCCAAGAATGTTGTTTTCTAAGAACATTTTCTCTCAACATTATGAGAGCGTACGTATATGAAATATTCCATGAACATTACTTCATGAACGTTTTGGCCTAACATTTATATAAAGATGACATAACATGAAACATTAGTTGTGAGTTTGAGAGTGACCCTCAGATCTAGTTTAACACATATTACAGATATGATACACTCATAAACACAAGCTGAAGGTCAGTCTGAGTCTGATTATTGTCTCAAACCGCACTTATATATGAAGCCAGCCCCTCACTTATGTATCTCGTCTTTATTATACATCACGATATCACTCAAAGCCCTCACGAAGGATCCACGCATGAAAGATCGTCTGCTGAATGAATACATTCGTCAATCGCTGTATTTGATGAAATAATGAGCTAAAGTGATTGTGTGTGTCTAGTCGTGTCCATCACGACAGCACTGGATAAAAGAGATTCATTTTACAGAATTATTCTGTCATTTTGTGTCTTAAGTGCAGTGAAGATATACTTTATAATATATTAAACGCTTTATAATATTCTGGGTTTTGTCAGAGCTGTGAACTGCTGGTTTCAGATCAGTTTGTGACGATACATGATCCATCTTCTGTCTTCAATATAATGGACTTATGAATAAAAGTACAAAATATGAAATAAAATAGCAGCAGTGAAAGTTAAAGGAGAAAATAATTATCTGTAAATCAGGATTGTTAACTAAAAATGAACCTAAAACCATGGTTTGCATACTTGTTTTTACATAAGAAAATAAAAATTATAAAATGTTAACGGAAATAAAATTCCTTAATTTTCCTTTTAATTTTGTAATAAAATTTTCCTTTAGTGTAACTTTAATAAAAAACATTAATAAAAAACTAATAATATTTAATATATTTTTTTTTATATATTATATTAATAATATTTAATATAATGTATATTAAATGTAAATCAATTATAATGTATTAATAAATATAACGAATTATAAAAAATATAAATATATGTTAAACTAAAACTACTAAGAAAAATAATAAATATATAAATAAATATCTACTAATAAATATAATTGATATTATAAATAATAGTGTAAATAATGACTAAAATGCTAAAATAAATTCGAAAAACATTTCAAAATATTAATAACAATAATAATGATATTGCAGTGATACTAAATCACATGGCCATAAATGCTATGTGACCAATCAATATTTTACAGCCTTCATGTTTATAATGATCATAATTACAATTACAGAAGCAAAATCATGAAATCAAGTGGTTTAGTTGTGATTGTTCATGTTATAGTTATTAATTTTGTGTTTTGTTGACACAACATAGCGATGTGGTTTATGAGTCCCCAGGCTTTCCCATCATGCTTTGTGGCAAAAGGATAATAATAAAATGCACAACCTTTGCTCTTGATTTTTTGCCTAACCAGAATCACATGAATCTATAATTAAGCACGAATTAAAACTCGTTTCATAAAACCATTAAACATGTTTATTCATGCTGCAATTAAAACAGAAACATCAGCTATAACTCGTGCTGCCAAACGATTATTCATATCCAAAATAAACCTTGTTTACTTAATATATGAGTGTGTTCTGTGTATATTTATTATGAATATATAAATACACACACACACATACAGTATATATTTTGAAAACATTTACATATATACAGACAAATATATTTAATATATAAACATAACATATTTTTCTTAAATATATGCATGCATGTGTTTGTATTTATATATATTATGTAAACAAAGACTCTTATTTTGGATATGATTAATCGTTTGACAGCACTAATAAATACAAATAAAAACAAAAATAATCATAATACACATATTTTGTGGATGCCTTTTGCTCCACAAGGCTGTATTTATGGCATCTGCTGAAGCAAACAGCTGAACTTTGACCTCTTGGAGGACTTCAAGCCCTTGTAGTCTGCACTTGTGTGATGGAAAGAAGCTTCATGGGATTGTTCCAAGAGTTCACTGACTTTCCTCCAGAAGATATTGTGAGTAATAATCAAATCTGTGACGAGTAAGCTTGACTTGTGCTGCTTTATGGGTTCTCTGCATGGTTTGGTGTTTGGTGTTTGGTGGATGTTTTCGGTCATCGCTGTGTCCTCAGATTTAGGGTGAGCTGTAGGTTTGGTGTTTGGATGTTTTCGGTCATCGCTGGGTCCTCAGGTTTAGGGTGAGCTGTAGGTTTGGTGTTTGGTGGATGTTTTCGGTCATCGCTGTGTCCTCAGGTTTAGGGTGAGCTGTAGGTTTGGTGTTTGGTGGATGTTTTCGGTCATCGCTCTGTCCTCAGGTTTAGGGTGAGCTGTAGGTTTGGTGTTTGGTGGATGTTTTCGGTCATCGCTGGTTCCTCAGGTTTAGGGTGAGCTGTAGGTTTTGTGTTTGGTGGATGTTTTCGGTCATCGCTGGGTCCTCAGGTTTAGGGTGAGCTGTAGGTTTGGTGTTCGGTGGATGTTTTCGGTCATCGCTGGGTCCTCAGGTTTAGGGTGAGCTGTAGGTTTGGTGTTCGGTGGATGTTTTCGGTCATCGCTATGTCCTCAGGTTTAGGGTGAGCTGTAGGTTTGGTGTTCGGTGGATGTTTTCGGTCATCGCTGGGTCCTCAGGTTTAGGGTGAGCTGTAGGTTTGGTGTTTTTTGGATGTTTTCGGTCATCGCTGGGTCCTCAGGTTTAGGGTGAGCTGTAGGTTTGGTGTTCGGTGGATGTTTTCGGTCATCGCTGGGTCCTCAGGTTTAGGGTGAGCTGTAGGTTTGGTGTTTGGTGGATGTTTTCGGTCATCGCTGGGTCCTCAGGTTTAGGGTGAGCTGTAGGTTTGGTGTTCGGTGGATGTTTTCGATCATCTCTGTGTCCTCAGGTTTAGGGTGAGCTGTAGGTTTGGTGTTCGGTGGATGTTTTCGGTCATCGCTGTGTCCTCAGGTTTAGGGTGAGCTGTAGGTTTGGTGGATGTTTTCGGTCATCGCTCTGTCCTCAGGTTTAGGGTGAGCTGTAGGTTTGGTGTTTGGTGGATGTTTTCGGTCATCGCTGGGTCCTCAGGTTTAGGGTGAGCTGTAGGTTTTGTGTTTGGTGGATGTTTTCGGTCAACGCTGGGTCCTCAGGTTTAGGGTGAGCTGTAGGTTTGGTGTTCGGTGGATGTTTTCGGTCATCGCTCTGTCCTCAGGTTTAGGGTGAGCTGTAGGTTTTGTGTTTTTTGGATGTTTTCGGTCATCGCTGTGTCCTCAGGTTTAGGGTGAGCTGTAGGTTTGGTGTTCGGTGGATGTTTTCGGTCATCGCTGGGTCCTCAGGTTTAGGGTGAGCTGTAGGTTTGTGTTTGGTGGATGTTTTCGGTCATCGCTCTGTCCTCAGGTTTAGGGTGAGCTGTAGGTTTTGTGTTTTTTGGATGTTTTCGGTCATCGCTGTGTCCTCAGGTTTAGGGTGAGCTGTAGGTTTGGTGTTCGGTGGATGTTTTCGGTCATCGCTGGGTCCTCAGGTTTAGGGTGAGCTGTAGGTTTGGTGTTCGGTGGATGTTTTCGGTCATCGCTGTGTCCTCAGGTTTAGGGTGAGCTGTAGGTTTGGTGTTTGGATGTTTTCGGTCATCGCTGTGTCCTCAGGTTTAGGGTGAGCTGTAGGTTTGGTGTTTGGTGGATGTTTTCGGTCATCGCTGGGTCCTCAGGTTTAGGGTGAGCTGTAGGTTTGGTGTTTGGTGGATGTTTTCGGTCATCGCTGGGTCCTCAGGTTTAGGGTGAGCTGTAGGTTTGGTGTTTGGTGGATGTTTTCGGTCATCGCTGTGTCCTCAGGTTTAGGGTGAGCTGTAGGTTTGGTGTTTGGTGGATGTTTTCGGTCATCTCTGTGTCCTCAGGTTTAGGGTGAGCTGTGGGTTTGGTGTTTGGTGGATGTTTTCGGTCATCGCTCTGTCCTCAGGTTTAGGGTGAGCTGTGGGTTTGGTGTTCGGTGGATGTTTTCGGTCATCTCTGTGTCCTCAGGTTTAGGGTGAGCTGTAGGTTTGGTGTTTGGTGGATGTTTTCGGTCATCGCTGGGTCCTCAGGTTTAATTTAAATTAAATTAAATGTTGTGTTTAAGCAAAATTATATTTTGGGTGAAAATAAAGTTAGTTGAATGTTCTAAGAAATGTTTTTGTGACCGTGACAAGAAACTTTACAAAACAACGTTCCCACAACATTTTAATAACCTACATTTGCCACCTGGGATAATCTTTACCTATCTAGCTTGACATGAATAGTTCACTCTTTATATAGTTGGTTTTGTGGATGTTTTTATTAGACTCTCATTCCGACGGCACCCATTCACTGCAGAGCATCCATTGCTGAAAAAGCTAAATGTATCCAAATCTGTTCTGAATAATGATGGATTGTGTTGTCTCAGCAGCGTTTGAGTGTCTCTGCATTAAGCTGCAGTGTTTCTTTTAGCATTAATGTAATGCTTTGGTCTCTTTATTGACTTTCTGTTATGCTTTATGATTGATTATTCTGAACTTTTGCTGTTTTTGCTTCGCTGTTATCTGAGATTTAGCTGCCATTGGTCACGTTTGTTTGCTTCGGGCAAGTTGTACCGCGTGTCTATATCTAGTGTGTTGTTTACAGCCTCTATTGTCTGTGTCTGTAATTGTGTTCGTGCACCTGGAGGACATATTAATTAACTTAAACGCTACCTTTAAAATTCCCCATTACTGTAAACGAGGCGTTGTAGCGCGACTGCTTCATCTATTAATCATAAATGTGTCTGCTGGTCTGGTTTTATTATAAGCAGCTGGATCCAGTTTTACAGTAAATAATGGTTCAATTGCTAGAGTTTCCTTTTAGGGTTTGGGGTTGATGTGCAGTAATTACAATTAGCTTAATTTAACAACAATACACTGCAAAAAATGCTTTTCTTACTTAGAAGTTTTTGTCTTGTTTCCAGCCAAAATATCTAACAATTCTTAAATCAAGAAGGATTTTAGACAAGTCCAAATTATGGTCTTGTTTTCCGAAAAATAACTATGAATTATTAGTTTTTGCTTAAAACAAGCCAATGGGGTAAAAAAATAACCTTGTTTTCTGTTTCAAATAAGATTATTTTGATAAAAGAAAAGCATTTTTCTTCCAGTGTAGGAGTTGATCGAATGAGCCCATTTTAATAGGCCTAATTACATCCAGTTTATTATATTTAATATAGGTGCACAGTTTTGGGGCTGTACTATAATGAAGAGGTCACTGTATACACCATCTGACTTTTTGGAGAGACTGTTTGGCCATGTAGACTTTAATTATTGTGATTAACTCTTTAATTCTCCTGAAATGCAATTTAGACAACATAGTATTTCCACCTGATTCAACCAACGCTATGGTAAATTCATACATATTTAACGAGGTGGCTAATTCGTATGACCTCGCTCGTACGATTCGTCTAAACCCCCGTGACGGGTAAGTTTAGGGGCGAAGGTGTAGGTCATTCGTACAAATTTATACGAATTGGCAACAATTCGCATAAATTTAGCAAAAATGGTATGGATTTGTACGAGTCCGGTCATAAGAATTAGCCATCTTGTAAAATATGTACGAATTGCCGTGAGATCGGGCTGGATTCAACCTGAAAACTCATTCTCATGATTTACATTTTTAAGTATAATCAAAGCAGTTTAAGTAAATATAATATAATTGATTTGACAAATCTCGTCTAATAATAGGCAATAGATATTTTTTGCATCAACATTGTCTTAACTCAAATTCATAAAATTGATTTCTTTTATTAAAAGGAACTGAAAAACATTTATCTTTTTAATGTGTTTTTAATGTGCTAGTTTATTTTAATGTGTTAATTGGTATTTATCAGTCAATATCTGACTCTCTCTCTCTCTCTCTCACTTATGCATATCTATTCATATATACCTATATCATATAAAATTCAATTTCAGTATATTTTGCATGTTAATTGATGTATGTGTGTGCATGCATGTATGTGTATTATATATATGTATAATATATATATATTTTTTCAACAATAGTTTCGTATTGGTTTCATATTACTGAAAAAGAACAAATTCAAATATAAAGGTAAAATTCAATATATTGTGTGAAATAATGTGTGTGTGTGTGTGTGTGTGCATGTGTGTGTGACAGTTTTGTTTGACAAAATATTGAACGTGAGCTTTTCTCTGTCAGTCTATTGAATAGTGTTTGTATAAATATATATGTGACCCTCTCTGTGAAAACCCGGCTAAAGTCATTTTTTTGTGATTTGCTGTTTTCTACAAAAAATCATCCTTCATATTGTAAAGAACATTCTGTGAAAATGTAACCTTTATATCTTTAATATTGAGTAAGGTCATGTCAAAGATTTAAATTATAGTGAAATTAATAGAAATCAAACTTTGATGCTTGTTATCTCATAATTAGATTTTGAGACTTTAGCCTGGATTTCACAGAAAGGGTCACACATATATACATATAATACACATACATGCACACATACATCAATGAACATGCAAAGTATATTGAAATTGAATATATAATTCAATGTCAGTGTATGCAGCATATTATTGATGTCCAAATGTAAAATCTGTAGTTGTGAGCGCCTGGTCTAAAGCTTGCTGGCTAATTTGCGTTCTCTATTCTTTGTGATGAGAATAGCAGATGGAAGCGGGTTGGATCTCTTTTCCCAGAGCAGCTTTCGTTTGGCCTTTATCTGATTGAGTTCTTCCACTCCACTGCGAGGAGCTCTCAGCTCCAACACAAACCACTCTTACATTATGCAAATAATTTCCCTTCAGAAAAAAATCACTTTGTCTGCCACCCAGCAGACCTGCGGCATTCAATCCAGGCGTTTTGAGTCGCCCTCTCCTTTACGTTACAGAAAACAGGCTCAGTTTCTGCCGCGTAGCTTATTTTTGGCAAAGCAGTGGACTGGGAATAAAACTCAATCAATTTACACAAGCCTTTGAAGATATATATATATACATACACTCACAGGCCACTTTATTAGGTACATCTTGCTAGTATCGGGTTGGACCCCTTTTGCCTTCAGAACTGCCTTAATTATTCATGGCATAGATTCAACAAGGTGTTGGAAACATTCCTCAGAGATTTTGGTCCATATTGACATGATAGCATCACACAGTTGCTGCAGATTTGTCCATGATGTGAATCTCTCGTTCCTCCACATCCCAAAGCTGCTCTGTTGGATTGAGATCTGGTGACTGTGGAGGTGATTTGAGTAAAGTGAACTCATCGTCATGTTCAAGAAACCAGTCTGAGATGATTTGAGCTTTGTGACATGGTGTATTATCCTGCTGGAAGTACATCAGAAGATGGTACACTGTAGTCATAAAGGGATGAACATGATCAGCAACAATACTCAGGTGGACTGTGCCAAGAAAATACCCCCCACACCATTACAGCACCACCAGCAGCCTGAACCGTTGAGACAAGGCAGGATGGATCCATGCTTTCGTGTTCTTTACATCAAATTCTGACCCTACATCTGAATGTCGCAGCAGAAATCGAGACTCATCAGACCAGGCAACGTTTTTGTCCAGTTTTGGTGAGTCTGTGTGAATTGTATCCTCCGTGTGCTGTTCTTATCTGACCGGAGCGGCACCCGGTGTGGTCTTCTGCTGCTGGAGTCCATCTGCTTCAGGGTTCGACGTGTTGTGTGTTCAGAGATGGTATTCTGCAGATCTTGGTTGTAACGTGTGGTTATTTGAGTTACTGTTGTCTTTCTATCATCTCTAACCAGTCCATTCTCCTCTGACCTCTGACCTCAACAAGGCATTTTCGTCCACACAATTGCCGCTCGCTGGATATTTTCTCTTTTTCAGACCATTCTCTGTAAACACTAGAGATGGTTGTGTGTGAAAATCCCAGTAGATCAGCAGTTTCTGAAATACTCAGACCAGCCCGTCTGGCACCAACAACCATTCCACGTTCAGAGTCACTTAAATCCCCTTTCTTCCCCGTTCTGATGCTCGGTTTGAGTCGTCTTCATCACATCTAGATGACTAAATGCATTGAGTTGCTGCCATGTGATTGGCTGATTAGCAGCTTGTGCTACCTAGCAATCGAACAGGTGTACCTGATAAATTAGCCGGTGAGTGTATATATTTGTCCGTCAATGCTATGATATCATACAGATGTATGGGGAATTCTAGCTAAAGTGTTTGGTGTGTTTCTATCGCCTAGGGTTGTTTGTGATATTATTATTCCATTCACATTTCACATCAAGCAGTGGAAATAAATTTGTAGCACATTCAATTAGTGTCTTCCAGCAAGATCCTTCAGAATAAACATCAGGTTCTGCAGTGAACATCTTCACAGAAATCATAATTAGTGCTTTTAATATCGTGCACATAATTATAGGATCTTAATATAAATATCTTAATCGATCATAATTAATAGACATAGATATATAAAGCGAAGTGTCTAAAGCTGAAAACAGCAGCACTGTTGTTTTTTTCTGAAACTAAGCATTTTCTTCTAGTAATCTCAGATATATGCAACCATGGAGCACAAAACCAGTCATAAGGGTCAATTTTCCGAAATTGAGATTTATGCATCATCTGAAAGCTGAATAAATAGTCTTTCCATTGATGTATGGTTTGTTATGATCGGACGATATTGGAAAATCTGGAATCTGAGGGTGCAAATCGCCTTTAAATTTGTTCAAATGAAGTTCTTAGCAATGCATATTAATAATACAAAATTAAGTTTTTATATACAGTGCCCTCCAAAGTATTGGAACAGTAAAGATAAAATTGCTCTGTCGGCTGTGGAGTCAAGACATTTGCTAATATGATTAAAAGATGAATACGAGGCAAAACTACCGAAAGTCACATTTTATTATTGGATGATTCAACACATAGATGTTTTACCAGCTAAGAAGTTCAGCACTTTTAGAGTTCATCCCTGATCTGATGTGAGCATAAGTATTGGACCTCACGGGTCTTTCTAAGTGATCAGCTGTGTCCTGCTGCATTAATTCTGCAGATATTAAAAGCAGGGAACGTGTCGTATCAGTTATATCCATTACTTCTGCATTCTGAATCTTGCATTCGATGATGACACAGGATGAAGATGAGGGAGCTGACTTTGAGAGAAAAGCAAGACATTTGGATGCTAAAAGAAAAGAAGTCAATTAGAGCTATAGCAAAAACAAAGAGCATCAAGCGTTTGGAAACCACCAGCGACACCAGCAACCATCAACGACCTGATCGGCTGAGAAAACAACAATAGTTGATGACAGACAAATCATAAAAGCTGTGAAAATGAACCCTAAAAGACGTGTCTGTAAATTCACTTACAACGTCCAGAAAGCTGGGGTGATGCTCTGACTATCTACTGTCCTCAGGAGACTTTGACACAGAATTACAGATGTACACAGCAAGATGCAAACCGCTGACCAGCACCAAACATAGAAAGACAAGATTAGAGTTTGCAAAAAAAGCACAAAGGTGAGCCAGAAGAGTTTTGGAAATGTGTTTATGAACCGATGTGACAAAGATGAATCTTTATCTATGTGATGGGAAAGCAAAAATATGTAGAAAAAAGAGAACTGCAAATGATCCCAAGCATACAGCCTCATCTGTAAAGCATGGTGGAGGTGGTGTCATGGCATGGTGGAGGTGGTGTCATGGCATGGTGGAGGTGGTGTCATGTCATGGTGGAGGTGGTGTCATGGCATGGTGGAGGTGGTGTCATGGCATGGTGGAGGTGGTGTCATGGCATGGTGGAGGTGGTGTCATGGCATGGTGGAGGTGGTGTCATGGCATGGTGGAGGTGGTGTCATGGCATGGTGGAGGTGTCATGGCATGGTGGAGGTGGTGTCATGGCATGGTGGAGGTGGTGTCATGGCATGGTGGAGGTGGTGTCATGGCATGGTGGAGGTGGTGTCATGGCATGGTGGAGGTGGTGTCATGGCATGGTGGAGGTGGTGTCATGGCATGGGCATGCATGACTGTCTCTGGGACAACTCTACTGATGACTTCATGTATGATGACAGTAGCAGAATTCATTTTGAAGGGTACAAAACCATCTTGCCGTGTTTGAGACATTTTCATAGATTATTACCGGATCCAATAATAGCAGTATTTGGTGTGACATCTGAGAACCTCTTACTAACACAAGGTCAATCAGATGCATTGGCTTTCTCTTCTTTGCTGGCCCGACGGCTAATACTCCTACAATGGAGGTCAAATAAACCACCATCACATGTCAAGTGGGTAGAAAGTGGCATATTTAAAGTTAGAGAAACTCAAATACTCCATGCAAGGCTCCATTAACAGATTTTTTAAAGTTTGAAGACCTTTCCGTTTGTATTTTGAAGACCGATTCATTCCAAACACTAATTGCAAGTCCCCCCCACCTTTAAGCCCCCCTCCCCATTAGTGTTTTTTTTTTTTTTAAGTACTATGTTTGTGATGTCATGTAAGATTTTTAGTTTGATGTGATTGGTGTGTACATTTTGGAAAATTCAATGCAAATATTTGTCTATACAAAACCATCTTGCCTACCAATATTCAAGAAAATGCCACCAGATTCATTGGGAAGTGCTTGATATTGCATCAGGACAATGACCCAAAACACCCTGCCAGTTCAGTCAAGGAGTTTATAAGGGCAAAGGAATGGAAAAATCTTAGATTGCCCAAGTCAATCTCCAGATCTAAATCCGATTGAACATGAATTTCACCAGCTGAAGAGGAGAGTAACGGCAGAAACCATTGGAATTGGCTTCACTAAAAGCTGGGAAAGTATTTCAAAGGATGAGACTAAGAGTCTGGTGATGTCTATGGGTCACAGACTCACTGCTGTGATTGTGCGCAAGGGATCTGCAACTCAATTATAGCTTTTAATCTTTTATATCTGCCTTATGTTCAACTGTCCCAATACTTATGCTCACATCAATGAGTGGGATGAACTCTAAAAGTGCTGTACCTTTTATTTGGTAAAACATGTATGTGTTGAAACGGCTAATAATACAATGTGATATTCTGTAGTTTTGTCTCATATTCTTCTTTTAATCATATTTGCAAATGTCTTTACTCAACAGCCAACAGAGCAATTTTGTCTTTACTGTTCCAATGCTCATTTATGGAAGTAAATGTACAAATATCTTCATGGAACATGATCTTTACTTACTATCCTATTGATTTTTGGCATAAAAGAAAAATCTATAATTTTGATGCATGCAATGTATTTTTGGCTATTGTTATAAATATACCCGAGCGGCTTAAGACTGGTTTTGTGATCCAGGGTCACATATTTCCTGTATCCTGCAAATTATAATTATTTTGTGCATGTTAGTGATGCATGTTAGTGATGTGCGACTGTGATGAAATCAAGATGAGTTTGTTTCTTTATCAGGTTTGGAGAAATGTGAAAAATGCTCAGCAAGTGATGAATGGGTGCCGTCAGAATAAAAACATCACAATAATCCACGGCACTCCAGTCCTTCAGTTAACATCTGGAGAAGACAAAAGATGAAACTAATCCAGCATTAAGACATTTTTAACTCAAATACGAGTCTATAATCCACAATGACGCTCCTCTTGTGGATCATTGTGATGTTTTATCAGCTGTTTGGTCTCTCAGTCTGACACATGAAGTGTTCCATTTGGGACAGGGCCCGGCTCGACCGCTAACTTCATTCAAGAACCGAACATCACTAATGTTTACTCAATTCAGATTAGTTCATCACACAGTACATTATGTATTTGAGCAGAGATAACATGTTTCTGTTGTGTGGAATAATTGAAGTATCTTTTTTTTAGTGTGTATAACCCTCCATTAATATTAGGACCTTCAGATTCTAATCCTGATAAAACTCTCTCTTTAGGTGATCAGACATGAAACCTCATAAAATCAGTAAATAACATGCTGAAGATGCATGCTTGATAATTCTGTGTGTGGGAAGTGAATCATCGCGGGCGTAGCGCTGAATGTGTTTGCATAACCAGGGGAGACCTTGGATGATTTTATCAATTGAAATTCCTCCTTTTGGATAATTTACCATTCACAGACTTCATGCCAGATGATTGCTTCGGCTAACTCTCCTCATTTCTTTCAATTCATATGAATCTATGGAGGGTAAACATGTATCGAGAGCAGATTTGAGACGGGCTGTTCTCAGTCCTGTGTTTGATTGAGTTCATGTAAGATCAGAAAGAGACAAGGTTAAATCTGTAAAGTGGAAGTTTTCATTAAACGTCAAATAAATGCAGTCTAACATTGTACATTTAGCTTCTTCAGCTTGGTTTTCAGATCCAGCTCATGTGAAGATTGCATATCTGACCAGCTCTAAGCATAAAAAAGATGTATATTACCAAATTATTGGAGAATGTTTTACAAGATGATCTCATTTTACAAAAAGGTACTAGTTCAGTCTTTCTACTGTACATAAAAATTGCATTTTTAATTAAACGTATACTTGCCATTTCTAATTAATTGTGACATAATAATTTAATTGTATTTGTTACCAGCACTTTCTGAGTATATATAGTAGTGCTGTTAAACGATTAATCGCGATTAATCATATCCAAAATAAAAGTTTTTATGTAATATATGTGTGTGTACTGTGTATATTTATTATGTATATATACATACACTCTAATACAGCATATGTTTTGGAAATATTTACATGCATATACATTTATATTCTTGTTTAACATTTTCTTAAATATGCATGTGTTTGTATTTATATATACATAATTCATATACACAGCACATGTTCAATATGTAAACAAAAACGTTGACATTGAAATTTTGAAGTAGGGAAACATAAATAGTATTTTATTGTGCTCTAATAATCTTTATTTCATTTGTAACTTTTTGACAGTGCAACTTATTAAACTTGATTTCATTGAGTTTCTTAACAAACATAACCAGTCTTCTCTCATCTTCTGCTTCAATTCCTTCACCGTTCATCAGCAGCATCGTGCAAAATTAAATGCCAGAGCATTTCTGATAACACTGAGGCCGCGCTAATGCGTTATTCATATCCATAACACAGCTCTCAATTCTCATCACAATGGAATAAAGCAATCATTGCACGCATTTAGGAGGCTTAATTTCTCAGCCGCCACCTGGATGGCTTTCCATCGAGCAGAGCGTCCCTCGATTATTCCCGCTGACACACCACGACGTCATTGAGATCTCTGAGGGTTTGAGAATGGAGAAGCGCTGTAAGCTCAGTCATTTAGCCTTCATGTCAGTTTCATGATGAGGGTCTCCTGCAGGGTCCTGCTGGGTGTTGAAGAGCTTCGGCCAAACCCTCACAAAGCTCTTGAGCTGCAGAGGAGCTTCTTACAGACCACCGAGGTCAGACAAGTTGAGACTGAATTAGGGCACTTTCACACTGGAGCTTTTGTAGCCGTGTCTGTGTTTGGCTGCTGTGAGTGGCTTTCTGAGCTTGAGAAGGCAATATACACTCTTAAAAATAAAGCTGCTTCACGAAATGGCACGGTTCCATAAATAATCTTCAACATCTGAAGAAACTTTGTTTCACAAAAGCTTTGAAGGTTCTTCAGATTATGAAAAGGTAGGAAAGAGATGATCCTTTGACTGAATGGTTCTTTGTGGAACCAATTTTTTTATGGCATCGCTGTGAATAACCTTTTAAGCACCTTTATTTTTTTCACTAGGGCTGTCAATCGATTAACCTATTTAATCGCGATTAATCGTATGATTGACATGAGTTAACTCGCGATCAATCGCAATTAATTGCATATTTTATTTGTTCTAAATGTACCTTAAATTAATACTTTTCAAGTTTTTAATACTCTAATCAACATGGGCATGGACAAATATGGATGTTTTATGCTAATGGATGTTTATTATTATTGAAACCATACTCATCATAGAGCATAAAGAGTAGACATGTTTCAAAGGTTATAGATGTTTTTCAAAGAACTTGAAAATGTTTATTAGACTCATGAAAAAAGAAATACAAGGTTCCCATTACTTCTCTTTCTTTGCACTGATTAATTTACTGACACAAACCGTTTTCATTTCTGCAGGACAGATCAGCTCACTTCTGAGTGTGTTAACGTGTTATTAACTTTGACAGCACTATTTTTAACATTAAAACAAATAAATATGCAATGGTCTGTTTTGAGATAATCTGAAGTTGGCATTTCATAAGGTTTATTTTAGTTTTTTTATACTAGTGGAAAGACATCCAAAATGCACTTTGAAATGTTTGTTTTATTGCACTTTATCTGTTTGCGTCTGTAGGTTTCACTGAAAATGCACAATTTAAAATGTTTTTTTTCCTCCACTTTAGCAGCACTTGATGTTTTTATGGAGGGGTTTGTTCATATATAATTTGGTTTATTACATGGTGGAAATTATGAGATTGATTTAAGGCATACAATGGCTTTATTAGCTTGAGAAGGTAATATAACTCTTGAAAATAAAGGTGCTTTATTCACAGCGAAGCCATAGAAGAACCATTTTTGGTTCCACAAAGAATCATTCAGTCAAAGAAACATCTCTTTATTACCTTTTTATAATCTGAAGAACCTGCTTTCACCACAAAGAACACAGAAAGATTCTTCGTATGTAAAAGATTCTTTATGCAATCATTTAGACAGAAAAAGGCTGTTCAATGGCATCGTGAAGCACCTTTATTTTTAATAGTCTACAAGCAAAAGCATGTTTTATATATATATATATATATATATATTATGCAATGGTCATTTTGAGATTTTGGGCTAGTTGGCATTTCATAACGTTTTTTTGTTTTACCTTCTTCAAACAAGTGGAAAGAAATCCAATATGTACTTTTAAGTGTTTGACTTAATTACCCCCAACTTTGCTAATGTATAGGAAAACAACAGTATTGAAATGACCCGCTGTTATCCGGCTTCAGCGTGTCAGCATCTCTCCAGCAGGAGAATCAGGCAAACACATATATTCCCATTATATCGTGCATGTGAAGGTCTGAGGAGGGATGCCCTGTGCTCATCTTGGACTCAGTTAATCCCAAACATCCTCGTTCTGTCCTGATGCATTGTTAGTGGAGCTAGTGGTCACGAGGGGCTTCTCGAGGGACACAGATACGACAAAGCTCATGAACTTCACGTGTGGAACACGAGCTGCTAGTTCTGCCACTAATGAGAGCTTGAGTGGGCTGATGTGCCCACTATATCATAGAGAGAATACGAAATCAAATGAACCGTAGAAAAAGAGAGATGTAGCGGCTCACATGGGTCCCTCTCATTAAGAGTTACAGAGAATGCTGCAGTGCACTCTATCACATGTGGGATGTTTCTCCTCTATGTCCGGAAACACTGCCCTGGCTTTG
Source organism: Gymnocypris eckloni scoliostomus (assembly GCA_027564155.1). Taxonomy (NCBI): domain Eukaryota; kingdom Metazoa; phylum Chordata; class Actinopteri; order Cypriniformes; family Cyprinidae; genus Gymnocypris; species Gymnocypris eckloni. The sequence goes on along the minus strand of CM050412.1, from coordinate 38,192,215 downwards.
CACTAAATAAAAGACGAAGCTACAGGCAAACCTCCTGTTCAATTGTTAACACACTGGTCCTGCTAACCAGGTTAGAGTACATAATGCAATGATTCCTGTTGTTTTTTTTTGATATTGCAATGATATTTTATCTAAATAAATGCAGGATATACTGCAAAAAAGGATTCTCTAACTTAGTATGTTTGCCTTGTTTTCTAGTATAATTATTAGTGCCGTCAAACGATTAATTGTGATTAATCGCATCCAAA
>CM050412.1:38179467-38186967 GCA_027564155.1 Gymnocypris eckloni scoliostomus | reverse complement strand
GGGCTCTTTTGGGCTCGTTGAAGACCAGTCGTGCCGCTGCATTCTGAATCATTTGTAGAGGTTTGATTGTGTTTGATGGAAGTCCAGCCAGAAGAGCATTGCAGTTGTCCAGCCTAGAAATGACAAGGGCCTGGACAAGAAGTTGTGCAGCATGCTCTGTCAGAAAGGGCCTGATCTTTCTGATGTTGTGAAGTGCAAACCTGCAAGATCGAGCAGTCTTTGCAATGTGCTCTTTGAAGGTCAGCTGGTCATCAAAGATTACACCAAGATTTCTGACCGAAGCTGATAATTGTTGATGAACCTAACTGAATCGTTAAGTCGTGCTGTAGAATTGGAGTGGCAGGGAAGACAAGAAGCTCAGTCTTTGCCAGGTTGAGCTGTAGGTGATGTTCTTTCATCCATGCCGAGATGTCTGCCAAGCAGCCTGAGATCCGTGCAGCTACCGTTGGATCATCTGGTCGAAATGAGAGATAGAGCTGTGTGTCATCAGCGTAGAAATGGTAGGAGCAGCCATGTGCCTGTATGATGGGACCCAGTGATGTAGCGTATGTGGAGAAGAGGAGGGGTCCAAGAACCGAGCCCTGGGGAACCCCAGTGACCAATTGATGTGCTTTGGATACCACCCCTCCCCAGGCCACCTTGAAAGACCGACCAGTGAGATAGGATTCAAACCAGCGAAGTCCCAGGGATATCCAGTGATGAGAGGGTGGTCAGGAGGATCTGATGATTAACAGTGTCAAAAGCAGCAAATAGATCCAGCAGAATGAGAAGCGATGATTTGGAATCAGCTTTTGCAATAAGAGGTTTAAGATCAGCAAACCAGTTCAACTTGTTGAAACTCATCTTTAGAGGACTAGTTTGCCCTCTGAACTCTTTCCTGTCACTGAAAGCATGTGTGTTGTTGAGTCACAGAATGTGTGTTTTCTGCTGAACTGTTCTGATGTGCGCTCTTGCATCATCTCACCCGTCTGTAACCTCTCGACTGATGCTGCTCTGCCGGTTTCCCGTCATCATGTTGGCTTGATTCAGAGCGGCTGTGAGACACAAAGGGCAAATGTGAGCCGAGCTGTGGAGATGAGTTGCCATGTTTGTTCTCAGTCACTGCACAGTTTCTCCGCTGACGTGTTTGAGGGGAAGCGTTTGACCCGACCGCTGCTGATGGTAACGCTCGCTCTCTGACCCCGACACGACCGGCGACGACGGTAATCATTAGGGTTTGAGATACAAATCAATTACTCAATCGGCTGTTTAATTGCTGTTCACACTGAGAAAAAAATTACATTAGTTTATGCAATTTATAGATATAAAATATGACATGCAACATGATCTGACAATTTCAAAAATCCTTATTTTAAAAATAAATCAGGGTCATATTTCATCCACATGTATTTAGGAATAAGAAATAATATTTTACATATTACAAATGTAAAATATTATCCATAATATTATTCCATATGAAATGTGTTTATTTATTAATATATTTTAAGTATGTTCCATATGAAATAATATTATAGGTAATATTTTGAATTATATTTGGCAAAATATTGACAAAATATTTTACAAAATTAAATGGATAATATTTTCCATAAGGAAAACTTGACCATTAACTTTGCCATTTTTATTGCATTTTTGACTTTTAAATAAATAATTTGTGTTTTTAAGTAAATAATTTGGTCAATGCAGAATTTTTTGTACTGCATAATTAGTTTATTGTTAATTATGGTATTCTATTACAATAATACAGTAAAATGTAATATTACAGTAAACAGAATCTAAAAACGTCACCATTCAGAAAAACAACAAAAATGCTCAAAATATTAAAATGCATTACAATAATCACAATTAACAATTGTAATAAAATGTTATAATGATAATTATATGTATTATTATTTATTATATACATTTATTATTATTTAAATAATACAAAATAAAATGTTCTATATGCATAACATTTTCCTTTCCCACCCCTTTTAATATTGGGGTGAAATATCACCTGAAAATGTTTTGATTTATTGCTTCATGTGATTATTAAGAGAATAACCCATTATTTGTAGCTTGGTTACAGACTGAAGAGAATAAAACAGAACCCGGATCTGTTTCTGTCTATCAATGACATGATCCAGCTTTTAACGCAAATGCTTCAAATTCGGTTTAATCCTGTTTCCCGTTTAAATGTGTTGGCTGATGTTTGCAATATAATCTCAAAAATATAGTAGAAATGAGATCAGTGAATGGTATGAAGCTGCTGATATTATCCCACACTCATTGTTTGCAGGGAAATGTGCTTGTTGCTCCATAAAAGCAAATTAAAAGCCACTTAAGACCCTGTATTAGATAATTACACACACACACACACACACACACACACACACACACACACACACACACACACACACACACGACACACACACGCACACACACACACACACACACACACACACACACACACACACACACACACAGACACACACACGCACACACACACACACACACACACACACACACACACACAGACACACACACACACACACACACACACACACACACACACAGACACGCACACACACACAGACACACACACACACACACACACACACACACACACACACAGACACAGACACACAGCACACACACACACACACACACACACACACACACACACACACACACACACACAGACACAGACACACACACACACACACACACACACACACACACACACAGACACACACACACACACACACACACACGGCTCTGAATCTGCTCTTGTGTGGGTCTTTAGCAATTATAATTGTAAAGATTAGTAAGTTATGTTGGCTTGACAGAGATATCATAATGTTATTATACATTGTAGTGTGTGGGATTGATTTATTTATCTATTTATTTCTTTATTGATTGATTGATTTTTGTGTTAATTGATTTTATTTTTAATTATTAATTTAATGTAGAATTTTATTTGTATTAAATGTATTTAGGTTGTATTTATATATATTATATATATATATATATTTACATTATATTTATATTAATTTTTAATTTATATTATATTTTACATTATTGTTTTTTATGGTATTTATTTATATATATACTTAATTGATTTTAGTTATTTTTCTTAGTTTATATTTATTTATTTTTAATGAGTTAATCACTATTTTGTGCTTATTTATATTTAATTTAGTGTGATATTATATGAATATTTATTATATTCTGCTGTTTTGTCTTGAACCTTCCTGGACGGATTTAGATAACAAGCGCACTCATATGTGTTTTACAGCACGAGCGCATGTATCAAAGGATGTGGAAAGAGCATCATACTTCATACAGTTAGCGCGAGATGTATTGATTTGTGTTTCTGAAGGGATTCTGTATTCCATAATTCAACAGCGCTGGGATCAGTGAGTTAGGATTGAGTGAGCACATGTTTTATTTATTGTTAGAAAGAGATTGTGGAACAGCAGGAAAGCATACATTGTGGGATCGAATGAGAATATAAAGTAGTCCTGACTGATTGCATGAGGCGAGTTCAGAACTTTTGTAAAATATCAGGTATATTGTATTGTTAAGAACATCGTGGTGAAATCGCAGGATTTATTGAATATTAATGGTGTTTGCTAATGCAACCATCACTATTACTGTTGATTTAAAACCTCTAGCAGAATAAGAATAAGGGTTGAATGTGTGCATCGTCTTGCAGCATTTGTTATCTAGTTATATATTATTGATCATCCACCTTCTTTTTAAGATAAGAGATGTGGATGCGGTCATGTGATGTCTCCGATTTCATTTTCTGCTATGGAATAAAACATAAAAGATCTGATTGCAACTTTTCTTGCAATTCTGAGTTTACATATCACAGTTAATATCTCACAATTCTGAGTTTATATATCACAGTTAATATCTCACAATTCTGAGTTTATATATCACAGTTAATATCTCACAATTCTGAGTTTACATATCACAGTTAATATCTCACAATTCTGAGTTTACATATCACAGTTAATATCTCACAATTCTGAGTTTACATATCACAGTTAATATCTCACAATTCTGAGTTTATATATCACAGTTAATATCTCACAATTCTGAGTTTATACACAAAATTGCGAGATATATAGTCAGAATTGTAATACTAAAATAGAAAAAAATGAAAGCATTGAAAAAAATTATAATTCCATGATGTAAAGTCATAATTCAGTCATAATAAATTGAATTGCAAGGTGTAAACTTGGAACTGCATGTCAGAATTGCAAGTTATGAATTCAGAAATCAGAATCGCGAGTTGTAAGATCATAATTGCAAGTTATGAATTCAGAAATCAGAATCGCGAGTTGTAAGATCAGAATTGCAAGTTATGAATTCAAAAATCAGAATCACGAGTTGTAAGTTCAGAATTGCAAGTTATGAATTCAGAAATCAGAATCACGATTTGTAAGATCAGAATTGCAAGTTATGAATTCAGAAATCCGAATTGCGAGTTGTAAGATCAGAATTGCAAGTTATGAATTCAGAAATCAGAATCGCGAGTTGTAAGATCAGAATTGCAAGTTATTAATAAAAAAATCAGAATCGCGAGTTGTAAGATCAGAATGGCAAGTTATGAATTCAGAAATCCGAATCGCGAGTTGTAAGATCAGAATTGCAAGTTATGAATTCAGAAATCAGAATCGCGAGTTGTAAGATCAGAATTGCAAGTTATTAATTAAAAATCAGAATCGAGGTTGTAAGATCAGAATGGCAAGTTATGAATTCAGAAATCAGAATCGCGAGTTGTAAGATCAGAATTGCAAGTTATTAATTAAAAAATCAGAATCGCGAGTTGTAAGATCAGAATGGCAAGTTATGAATTCAGAAATCAGAATCGCGTGTTGTAAGTTCAGAATTGCAAGTTATGAATTCAGAAATCAGAATCGCGTGTTGTAAGATCAGAATTGTAAGTTATGAATTCAGAAATCAGAATCGCGTGTTGTAAGATCAGAATTGTAAGTTATTGATAAAAAAATCAGAATCGCGAGTTATAATCTCAGAATTGTGAGTCAGAATTGTCATAAACTCACAAATGCGAGTCGTATTCTCAGAATTGTACATTAGAATTGTGAGTCGTAAACTCAATTGTAAGATGTAAACTCAGAAAAAAAGAAACAAATTGATATATAAATTCAAAATTCAGAGAATTTACTTGCAGTTCTATTTACTATGTCTTAAATTTGCAGCCTAAATAGTTTTATCGTTTACTGCATCTAGTAATTTAGCTACAGCTGCTAATGAATCGGAAGTCTTGCAACATTCACAAAAAACAGCTTCTATGTTGTAAAATGGTGAATAAAGTTAGGCATTATTTGGCATAATTTAGCATGGCTTTGTGTTCAGATCTGATTCTCATTGCACTCTCTGTCTTTGTGTGGCCGGTGATCTGAACGATGGTCTGTGGCCGACAGCGATGGGCCGTTAATTCAGTGCTAACTGAGGCAGAGCATCAGAGATGATGATGATGATGATGATGATGATGGTCTGCTGTGCTCCTGGAGTCAATGACTATCGTCAAGAGCAGCTTCTCGACCGCAGATCTGCTCGTCATCACATCTGTAGTCACCACAGCATGTGTGGATATAAACACTAGTAATATTAGAGAGCATAATAACAGTCATTTCAACACTTCTACTTAAGGTCTGTGTATATAATGCACTATAAAGGTGTTCATAATAACATGCATGATGCACAGAAAGCTATATTGTCTGAAACAAGTTCATATTTAATTTGCTACTTGCTGTCTTTGTAATCATTTGTGAGAATTAGGCTTTCTAGCCATTTCTGAGTGACAATTGTTTCAACATTAATTGTGCAATAGTGTAATGTTCTCGGGTTATAAATCATTATTAAATATGCACAATATGATGAAAAATATTAATTAACTCTACTCACAACGCCTTAGGCCCATTTTGACCCACATACCTAAAATTACACACAAAATAAAAGAGCATCATTTTTGATAATGGAATGAAACTGTGTGTGCATTAAGATCCTCAAAATAAACAGTATGTGTTTATTTATTTACATTGTTTGGGTCAAAATTATACATGTTTCTTTTATGACAAAAATCATTAGGATATTAAGATCATGTTCCATGAAGATATTTTGTAAATGTCCTACATAAAAACTTAATTTTGAGTATTAATATGCATTGCTAAGAACTTCATTTGAACAATTTTCTCAATATTTAGATTTTTTTTGTACCCTCAGATTCCAAATTTTCAAATATCGTCCGATCATAACAAACCATACTTCAATGGAAAGATTATTTACCCACAGATATATATAAAAATGAGCATCGTTATGACTGGTTTTGCACACATATGTATGTCAATTGAACCATTGCAGCATGAAAAACTGATACATCTTTAATCTGAAAGTGAACGTTTTTGCAAGTAAAATTGATTTATTTAGTTTGAATATATAAATTAAAAACTCAGATTATGTTCTACATAAAATTTCTCATCAATATTGAAAAATGTATATACTTTTTGTTTTGCAATAAAATGTTCAGAAGGACTTATTATTTTTGTTGTAACCAAGATGCAAACATGTTCAACTGAAGAGCGAAACACCATCTCCAGAGTCACTCCCTTGAGAGGCAACAGAGACATTGTGTAGATAGCTAAACATTCAGCAACCTTCAAAGTGAGGAATATTAGTGTTTTCAACAGGGAGCAACAAGCTGAACATAAAGACGTGTGTGTGTGTGTGTGTGTGTGTGTGTGTGTGTGTGTGTGTGTGTGTGTGTGTGTGTGTGTGTGTGTGTGTGTGTGTGTGTGTGTCTGTGTCTGTGTCTGTGTCTGTGTCTGTGTCTGTGTCTGTGTGCGTGTGTGTGTGTGTGTCTGAGAGTGTGTGTGTCTGTGTCTGTGTGTCTGTGTCTGTGTCTGTGTGTCTGTGTGTGTGTCTGTGTGTATGTGTCTGCGTGTGTCTGTGTGTGTCTGTGTGTGTGTGTGTGTGTGTGTGTGTGTGTGTGTGTGTGTGTGTGTGTGTGTGTGTGTGTGTGTGTCTGTGTCTGTGTGTGTGTGTGTGTGTGTGTGTGTGAGTGTCTGTGTCTGTGTGTCTGTGTCTGTGTGTGTCTGTGCGTGTGTGTGTGTGTGTGTGTGTGTGTGTGTGTGTGTGTGTGTGTGTGTGTGTGTGTGTGTGTGTGTGTGTGTGTGTGTGTGTGTGTGTGTGTGTGTGTGTGTGTGTGTGTCTGTGTGTGGGAAGGCCGGCGTGAGACGTCGTTAGCATATAGATGTGATTGGCTGTGGAAAATGGACTTCAAACGTCTCCCTGCTCACCTCAGGAGTCACTTAGACATCGCTATCCTTGGAAAATCAAATTATAGGGCCATTCATTTGTCAAGGTAATCCGGTCTGTCAGGCGCTCTGGAGAATCAATCTCTCAGGACTGCGTTCATCAAGTGCGTGATGCTAGTAGAAGTGAAGCATTATCTAATTAGCACGAGCGGTGGATTTACATGTGAATGTT
>CM050412.1:38124467-38176967 GCA_027564155.1 Gymnocypris eckloni scoliostomus | reverse complement strand
CATGATGTAAATGTACATTCGTAACCATTATGAGGAGTAATTAAAGCACACTGTGTTTGTGTCAGAATAAATCCAGCTTTCAGACAATTCGTGTGGAATCGAGTCTCGGCAATAAAGACACAAATCTCTCCAAAATGTGCTTAATTGCCATGAAAATGTCTTAAAGAGAAAATTCTGAGCAGGCTTGATTTTATGACATTTTGATTGTGAGATATAACCTGGACGTGTTTTGACAGATTCATGTGAATAAGATGCTGTTTCTGAGGAAGACGATCCTTCTTCTTGGTTGTTTTTCCGCTGATGAGCAGGTAAAAGCTTAATTATCCGTTGATAATGACATGGTATAGTGGTTTATTTTGAAGAGTTTTGAAGTTCTGTCAAGCTCTCCTCCAATCACGTATGAGCCGTTTGGATGGAGAAAGCAGCAGTCGATGGCATTGCCTTACGGATCGGTGTGTTATTGTATCTTTGAATCATTTAAGATCAAACACGTGTGTTTTCTTCGAGATCCGTGGGAAGATCCTGCTCGTGTGTCCACAGAAACTCAGCAAATAGATGCACGCATGTTTTCTTTCACTCTCCAGCAAACACAGGAAACTTTTTAGTGCAACCAAAGTTAAGCTCTACGCTATTATAAATATATTGAATATATAAATATTCAGGTTTCATTTTAAGTGTAATTACATTTCATGCTTTTTGTCTTTTTTATAGTTTTATTTAACTTTGTTTTAGTAATTTTTTATTTTCTTAGTTAATTTTCTTAGTTTTTTGTGTAATATCAGATTTTTTTATTTATTTAAAATAAATTACTTTATTCAGCTTTATATATACTGACAACTTTTTTAGTTTTAGTTAACAATAACAACACAAGTACAACAAAAAAGTTGTTGTTTAGATGCATAATATCTTTCAATTTCTTTTTAATTTTAGTACTTAAACTTATTTCATGTATTTGCTAAGGCATCATTTCTCATTTTTGGAAACATTTCTTTCTAAGGTTTTCACATTATTCCTCTGGTATTGTTGGGAGTCAATATTTATAAATAACATTTATTTTATTTGATATTTTGGAGTATATATTTTATAATATATAATATTTGTATTATATTTGATATAGTTTTATATAGTTTATGGAGTTTAGTTTTAGTTAACAATGAAAACACCGAGTTCAACAACAAAAATATTGTTTATATGCATAATTTGATGCTTCATTTGTTAATTTTAATTACTTAAACCTAATTTATGTATTAGTTATTTCCACAGCAACACTTCTAATTTTAAGTTGAAGTGTTATGTATAGTGAAGTTACAGCAGTGAAGCTGGAGTAAAGCGTTATACGGGTGTAGCACTTTAATTTAATGCAATTTCATGTCAGCCTGAAGTTGTGTGCTGGTGCTCTCTCTCTCTCTCTCTCTCTCTCTCTCTCTGTGTCTGTGTGTGTGTGTGTGTGTGTGTGAGAGAGCGTGTGTGTGTGTGTGTGTGTGAGAGAGTGTATGAGTGTGTGTGTGTGTGTGTGTGTGTGTGTGTGTGTGTGAGAGAGAGCGTGTGTGTGTGTGTGTGTGTGTGTGTGTGTGTGTGAGAGAATGTATGAGTGTGTGTGTGTGTGTGTGTGTGTGTGTGTGAGAGAGAGAGAGTGTATGAGTGTGTGTGTGTGTGTGTGTGTGTGTGTCTGAGAGAGTGTATGAGTGTGTGTGTGTGTGTGTGTGTGTGTGTGTGTGCACACCTGCCTCTCAGTAAGTGTAGTGTAAGGGTGTGTGTGTGTGTGTGTGTGTGTGTGAGAGAGAGAGAGAGTGTGTGTGTGTGTGTGTGTGTGTGAGAGAGTATATGAGTGTGTGTGTGTGTGTGTGTGCACACTGTCTCTCAGTAAGTGTAGTGTAAGGGTGTGTGTGTGTGTGTGTGTGTGTGTGTGTGTGTGTGTGTGTGTGTGTGTGTGTGTGTGTGAGTGTGTGTGTGTGTGTGTGTGTGTGTGTGACCATTTGTCGTAACGTGTCCCGTGCTGGTCAAAGGGAGGTGGTAGATAGGCTCAGGACTCAGATTTCATCCAAAGAGGACTTTTATTAAATGCCAGAGGAGAAGTAGGGGTATACATATTCACCATAAGTGAGGAAAAAATTGTACAAATAGAATTCTGAAACTAATCAAATAAACAAAAAATAGGAACTTAACTCAGTGTCCACTTTGGCGTTTAAGCGACTAAAGAAAACAAATTGCTACAGGCAGCAAAATCTACATTAGCCACTTTAAGCAGTAGGCCCCCACCTTGTCTTTTCAATATTCAATTTAGACTGGCTTATATAGCCTAAGACAGGCTCATTACACCTAAGACCATACCAACTGCCGGGCCTCAATATCAGAAACCTTTGAAGCACAAACACAAACTCATTTAACCATTTAGACCATTAAACTCCAAAAATACATAAAATAAAAACATAAATGCAATTCTCTAACAGAAGCAAAATATAAATAATCATCATAAGACATCTCTTCATGTCTACATCCCCAAGGGTTAAGCCCCCTCCCTATTAATAGAAATGGTTTAACCCAACTCAAGAAAAAGGGAAACTGTAGTCCCGCCTCCTCCTTTGAGGAGTCACAGGACCAGGATATGGTGAGTACACAGCATGGAAGGTAGCCGTTTACAAATGTAAAGATAAATACAGACTTGAAATAATACAACTACAACGTGTGTGTCTGTGGTGATGGCGGAAGGTCGCAGGCCACTTGCTGGTGAACGCCAAAATGTTTTTTGGTAAAACTACACAACCACACCCGTTGTAATTGCCAGCGTTAATGCAATAGATGCAGATAGGATGCTTTGGCAACTATTGTGGACTATGTGCTTGATCGTAACAATCAAACTTGCATACAAACAAGCATTACTCACCGGGAGAATTTACCAACAGCCGCTGTTACCTCGTGATTCCTCCCATGGATTCCATCTACCGGGAGAAGAGCTTACGATTTTCCAGCTGTATGTTCGCCCGTTGTCTGAGGATCAATGGATGGCTTTTCAGTCTCATGAACAAATCTATAGAGAACGTCTGAACACCAAACGCCAGCGCGATAAGCATGTTGTTTCCTCCGGTGATCCAGGAAAGTGGATAAAGTTAGCTGCGCTGCTAAACGGGATATTCTTTAAGAATGGAGTTTTTACAGCGGAAAGTCACAACAGTAGGCCTTTTGGATTCCAGTTCCTGAAGTATGCGGCGAGAGTCCTAAAGAAGTTCCCGGCGACACAATCGTATCCTGAAGATGTAACATCGGCTTCAGTATCTGACTGGATCCGCGAGCAGCTGTGCTATCTGCGGGAAACCGTTCTGCCCTCTCTGCGGACAGGAGCGACTCGCAGCCAGCGAAACAGAAAGGTGAGCAGAAACAAACTCGCATATCTGTGGCAGTATAGAAGATCTAAAGCGATCCAAGTCATCTTAAATAACAGCGAGTATCCCGACCCTCCTCCCTGTCCTAGTGACATTACAGCAATACAAACTTATTACGATAGTAAATGTCTAAATCAGAGGTCTAATGAGGATCTTCCATCTCCACCCTGGTGTTTAAATGTGCCGCCACCGAAGCCAACCTTTTTCCCTAAAACAACGCATTTCACGCAGCAGGAGGTAGAGACTGTTTTAAAGAACCTCCCTAATAACAAAGCAAGTGGTAAAGATGGCGTGACATATGAGACTGCAAAAATATGCAGTCACATAAGATTTTAACAACTGTCTTTAATGTCTGTTTGGAAAATAAGAGAATACCAGACTCGTGGAAAGGAGCATTAATTCATCGTATTCCAAAAAAAGACAACATCCCTGATGATCCATCGACATGGAGGGATATTTCCCTCCTTCCTACCATCTATAAGGTGTTCATGAAATGCATACTGGCCAGAGTTCTTCCGTGGTTGGTGGAGGCTGATATCTTATTCACCAAACAGAAGGCCTACATCAATAGGCAAGGTATGAATGAACATGTATTCTGCCTTAAAACAGGGATAGATGACTTTAAGCATGAGTCGTGTAGACTGTATTCAGTCTTCCTGGACTTTAGAGATGCATTTGGAACTTTATCTCACGATGTCATGATCAGATCATTAGAGGAAATACATCTACCTCAGCTGTTCATAGACATAGTGAAAGATGTATATAGAGGCTCCTTTATTGAAGTAATCTGTGGAGAACAGCTCACTCACCCAACATCACTTCAGATTGGCATTAAAACTGGCTGCCCATGGAGTGCAATTAATTTCATAATTGCCATTAACCAATGGTTAAAGTGGATGTGTCAATGTGCCCCCCCTGGCGTGATATCTCCTATCCCAGTACAGGGCTACGCAGATGATGTCCTGATGGTCTCCAGAGAAGAGGGTGTAGTTAAGAACATGCTGGCCAGAACCGATGCTTTTCTGGATTGGTCAGGTCTGGAGATTAAGGACACTAAATGTGCTGTTCTGTACGAGAGGAGGAGTGGAGGGAACAGGTGGTACCATTCAAAATCTGATAAATGTCCAGTGTTTACAGTAGCAACAAAACCCATACGGGTATATTCTCTTCATGAGACATATGCATATCTTGGACATAAAATTAATATAGCAGGAGAATGGAAAGAGCAAGTAAACATCATCTTGTCAGAGTTTACATCTAAGCTGGACTTGATTGATAAATGTCCACTGCCACTGACTATGAAGCTGGAGGCTATTAGACAGGTGGCACTGTCTAAAGTACAACATCTGTTCTCCAACGTTCACATCCAACAGAAAGTGCTGAGCGAAATGGATAACAAAACAGTGAGCTCAGTGCGAAAGTGGTTTGGACTTAATACACACAGCACTCGTGATGTTATTTTTCATCCCCAGTGGGAAGGAGGGTTGGGGGTACCAAACGTGACATGGATTTATACCAGCATGCGGATTTCCCATCTTCTGAACATGCTGAATAATGATGATAAAGAGGTTAGGGAGTTGGCTCGATCCTCCCTGTTCTTGGATCTAAGGAGACGCAAGGTGCCGCTGGGCAGGGAGTCAGAGCCCCAGTTCCTTGGCTTCAAAAGGAAACCCAGCGGGAAACTGGACACTCATTCAGCTGGCTTTGGTGTCTGGTCAGATTGGCCGGATCTGAATGACCTCTGCGTTCGAACTGGAGTATCACTGGAGTGGGTGAGGTCTGACTCTGAGAGTGTGAGAGTCTCGGAGGATATCATCTCAGACCCCCTGACCTATGTCAGAGCAACAGCCACATACGGTGGTGATAGCCACCCGCTAACATCTGCAGGAGCCCGGCGAACTCTCTTCGATCTACATCAATACCAACACAAACAACACTGGACTGGACTGAAACTTCAGGGAAAACTTGCATGTCTTTCCTCTGCTGATCATTCTGTTTCACATTCATTTCTGAAGAATACTGCACTCAGTGAGGACATTGTTATTTTCACAGTAAAAGCTAGACTACAAGTTCTCCCTACTAGACTCAACCTTTCTATCTGGTTTCCTACAACGCAGGTCCCTCATTGTTTGCATCACACTACAGAACAGATCACAGAAACACTGCCACATATCTTGAATGGCTGCCATGCTTACAAGGGAATGTACATAGCACGCCACGACAGAATAGTGGACCTGATAGTGAAGGACATATCAAATCATGTCTCACCTTCAGGAAGAGTATACACACATGCCTGTGTAAAACCCTCTATGTTTCAGTGTCTCAGTGATAACTCTGACATGTTTTCTGATCTGTCTGCTAATACACCTGATGCTGTAGTGATTAATGAGGAGTGTAGAGAGGTGTTTGTTCTGGAGATAGCATGCACCTTTGACTCTAGTATGGAAGAAGCTTTTTTGACCAAAGTCATTAAATATCAACCACTCCTAAATATTATTTCAGAGATAGGTTATCGGGCAGATTACTTGTTTTCATATTTGGCAGTTTAGGACACACACACAGGCTGGTTGTAAGAGGCCTTCAACAACTTGGGATGCCCAAAAGAGGGCTAAACGGTTAGCAAAGTACTGTTCTCTGTCTGCTATCATAGGCAGTCGTCATATATGGAGGAGACGCTGTTATTTATACCCATAACAACTGAGTGATATGCTTAATATTGTGAATATCTTTTGTATGCCACTGGTCCATGATTTTTGTAGGTGTATTTAACTGCATCTGTAATATTTGTGTCCCTAGAGTATTTATTTTAAGTGGACTTAAATAAATTGTTAAAATGTGTGTGTGTGTGTGTGTGTGTGTGTGTGTGTGTGTGTGTGTGTGTGTGTGTGTGTGCACGCACACCTGCCTCTCAGTAAGTGTAGTGTAAGGGTGTGTGTGTGTGTGTGTGTGTGTGTGTGTGTGTGTGTGTGTGTGTGTGTGTGTGTGTGTGTGTGTGTGTTGTGAGTGTGTGTGTGTGTGTGTGTGTGTGTGTGTGGCACTGCCTCTCAATAAGTGTAGTGTAAGGGTGTGTGTGTGTGTGTGTGTGTGTGTGTGTGTGTGTGTGTGTTTGTGAGTGTGTGTGTGTGTGTGTGTGTGTGTGTGTGTGTGTGTGTGGGTGTGTGTGTGTGTGTGTGTGTGTGTGTGTGTGTGTGTGTGTGTGTGTGTGTGTGTGTGTGTGTGTGTGTGTGTGTGTGTGTGTGTGTGTGTGTGTGTGTGTGCGCACACTCGTCTCTCAGTAAGTGTAGTGTAAGGGTGTGTCATCCTCTCTGTTTATCAGCTCATCATCGATCGGTTAAGCACGCTTTGGCCTCTATTGGCATCTCATCAGACGCAGGGGAACTCAGGAGTGCAAGAGGTGCAATTAGCGCGTCCCTGGAGCCTCAGAGACTGACAGCCAATTGGCTGCGAGGACCACTGTCATTACATGCCCCATCCATCCAGCGTCCAATCAGATACCCTTTGCCTTAATTGGCTGTTGGTTCAGGTCCGCTAGACCTGCTGTTGATGGAACCGTGAGATGTATTTGAGCACTGAAGCAGAAAGCTGTGAGTGTTAAACACATGGATTGGTAACAGTGTGTCTTTAGTGTGATTGTGTTTAGTCATGCATCAGTATTGATCATATTTGGAGTTACTACTAAACTTTTACTCATCATGCGGCTTTTGTTCTTCAGACACTTTTGGACTTGTAGTTGCCAAAAACATCCTGACAATTCCCTGGCAACCACCCAAAACACATTAGAAAATCTTAGCAACACCCTGGCAACCATCTACCACATCTGTGTAATGCCTTAGCAATCATCTTTAGCACTTTAATAATGGCCGCTCTGCAGAATATCTTGGAAACATGCTGGCAAGCAACCATCTAAAATATCTTAGTAATGGCTTGGCAATAGAGGTCTGCACGGGCTCAAAACTGAAGCCCGAACCCGGCCCGTACCCGAGATCGTCTGACCCGACCCGACCCGAGCGGCACAGTTAAATTTAGAGCCCGAACCCGGCCCGAAATCACCCCCACAACGAATAACAAAAAAAAAGGAAAAGGTTGCATTTCACGATTGCATGCAAAGAAACGGATTAATCAAGGCTCTGCCATTTCACAACCATTTACCAGTTATGAAAGTTTGTGAACATCAGGTGCAGCGGTCGCATACATTCTGCAGAGTTTATGAATTTTGTATGGACAAGAAGATAATTCTTCCACCGTGCAAATTATGGTCATTTTTTTGTCAGTTAAGGCTCGTTAGCATTCTGTCTACTTTAAATCAGACATAAGCTCTTAAATAAGATTGTATTTATTTGAATGCATTAATCATTTATTTGAGAGAGAGAGAGAGAGAGAGAGAGAGAGAGAGAGAGAGAGACCGAGCGAGCGAGAGACCGAGGAAAGTTGCGCGTGCATGTGAACCTGCTTCTGCGCATGGCTCTCTACAAGCAATGGGGCTTAGTTACTTCAAAAACAGCGATTTTGCCGCCTCATTGCAGATAAATATAATGTTGTGACTTGCGAGTCAGTAGCCTGTCGAAGCTATTTTACTAATAAAAGTTTCCGTGCTGTTTGTGCGCGATCTCTGATATGTGTGTGCGTGCGTCTATGAAAGCAGCGAAGCCTCTGCATATAGTTTTGGTTTAGCTACAAACCCGAAAAGTATTTCGGGACCCGCGGGTTCGGGTCGGGTAGCAGACCTCTACTTGGCAACCACTTAGAGCACTACGCAATGACCCAGAATATTTTAGCGACACCCTAGCAACCACTCATAACAACTAAGTATTATATCATTATAGAGTATTATAAAGTTTTACGTGCTTCTTTTTTTCAACAATTTTACCAGAAAACTTCAGCAATACCATGAAAACCACTCAGAACATCTTAGCAACACCCTGGCAACCACCCACAACTCCTTAGCAACACCTTGGCAACTACACAAAATATCCTGGCAACCACCCACAACTCCTTAGCAACGCCCTGGCAACCACACAAAACGTCCTGGCAACCACCCACAACACCTTAGCAACACCCTGGCAACCACACAAAACACCTCAGCAACACCCTGGAAACCACATAAAACATCTTAGCAATACCCTGGCAACCACCTACAACTCCTTAGCAGCACCCTGGCAACTACACAAAATATCCTGGCAACCACCCACAACTCCTTAGCAACACCCTGGCAACCACACAAAACACCTTAGCAACATCCTGGCAACCACACAAAACACCTTAGCAACACCCTGGTAGCTACACAAACACCTTAGCAACACCCTGGTAGCTACACAAAACACCTTAGCAACACCCTGGCAACCACACAAAACACCTTAGCAATGCCATGGCAACCACACAAAACACCTTAGCAATGCCCTGGCAACCACACAAAACATTTAGCAACACCCTGGCAACTACACAAAACATCCTGGCATCCATCCACAACTCCTTAGCAATACCCTGGCAACCACACAAAACACCTTAGCAACACCCTGACAACCACTTATTGTACCTTAGCAACGCCCTGGCAACCACACAAAACACCTTAGCAACAGCCCGGCAACCACCCACAACACCTTAGCAACACCCTGGCAACAACACAAAACACCTTAGCAACACCCTGGCAACCACACAAAACACCTTAGCAACACCCTGGTAACCACCCACAACACCTTAGCAACACCCTGGCAACAACACAAAACACCTTAGCAACACCCTGGCAACCACACAAAACACCTTAGCAACACCCTGGCATAATGACGATGAGTTTTTTGTGGGCAAATACCTCTTGTTTCTTTCAAGCATATAAAAATCTAGTCAGTTCAGATAATCTTTTACAGATAATGCAGATGTTTGTCATCGTTATAAACAGTAATCATAATCCACACTGATGTATGTTATTGTGTGAGGTAAACAGTCAGTTTGGGTTCAAAGGAGACCTTCAGAAGTGTTTGTTGTCTGGATCCGGAGCTCTTCTCGACTCTCACTGAAGTGCAGCGTGAAAGCGTGTTTGGTTCTCGTGAGCGTGAGCTCGTGAAATCAATCCAGCACACTGAAGGGAAATGACACTGTCATGATGGATTTCCACGTCTGCTCGGCGCCAGAAACGGATGAACGGAAACTGCACAACAGTGTCACAAGAAGAATGGGATCAACCGGGTCTCCCTGCTTCACGGCTAAAAATAGATCTTAAAGGCGAAGAGAGCAGCTCTGTGGATGTTCAGATGCTTTCCGGTCTCCGTGTTTAATGTTTCAGATCAGTAATCCTACAGTATGTGTGTGAACTAGTGATAATGATGCTTGCTTGAGCCCATGGAGGTTACTGGAGACGGGCTGAGAGAGCGTGTGCTGGTGATGTTCCAGTGATGGGTAATTGGTCGGGATCGAGGGGAAGCTGGCTGGAATGATGAAGAGGGATTTCTTGTCAATGTTCGTCTCGTTGGGAACATCTTTCTTGTCGATTGGCGGCCCGGCTGACTCAGGCTCGGGCGTCTGTACAGGCGTATTGATTTTTAACATCAAAATCAGGAGCTCCTGAAAGTTTCATGGCTTGAGCTGCAAATAGAACGTGTGTTGTGTGGAAGAAGAACTTCTGATGATCCGTAGCTTTCTTCTAAATACTGTTTTTACAGCAGTTCAACTACAATCAGTATCTTTAAAACAAAAATATCTGTTGCACACACACACACACACACACACACACACACACACAGAGACACAGACAGAGACGCACACACACACACACACACACACACACACACACACACACACAGAGACACAGACAGAGACACAGACAGAGATGCACACACACACACACACACACACACACACATAGAGAGAGAGAGAGGGACACACACACAGAGACACAGACAGAGAAACAGACAGAGAAACAGACAGAGACGCACACACACACACACACACACATAGAGAGAGAGAGAGAGGGACACACACACATTTGTTGTCAGTAATATTTTTTATATTTTTGAAAGAGTCTCTTCTGCTCACCAAGGCTGCATTTATTTGCTCAAAAATACAGTAAAATGTTGTAATATTATAGTAATGTAAAACAGATGTTTTCTGTGTGAGTCTATATTAAACTGTAATTTATTTCTGTGATCAAATCTGTATTTTCAGCATCATTACTCCAGTCTTCAGTGTCACATGATCTTCAGAAATCATAATAATATACTCAAGAAACATTTCTGATTATTATCAATGTTGAAAACAGTCGTTCTGCTCAATATTTTTGTGAAATTGTGATTGCATTTTATTTTTCAGGATTCTCAGATGAACATAAAGTTTAAAAGAACAGCGCTTATTTAAAATAGAAATCTGGCACTTTTGATCAATCTAATGCATCCTTTATTAAATGTATTTTTATTTATTAAAACACAATAATAATAAAAAAACTTTTTGTTTTAATTGATCCCTCCTGCAATATTAATTTATTTATAATATTCATATCCCTCATTATTTGTCTCATTCTGGTGTTTAAGAAGAAACATGTAATAATGTGTTAATAAAGCAGTTCAGAAGGGGCTCGACTAAACCTGTTTCTGTTTGACTGATCGGCTGTTTTAACGCTTATCTGACTGACTGCTAATTGTATTTGTATTTATTTATTTAACCTTTATTTAACCAGAAGAGACTCTCTTTTTCCAGGAGTGTTCTGGCCAAAATGGACAGCAATACATCAGTTTCATCACAAAATATTACAACACAGACAGACTAGAGACACTTAAAACAGTTACATGTCATTGAGTCAATTTCCATTTGCCGAATAACTCTTTTGAAATGATCCAAAGCCTTTGTAATTTCTTTGTAACTTCAAATTCGATTGCAGATGATTCCAGTCAGACAGAGCTGCCTTTTTCCTAATTCAGATCGAACTAAAGGAACAGAGAGAGTATAATAGTTGTGTAATTACACCACTAGCAGATTCAAGCATCGCTGTTTCCACGACTGAAGGATCTGACATCACCGGAGGCTGCTGGAAACCGTCTTAAAGTGTGACCACACGTCTGATGACCGCTTCAAAACACATCAGCTCCGGAGAGAGTCTCAGACTTTATCACACTCTATGAATTTATATATACACACTAGCATCAAACGTGGCAGTAAAGACATTTATAATGTAGCATAATACCTTTATGCATTTAGCAGACGCTTTTATCCAAAGAGACTTACAGGTTATTCATTTTCTATCAGTATGTGTGTTCTCTGGGAATCGAACCCACAACCTTTACGCTGCTAACGCAATGCTCTACCACTGAGCCACAGGAACACAGGAATATAAATAATATTTATATTTCAAATAAATGCTGTTCTTCTGAACTTTCTATTCATCTGTGAATCCTGAAAAGAAAATGCATCACAGTTTACACAAAAATATTGAGCAACGACTGTTTTCAACATTGATAATAATCAGAAATGTTCAGTATATTATTATGATTTCTGAAGATCATGTGACACTGAAGACTGGAGTAATGATGCTGAAAATACAGAAATAAATTACAGTTTAACACATAGAAAACACTTTTATTACATTTTAATATTTCATTTTTTTACTGTTTTTTAAACAAATAAATGCAGCCTTGTTGAGCAAGAGACTTCAAAAAACATATTGTTTACAGAAAATCTTCATATGAAGCCTTTGTATATTGCATTATGTAATATTTGTAATGCATTAAATATACCTTGTAATGCCTCCTATAATGTATTGTATGATCTTATGAATAATTGTAATCTCATTTATAATGCATCGTGTTGCAGAAAGTATATTGCATAATGCATCATACTGTAAATGTATAAATATCCTTATGCATTATACATTAAGGCTTTAAGTAACGTTTCTTTAGATTTAATCTTACTGAAAGTAGGAAGCATCATCAAAACAGCCAAACTATATTTAATAAACGAGCAGCAGAGGTCAGGAGTTTGTGAATGATTGAATTCTGTGGGAATCTGCTGTGTGTTCTGCAGGCTGAAATTATACTGCAGTTTCCAGCCAGAAGATAATTCACACATTTTAATAAACATAAGCAGCTTCAAAGCAGGCGCTCGTGATGGACCGCGTGCAGAATCCACCGCGCGACGTTCACGCGCACAAACACTCGCTGGCACGTGCATCATTGATGCTCTCCGCTCATAAGACTGAAACGCAGAACTGATTTAATGAATAAATGATCAGCTGATGAAGGAAAAGCAGCACTAGTACAGTCTGAGCGTGAAGTCTGTTTGTAAATGCATGCATCAGCATTAAGCACATTACATGTGTCCTTCATGGAGAAGAGCATCCTTGTGTGAGAAATAAAGCGCTGATGTCAGAAGAGCACCTGTGATGGTTTATTATAATGCATGCTTGGACATCTTTGGTTTTGTGTTTTATTTATGCCAAAAGAAAACCAAAATTGAATGCATTCAATCCAAACTCTTTTTGCTTTTTGTTCTTTTTCGTGTTTTCCATGTTTCTTTATGAGATGAATACACCAAAGGCAGCAGAAATACACAATGTGTAATATACATGTTTTTAATATCAGTAAAATCAATAGAAAAAGGTAACATATTGCAGATTATTATTTTTTATGAACTTTTTTGTAGGACAAAGGGTTCAAAATTGTGTCGTTTTTGTAATTATTCGTTTTTTTTTTAAATATGTCTATATCCTTTTATTATTTATTATTTTAGTTTGAGTTATTTTGGTACATTAAGTTAATTATGTTAAAAAGGAAATAATGCCTTGGCAACTATATTTTTATTCCATTATTAATATTTTTTATTTCAAGCAAATAATTTTTTATGATTTAAATTTTAGTTTCAGTTTTAATTAGCAACTATAATAAACCTGGTGATTACAAAAAATATTCTTGTTATTGTAAAACAATTACACATTTGTTTTCATTTTTTTTTACTAAAATACATTACAGCAAATTCAAACATGATTTATACTTACAAATTGTTTCATAAAAAATATTTGTTTATTTATTTTATTTTATTTTTAACTTGTATATGGGTTTTTATTTTGCCTTACATTAATGATAACTCAGCTCACCATGATTTGAAAAATTAAGATTAGCAAAAAAGGCTTAATGTGATGATGCTAAGAAAAATATCAATAAAATATCACACAAAAAATCATAAAATCCCCCAAAAAAACAACTTAATTAATAAAAAATAAGAATGGAGATTATTCTAATTATAGGCCTATATATATATATATATATATATATATATATATATAAGAGCTATTCAAAATATTATGATTAGAACGTGATTTAAAGGTTACAAAAACAAAACTGTTTTTACAACATTATTACTTTCTCACCCAAAATATAACATCAGTTGAACATTTATTTTTAATTGTCAAAGAACATTGAAATCTCAAGTTTTCATCTTGTGCTTAAAACGTTATTTAAAGATTACAAATCTTTTTAGGAAAGTACAAATGACATCATGAGGACGTAATAACATCCCATAAACTTTACTTTGAGCACATTTGGTGCAAGGTGTGAGGACATTCCCTTGGGGCTCGGTCCAGAAGCGTTGGTTTATGAGGTTGGGATGTGTTTGATGGAGGTCTGATGGTGGATCTCATCACGTTTGCTCCTCTGTGGACGTCATCCTGCAGTGGTTCAGCTCTACTCTGGAGCTTTAAAAGGTGTGAGGACATTCCCTTGGGGCTCGGTCCAGAAGCGTTGGTTTATGAGGTTGGGATGTGTTTGATGGAGGTCTGATGGTGGATCTCATCACGTTTGCTCCTCTGTGGACGTCATCCTGCAGTGGTTCAGCTCTACTCTGGAGCTAAACCTCAGAAAGAAAGACGGACGTGAATTAGAAGCAGCTCGGTAAAAGTGTTTCTGCAGCGCTTCACCGTAATGATTCTTTACCTGGATCTGTGATTAAGCTCCTCATCAGTCTCTCTCTGGCTGGAGAGCAGATCATTTCAGACGCGTCTCTGTTGATTTGAATGGCGCTGATGGGAACGCTTCACATTCAGACGCTTGTTGGGCCGTGATTGTGTTAAATAAACCATGCATTCAATCAAACGCTTATTTGTTTCCAACTTCTTCATGTTTCTGTATGAGTACAGTAGTCTGGAGAAACGGACTGGTTTTAAACCAGAAAATCCATCAATTAGAAAAAAATCAGCTTTTTTATAGGCCATTCACTATTATTATTTTTAAATGATGTATAGTAATTACAGGTCCTCATTATTTACATTTTTAAATTATAATATTATAAATAAATACATTTATTTATTACTAGCATGATTATACTTACAACTTTTACAATTTAATTATTTATTTTTGCATTTCCAGTCATTTACAGTTATTTGGTATAATATCAATACATTTTTGCATAACTTTAATAATAATGTGCTTAGTTGTCAAAAAAGTCACAATGTAAAAAGTCCGATTTTAAGATGATTTCGTTTCATTTATATGTATTGTGTGTATGTTTATATATATATATATATAATAAAATACCAATAAAATACCATCAAGCTGAAGCTTTTTGCATATACAGCTGTATATATATACAATATGCAAAAAGCTTCAGCTTGGTGCAATTTTTATTCTAATTTATTTATTTTTGCATTGCGTCAATAATAATTGTGAAAAATGTGTTGAATTGTAAAAAAAAGTCACAGTGTGCAATATAGATAAATTAATAAATAAAGTCAGACTGTAAAATGTCTTCAGTTTTATTAATCATTATTTTTATTTAGTATTATTTAAATTGTATTTGAATTACATTATTGATAATTAGGGAAATATGCTTAAATGTCAAAAGTCACAATGTGCACTGTCTTTATTTTCAGTCTGATGATGTGTAATATATTTTTTATTTGAACCTGATATTTCTTAGACTGATCCTCATTGTTGCATCAGTTGTGCTTCGTAAACACCTGCTGTCATGGACAGACAGCATGGCATCTTTATCAGTGTTCAGACTGGTGTTTTATTATTCCTGAGCATCTCCACGAGCCCGAGATCTGCTCGTGTTCTGAGTCTCTGTACATCTAGATAATGCATGACTTACTGCTGCTGCTTCTGCTACTCTCGCTGACCTGCTAAAATAATGCTAAACATACGGCAAGAAGCTTTAAAAACACGCCGAATTTGAATCAGTAAGAGTATTTCTGCACACATGCATGCATACATTGTATTTTGCATGTCAAGTTTTCATTTTTATTTTGTTTACTTTAATTTTATTTACTTTAATTTGATTAATTAAATGTAATTATTTGTATGCATTTTATTTTGCACATCTGATTTTTTCAATTAAATGTAATTTATTTACTCTATTTATTCATGCAGACATTAATGCATTCTATTTTGCATGTCTATTTCAATTTTTTTTAATCTAATTTAATTATATTTACTCTTTTTTATGCATACTTACATAATACATTATCTGCATGCATGCATTCTATTTAGTATGTTCATCTCTCATTTAATTTAATTTAATTTACTCTATTTATGCATTAATTAATTCTCTCCATGAATGCATTCTATTTTACATGTGCATTTTTATTTAATTTTATTTATTTCATGTATTTGTGTGTGCATGCTTGAATGATTTTCTTTGCTTGTCTATTTAATTTTAAATTTTAATGTAATTTTATTTACCCTATTTATTTCTGTGTGCATGCATGAATGCATTCTATTTTTACGAAGTCTCCTGGAATATGAAGGAACAGCCTCTGAAAGCCTGTCTGGTTTGTTTACACTTGCATGTCATTCATTCTGTGATCTAAAAGTAAAAGTACCGTGGTAAAGCACCCATAAAGAGATGTTTTCCGCCTCTCTTGTTGCCATGGCTCTGCATGCTGCAGATGTTTGACAGCACTCATACAGATGAGCTTTTATCCTCCGCTGGACGTGATTCCAGGAGATTATGAGCCACATGAATTACTCTCAATCTTTATAATAGAACATTCTCCAGTAATTGTCCTTTCACTGAAGCACGTGGACACCTGCATCTAAACCTACATCTAATGACTTTCCTTCCTCTTCATGTCCTGATGTTAGATTAGAACAACAACACATTTCCATTTCTTTCGCTCACAAACTGTGCAAACCTCAAACCTGTTCAATAAAAGAAACAGACAAAAAAACTACAACTATATTAATGTATTCGTTTTATTGTATTATAAATATAATTTTATTTATTATACAGTTTTATTTTTTTTAAATAACAATTTATTATTTAAAACATATTTATGTAAATAATTTTATTATAATTTTTTTTACATTTATTTGAGGAAATATTATTTTATTTCAGAAAATATAGTTTTATTGTTTCTAACTTTTATTTATTTTATGAAAAATATATATATTGTTATTTTATTATAAAACTTAATTTTATTTATTATATAGTTTTATTATTTTTAAATATCAATTTATTATTTTTAAAATATTTATGTAAATAATTGTAGTATTTTTTATTTTACATTTATTTGAGCAAATATAATTTTATTGTTTCTAACTTATTTATTTTATAAAAAAAATATATTGTTATTTAATTTTTTAATGTGGCAACATTGAACTTTACCTAAAAACCTGTTTGTGTTCAGGTCGGTTGTGTGTGAGAGTGTGTGTGTGTGTGTGTGTGTGTGTGTGTGTGTGCGTGTGCGTGTGCGCGTGCGCGTGCGCGTGTGTGTTTTATAGTTTGTGATTTGTTTATTATGAAGTTTGCTCAGATACTCAGATTTAATCACATTCATTATCATTTTACAGATGGGACAATCCCAGAATGCATTGTCGATTATATAGATGTGCATATAACTCTTTCTGAGATGCATTGATAAAATGTGCAATCTAATTTAAAAATAGTCTATTTTATCCACCATTAGTGTGCTGTTTATATGTATATTAGTGTACCGTGTTGTTTTCTCAGTCTCTTGACCAGGGTTATTTATTATTTATTTATTAGAAGTGTTTTATTACTATGATGTTCTTAGACACTTGTCGAGATGTTCATTATGAAATTTCAGACTTGTG
Organism: Gymnocypris eckloni scoliostomus; assembly: GCA_027564155.1. Classification (NCBI taxonomy): domain Eukaryota; kingdom Metazoa; phylum Chordata; class Actinopteri; order Cypriniformes; family Cyprinidae; genus Gymnocypris; species Gymnocypris eckloni. The sequence goes on along the minus strand of CM050412.1, from coordinate 38,159,560 downwards.
TTGACGGCCGTCTGTAATGTCCGGCTAACAGGGAACGTTTTGTTAATGTTCTTCCAGTAACGTTCAATCAAAGTTATCTGGTCTTTAAAAACGTTCTCAAACATTCGTCTAACGCTTTTTAAATGTTACAGTTGTTTCAGAGCGTTCAGAGAATATTCATACGTAACATTCTAAAAATGTTTGCAAAATGATACAATGTAACATTCCTTTAACCTTCACATAACCAAGGAAATACATTTCAATAACATTCAGAAAAATGTTTCCGTAACGTTAACGAGAACGGTTAGTTAGTTAGTTGTGCTCGGTTTACATGAAGAAATGTTGAGTCTTTTCATTTGAAATAGAAGATTAAATGCGTGCTGAGAATATTAATATATTAGGATGTTTGCCGTGCAAAATATAACACTGTGTAAAAAATAAAATAAAACAAATAACTAATTGTTTTTACAGTAGTTTTCTGTTATTTCAAATTACATTCAAAACTTAGTAAAATTACAAACAATATCTGTAAATTAACAACTTGACTATTTTGTACATACTATAATCATTAAAGACAAATTACTTTATTTGTTCTTTTTTTATACAGGAAAATTACAGTATTATTTTTACAGTATTTTTGTGTTATTTTAAATTTTGTTCAAACCTTTGTAAAATTACAAACAATATCTGTAAATGAATAACTTGACTGTTATTTTAAGTATTATTCCATTAATGACAAATTACAGTAATTATATTTTTTATACAAAAAATTACTGTATTATTATTATTACATACGTTTTTTTTTCTTAAATGATGTACAAATGTGCATAAAATTACAAAAATAATCTATAATTAAATAATGTTGCTCATTATATTAAAGGTTTATGTCCATACTAACGATTGAATGTTCGTCTTTGTAATTTTGAAAGTAAATCATATTAGTTTTATATTTAGGTGTATTTTTACATTCAAACTCTGTAATTTAATATGGATTTGAAATAGAATATATATATATATATATATATGTACAATAGAAAATCAGCCATACAATCTACAAATCATGTAACCGTGCCATAAAAAATGTATTGCATCAAAATTGTATTATTTTTATGAAGAAAAAAATCAACCATTTTATGTTTATAAGCAACGTTACTAAACTTTCTAGAGTAAATTAACTGAAGCTGACACATGAAACTAACTTGATATTTAATAATTCATATGTAAATGCTTTCTTTATGTTTGCCAGATTACTTAACAAAAAAAAAAATGTTTTGATATTATTTTATGATTTTTACATTATTGAAAATCAGGCAAGCGGTTTCTAAACTTGTTCAAATGTCCAGCGAGTGTTTTATATCAGTCCCTTCGGAGACTACAGCATGCTGTCCATGTAGACAGCGAGACGGCTCACTAGCTTTAGCAGCAGAACTAATATGTTTCTGAAGTTGTTGATCCATGAACACTGAATCAAACTCATCCTCGGATTATTTGTCTATTTCTCACATCACAGGAACGAGTGAGTTTTGATATCTGCTGTAAATCCCTAGAAAGTAAGCATTGATTGACGTGCTGTTTGATTTCTGACTGTCTGAGACTGATATTAGGACAGTTTATTACAGCGCCTGGACGTGTAAAACTCATAAAATCATGAGACGCTCTCAAAGGATTCACGATGTTTTCTGTTTCTATATGAAATGTGGAATTATGGGATTGTATTTGTTGAAGATATTTGATTTTGAGATCTTACTCTTCAAGGATTGTGTTAAAAAGTTTGGGACGGCACGATGTTGTAATGTTTCAGAAAGAAGTCACCACGGCTGCATTTATTAAGTCAAAAATGCAGTAAAATGTTGAAATATGATTAGAATATGAAACAGCTGTTTTCCGTGTGAATATATAAAGTATAATATTATTTATTCCTGTGTTCAGAACTATATTAACAGCATCATTACTCTGTCTATATACTGTTTAAAAGAAATATTGTACAACCTTTTTCATTTGTATGTACACATGTTTGTGTTTTGATAACTCCTATACAGAAAAAATTATAAGTAAATAAATAAATAAGTCAAAATTGATCAAAAATCTAATACATATATTTCAGAATATTCCAAAAATATTTTTGTATATATTATTATATATATGACACAATATACATGATTAAATTGTGTTAACAATTTATTGTTTTGATAAATAATATTAAATCAATATAATTTTATCGTTGATATCTAGGCTATTTCATCCACATATGCATTTATCCAAAATGTAGGCTATATTGTAAATATATTTTCTTGCCCCTAAAATACATTTTGAAATATATTTTGGCATATGAAGATTGAAACTCAATATATTTCCCATTTAAAATAAAATACAAATTTCATTGAGATTCAATGTTTACGCATATATTTAGCATACTATTAAATATATTTTGCCTTGTTAAAAACAAAAGCAGATTAGTTTTTTTTTTTTTTTTTGGGACTGAATGACGATTATTGATAATCTCTATAATCTGAACAGAATCTGATGTTTTCAGTGAATTGAACAGATATGATTAGAAGCACATCTGGATGACACAGATCGTCTGGGAATGAAGACATTGTCACAGTTACAGATGCACTACTCTGTAAAGAAGCATCTGGAAAGTACATGATGCATGTAATGCGCTATCAGCCGCTCGTTCCCTGAGAGAGACGCCACAAAACACACCACATTTCTGCTGACGCCATTCACATAATCCACATAATCTCACTAAAATCTCATAATCGAGTAAAAGTCCAGCAATGCAGACATTTCTTACAGAGGCTTGTTTCGTTTGGAAGCCCATGGAATTCCCAACTAACAAGAAAAGAATGTTCTTAAGTTCTGAAAGCGTTCTTCCGGAATGTTCAACATTTAAATGTTACAGATGAAGCCTGAACATTGTATCATTTTGCAAACGCTAATATCTGTTACTTTTGAATGTTCTCTGAACAATCTGAAAGTTACATTTAAAACACATTAGACAAACATCTAACTATGTTTCAGAAGGACTTTAGATGATGTATAAATCATGTTTTTGGGCTAACATTTTAGAAATACTCCTAAAGACCAGTTAACGTTGAAGAAACATCCCATTAATGTTACTGGAAGAAGGTTTACTCGTGACTTTGAAAGAACCTTGCCAGAATGAATACATTTACATTCATGAATTTAGAAGAAGGTTTTATCCAAACTGACTTGCACTGCATTCAAGATATATATTTGATCCGTTCACGTATTTCCTGGGATTCGAACCCGTGACCTTGGTGTTGCAAGCGCCATGATGATCTACCGTGATTCATAAACATTAATAAACTTGATGATGTTGTGTCTTTCTGTGCAGATGTGATTCAGTGGCACTAAAACTACATAAAGAAGACAACAACAGATCACGAGAGGAGCAGAAACACAACTAAATCAAACTCTTTCAGACCGGATCTCAGAAAGACATGTCAAGGTTGCATTTCATCTCCCATTTATAAGGAAAAAAGCCTGTTTTTCACTGTGACATTATTTCTCAAGGACTTATTTCTGTAATGAGTCCTTTTTATACTGTATGTTATTTCTTATATTTCCTTTTCAAGCTAAAAAGCTGTATGAGCTGGACATGTGATTCAGCTTTCACACATTGTTTGTCTCTCGTAAAGATATCTGCACACCCGAGGACGAGGTTGTGTTGTATTTGTATGTTTTGGAGGACAGGATTTTCAGACTCAGGCCTTGAGAACCTGTTATTTTCAGTCTCAGTTAAAGATCAAGACGTTCTCAGTCATGTGGGGATCATTTAAATGTTGAAATTTACCTTCTTAACTCTGTAAGGCCTGACATGTTAAAATAACAGTCCTATATAAGAAATGAGCTGTAGATGCTGATATTTCTGTCATGAAATTCTGATGCTTGTAATATACATCAATGAGATCTTTATAACAGATACTGACATAAACGATGTAATATCAGCAGTCGCTCTATATCTCCAGTAATATGTCTTATTAAGATGAGATTGTATATAACACGATGCTGATTGAGAGATGAAGAAATAAGATCCTGATGATCAGATTTGAGACTGAAACATGATTGATGGAGAATCAAGTAAAGCTGTGTTCATCTGGAGATACGACTGCAGTTATTCTGATCAAAACCAGTCCAGATTTGACTACAATTACTTTTACTGGATAAAAACCCATAAACTATCAAAGTTTGAATATTTGTGACCCTCTCTGTGAAATCCAGGCTAAAGTTTCAAAATCTAATTATGAGAAAACAAGCATCAAAATTTGATTTCAACCATTAATTTCACTATAATTTCAATCTTTGACATGACCTTACTCAGTCAATATTAAAGATATAAAGGTTTCATTTTCACAGAATGTTCTTTACCCAACCTGGTCTCATAAAATCCGTTTTGCGACGTATCGTACGGCACGTTTCACCGCAGTTTCAAAGAGAAGTGTCCACCGAGTGGTGCTAAAACACAGGTTCAATACCTGAACCCTGGCACGTTTTTATTATGTAGATATAGGTACATATTGCTGTGTTTGTATGACGTTGCTACAGAAATGTATTGCGGCGGTTCAAATATCGGGGTCTGTCCCTAAAAGTTAATGCTTTATCGTGCCCTACTCCACCAAACCCCCCTAAACCTACCTGATAGTGTTAACACATGCAAAACTGATATACAAACATATTTGTTGATGCAACCATCAATGAAAACTATAGATACGAGGCTGGATATGTGTGATGCTAACGTTCAAAAGCATCAGTTTTCAAATATTGATTTAAAGTCGTAACATGATATTCTTCAAGTAATTGTTGCGAAAAGTACACTTTATTAATCAAAACTCGGTAAATGTGTGTGAAAAGGAGTAAAAGGCGTTAAAGTTTTACTGTCTTAGTGTTTGTTTCTTTTGGAAACTGCAGTAATATGTAGTTATTGGAACATATTTCATGTCTCGCTAAAAAGTGCACCTAGGTACGTAAATGCTATGAGACCAGATAGTCTTTACCATATGAAGTATGATTTTTTGTACAAATCTGCAAATCACAAAAAAAGACTTTAGCTGGGTTATGACAGAGAGGGTCACATTTAGAGACCTTAGGATTTGAGACAGATATGATACAGCAAGGACATGTAAACAAGATATCTTCCTCTGAATGGAATTGAACACTCCTTGGCAGAAATAACAGACTCAAATGAGTCAAAGGAGTCTTGCATGCAAAACAATGTGCATTGAAACGAACGCCAATCAACTCCAAACTAAAGAAAAAATACATTTCAGGACAAGTATGAAATGCAGCATCGCCGATATTTCTTCCTTTCCTGAAATATCCCTCAGGTTGAGTCCATAAATCATGGAGTCGAGCCGAATGTAAAGCCAAGCACTGAAGCTCATCTATTCATTACCAAACACCGGCGGATCTGCTGTCCTTACAGTACTGATACAGTAGATCGGCCGATCTCTCGCGGGACTCTCTCCTCACAAGCGTCCGAAGGAGCTGTGCTTTACTGAGGATGGATGAGATGATACGCCGCTCCTCTGAGGATTGATCACACGCTGTTGTGTGCTGCTGGACGCCGAACCAGGGAGACAATGATGCTATACTGAAACTGTACAAACAGGCTTCAATCTACTGTACTTCAATCTACACTTTAGAATAGACCTCAGTTTTTCCCTCAGTAAATTACTAATTTGCTGCTTATTGATAGTTAGTAAGGTAGTTGTTAAGTTTAGTTATTGTAGTTAGGGATGTATAATAATACGCGCTTAATTACTACTAATAAATGGCTAATATTCTAGTAATATGCATGCTGATTAGCAACTAGTTAAGAGAGCCTAAAATAAAGTGTTACCAAAATGTTGGATCATTTTTCTTATTTAAATGCAGCTAAAATAAATTGATTGCAACCACTTGCACTCGTAATAACTAAGGTGCTCCACGATGCATCTGTGCATAAAGTATCTATCTATTCTATGGCAACTTTTGGTTGCATAAAGAATCTTTAACATCTGAAGAACCGTTCAGTTTCACAAAAGCAGGTTCTTCAGATGATACAAAGATAAGAAAGAGATGTTCTTTGACTGAATGGTTCTTTGTGGAACTAAAAATGGTTCTCGCTGTGAATAAAGCACCTTTATTTTTAAGAGTGTAAGCCAATACTGGGAGTGACTGAAAAGTAACTAAAAGTAGAAATTCTTTTGAGTTGCGTGACAGTAAATATTAACGCTTTTCCAGTAACAAGATATTTTTACAAGCAAGATTAATCAAAATAAAATAAAATAAATTGATTCCTGTGGTCCCTCCTAAAATTGAACTGAAATTAAAATCATAAAATAAAATGTTATGTTTCTTGAAAAAAATTTAAATGTAAAAATACAATAAAATAATAAGTGTTTTATTTCAGCAAATCGTCTGGCGTTGAGAACAAGCTGCATGCACTCTTAATAATAAAGGTGCTTCACGATGCATAAATCTATGCATACTGTATCTATTCTATGGCAACTGTCTAAATGGTTCCATAAAGAATCTTTAACATCTGAAGACATTTCTGAAAACTTGTAATACAAAACAAGTCTTAATGTATTATGAATAATGAACTGGAAAATAATGTGATGTATTTTTATCCGATAAAATCACCTGTAGTGTGTTAGTTTTCCTTTTATATCCCACAGTAAAAAAGCTCAGCATACACGTTTGAAACGACACGAGGGTGACTAAAAAACATCTTTTTATTTGCGCATGAACTCCTGGTTTAAAGGTCTTATGATGCATCGGCTTGCAGTGATTTAATAGCTGTCAGAGTCAAGACACTTTTAGGCGTTTAATGTCTCAGTGGCATTTGCTGCTTGCTTGGTTTGATTTTCTACAGAGGCCAAAAGGACATACAGCTAGAGACCACCGGCTTTACCAGCCATTCCCCAAAGACCAGGCCTTTTACCTCCAGACGCTCCTGTACACTTACAGAGCACTTTATCTGATCGCCATCGTGCTTCCCTGAGATCCGGCCGTTTTCTCTACTCTGTAAAGTCTTAAAGCTTGAATAATTGTTCCAGCTGGAACAGCAATGGGCCGTCTGAAACACACTGCTTGCTGGAGATAAACAATAAGAGCAGACCTTTGGCCTAAAGTCTTCCTCTCTTTAAAGTAGCAGCGATTGCATCTCAGACGGCATCGGTGCATCATTAATCTCACGCCGTAATGAGTTCCTGGACATGTTTACTGTCGGAGAGCTTATGAAATCAAAGAGGAGTTGCCACATGAACGCTGACTCCACATCACAAACAAGAGTTTATGATGCATATAAGATTATGCTCTCCTAGAATAAGATATAAAGTTGTGGTCGAATGCAAATCAGACTTCCTATATTGCTGCAGTTTAATCTGGTAACTATATTTACACTAATTGCTGCATTAGAGACAATGCAAGTGCAATACTAATCAAACGTTTAGAATAGTTGCTTTTAATGTTTCTGAAAGAGTCTCTTCTGCTCATCAAGGCTGTATTTATGTGTTCAAAATATTATTATACTTCAAGCGTTTTCTATGTGAATCTATGTTAAACTGTAATTTATTTCTGTGATCAAATCTGTATTTTCAGCATCATTACTGCAGTCTTCAGAGTCACATGATCTTCAGAAATCATAATAATATGCTGCTCAGGAAACATTTCTAATTATTATTATTAATGTTGAAAACAGATGTGCTGGACAATATTTGTGTGGAAACGGTGATACACTAGCATTAAAAAAATATGAAAAATAAATAAATATTGAATTAATCAAATAAATTAATACTTTTGTTCGGCAATGATGCATTACATTTCTAATGTTACAAAATATTTCTATTTCAAATAAACGCTGTTATTTTGAACTTGCAATTCATTTTTAATGAAATAATGTTTCCACAAATAATCGGCGAGAACGGTTTTAAATCGCAATAATATTTTTACTGTATTTTTGATCAAATAAATGCAGTCTTGATGAGCAGAAGAGACTTCTTTCTGTAAAATATTTACAAATCTTTTGACCTTTTGTGCAGCAATTTAGTTCAAATATTCCCATATTATAGCATCTGGTTTAAAGTCAGGCAAGAGCACATGTTAAACAGGTTCGAAGGGATGCATTGCATTGGCTGTAAGCACTTGTGTGAAGCATACATCAGGCATTAGTGTTCATGAAATGTCTGATATTGCTAATCACATGTTATACAGCACAGCAAGCAGCCACTCTAATTGGCTTACTAATAAAGACTAGCATGAAGTTTCTGTACGCATACCTACGCTTTTCAAAGATGCATCCTTGAGAGATTATTAAGCATGATCCACGTGTCTTACAACATCAAAGCGTGTTCCTGATGAGCTCGACTTTCAGGATGCATGATTAAGAAGAGAAATCAGGCCTGATGCACGATGTGTCGTGGATTTACAGACTCGGATCAAGGTTGTGAGGTTTCATTAATGCATAAAATGCGATTCAAAAAAGGAGAGTTTCCAAATGCATTTCGCCAAACAACAAAGACTCTATCGGAGACAAATGAGGATCATGGGAAAAGGTGTTTCAATGTCTCTCATCTGCATAAAATGATTTACAAAGTGCGCTTCCTCATGCATTTCCATTCAGATTCTAGTACAACACCAAAAATAAGCGAAAGCTCTTAAGCAGGGATTGGGTAAGACATATTCGACCTGATTCTGGGTCGTGCAAAACAGGAGGGCAATTTCCTAAGCTCCATAAACACGGGTAATAAACTCCTTCTTCTCACGAGAGCTTTTCAAGATGATTTAGACCTGGAGGAGAGCATAAAACACACACAATCTCAGGGTAAGAAGCTTCTCGCATTGTTGCAGTCATAATGCATAAAACTCCATCCGTGGAAGTTTATTCCCGAGACAAGAACCGAGCGTCCATCCCAAATGCTTTTAACAGCGACGCGCTGAATGAGATGCAGCTGTCACTTCAAATAGCTCTGAAGAAAAGGCTTCAAAACGACTTTAGCTCTTGTAAATGTGTTTTCTGGCTTTTACTTGTATGATGAAATGTCAGTCATATGTCAGAAAGACGTTACGCTCGTCCCGTTCCAGATTCCTTCATCGCTAATGCGACGTGACTGAGGCCTTCCGTGAGGAATAAAGAGAAGAGGGTACATGCAATTTAGCAGTTTTTCAATTAGATGTCATCTAGAAACGTGCATGAGCGAATAAAAACATGGAGAACATTCGGTGTCAGTGGAGAAGATGATGAAACACACAAAATGATGGAAAAGATGAGGCCAAAAAACCTGAGGACAGTAGAAATATGTTTTTAGAAGAGTGCAAAGAATCAAGAAACACCAAGTTTTAGTCTAAAAAGTGTCGTGAGAAGCTGAACTGCTTCGGAAAGTTTGAAATCATATCCACAAATTTATACAAAAATTTGCCAAATTGCATTGCTTTTTCTATGGGCTGCCATAGACTTAGGAATAGGAATGTGTCATCCTCAGGTCATCAGAGATCAGGATGAGTTTGTTTCTTCATCAGGTTTGTAGAAATGTGTCTCATCAATGGAAGTGAATGGGTGCCGTCAGAATGAGAGTCTGATAAAAACATCACAATAATCCACAGTCCATCAGTTATCATCTGGAGAAGACAAAAGATGAAATTAATCCAGCATTAAGATGTTTTTAACTCAAATACTAGTTCATAATCCATAATAACAAAAAGTGTTCTGGTCTGAATCAGGAGAGAAATCTGCGCAGATCAAAACAGCTCTAAACTAATATGTGACTGGATAACAACAGCAGATGCACTTTATCACTGAGGAAGAGTTATTATGGATTATGAACTCATATTTTAGTTAAAAACATCTTAATGCTGGATTAGTTTCATCTTTTTATCAGACTCTCATTCTGACGGCACCCATTCACTTCCATTGCTGAGACACATTTCTACAAACCTGATGAAGACACAAACTCATCCTGATCTCTGATGACCTGAATCCAGTTTATCACTAATGTGGTGCATTTAAAAAAACCTTTATTTGTTTTTGTTTAAATGCGGTAATGAAACTTTTAGTGCCTGAGTGAAAGTATGTAAAATGCGACCTAATTTAAATCTAATCTGAGCAAGCGCTGCAAACAAAAACAATAATTTACCACTCAATCCGCAATACTTACTATTCATGGAAACTAAATATGTTTATACAAAGCATGGTAAAAATAACAGCATTTCTCTGCATGCATGTGTGAACATATTTGACGAACGCGAGCGACTTTGACTTGATTCATATTTCAGTTGCTCAAGCATACTTCATCGCATGGTTTTATTGCTCACAGACTCCTGCGTCATTCAGAAGATCTTATTTTCTCTATCGTTTATTCGTGCGTAATCACACACGCCGTCTCTGGCAGAAGAAAAAATGATTACAATGCAAATGAATTTGGATGGTTTAAACATTGTTCTGAAAGAGATGCTGATTAACCGTGTCAAATCACATATTCATATGGTTATGAGTTTGACTGGGCCAGAGCTGAACAGACACTGGGAAGCTGCTGCATTATTGGTTATTATATCCCATACAATACGATTCAGATTACAACGAGAACATTTCAAAAGAAATGAATTAAAATAAAATAAGATGTTTCTCCTCCTCTGGAGTTCTCTGGAGAGATATCATCAGTGTCTCATATATTTTAAACATTTCCGTTATTTCAGATATTTTAATATGTAAAAGAAACAGGGGGTTCTAATAAGTTTTTCAAAAAAAATTCTAATAAAATGTTCTAATAATTTTCGCAGAATTTTCTAATAAGTTTCACAAATAATTACAAAAACAGCATGTAACACATTTAATTAAATTATACATTTTAAAGTAGAACAAATTAAATGGTGTTTTCTGATAATTCACTACAATCTTTTTTATTTACCGTGTAATCTTGCTGTATGAAGACATTGTAATGATGATTATGATTATTATTTACAATTATTATAATGTAAATTATAAATATTATCACTATTATTTTTACAATTTCGTTAACAACAACAACAACAACAACAATAATTAATTATTATTATAATACTTATTATTAATATTTATGATTATTTTTATTTAAAATTATTCTAATTCTAATTGTTTATTATTTACTGTTATTTACAATTATTTAATTATTATAAAAAAATATTATAATGTTAATTCTAGATTTTATTAATTTATTCACTATTATTTTAAATTATTAAGATGATTATTGTTATTTACAATAACAACAACATTAGTATTATTATTATGATTTTCATTATTTAAAGTGGTGATGATGATGATTATGATTATTATTTACAATTACTCTAATTATAATTGTTTAATATTAATATTATTTACAATTTCTCTAATTATTATAAATATATGTATTATTATTTACAATTATTGTAATGTTAATTATAAATATTTGTATTGATATAAATTACTATTATTCTGTTTAATTATTATGATGATTATTGTTATTTACAATAACAACAAGAATATTATTATTATTAGTAGTATTAATATTTATTATTATTATTATTATTATTAGTAGTAGTATTTTTTATATTTATTATTGTTATTATTATTATTATAGTATTATTATTATTATTATTATTATTATTATTATTATTATTAGTAGTATTAGTAGTAGTAGTAGTATTTTTATATTTATTATTGTTATTATTATTAGAAGTATTATTATTATATTATTATTATATTATTATTATTATTATTAGTAGTAGTAGTAGTATTTGTATATTTATTATTGTTATTATTATTAGAAGTATTATTATTATTATATTTATTATTATTATTATTAGTAGTAGTAGTAGTATTTTATATTTATTATTGTTATTATTATTATTATTATTATTATTATTATTATTATTATTAGTAGTAGTAGTAGTAGTAGTAGTATTTTTATATTTATTATTGTTATTATTATTAGAAGTATTATTATTATATTTATTATTATGATCAGTATTGACTCATTAGTGTGTATATTTCTTCTAGGAGAAACACCTGAGATAAAGCTGATAAAGCTCCTGAGCATCATCTAAGCGTATGTAAGTGCATTGTTGTGCAGGATTCTTGGGTCGTGATGTAGCCTGAGAGCCAGAGGCTGGTGGAGGCTGATGCTGCTTCATGAGGACGGAGCCCACGGGCCGCTGCTGTAGATGTGCAGTGGAGTGTGTCAGACGCCGTCTCAATATATCACTGAATCATGACACACTCACTCTGCTGGCTGCCAGGGCGTTGCTGTGTGGTTGCTAGGGTGATCTGTGTGGTTGCTAGGTGTTTTTTCCTGTCTTGCATATGACTCGGGACCCTTCTTTAATAATCATTATTATTATTATTACTATTATTATTATTATTATTTTAGTTGCACAAAATTACAGTAAAATTAGGACATTTTACAAGAAATACTATTTCAGCTTTTCTACATTAGAATTTCACATTTAATTCAGTGTTTCTTTGTTATTGTGAAATTGACGTGCAGTTTCTGATTGAAAATGCCATTTAATTAATAAAGCTAATACAAAAATATAACAATTTACACAGTAAAAAACTAAGATTTGTTGAAGTTATAAATAAAACATTGAGTACATTTTACAGAAAATACTACTTTAGTTTTCTACATCAAAATTAAATTAAATTCAGTGTTTCTTATTAGTTAATATATGCATATATATATATATATATATAAACGTACACTGTATTTTTTATTTTAAATAAAACCATTGATTATTTGAGTGCATTTTACAAGAAAACACTATTTCAGTTAAAATTTTACTTAAAATTAAATGTATGAGTTTCTTGCTTATTCTAATTGTTTATGCAATTTGTTAGCAATTTATGAATGAAAAGTTTGCATTTATTTAGTAAAGTTCATTTTTATGTAATGGACTGTTATAACTACAGTATCATAATAGTAATAAATCTGCCAAACCTGTATTAAGAACTGTTAAAAGATGGACTAATTAAGCAGAGCAAGACTTAAAAGCTTGTTTTGACCTCACTGATTGGTCTGTTTTCGAAGCTGCCGCAAACGATCTGGACGAGCTCAACGAGGCTGTAACATCTTAAATCAGTTTCTGTGAGGATATGTGCATTCCTACCAGGACTCGTTTAACCTACAACTACGACAAACCATGGTTCACTGCAAAACTCAGACAGCTCCGTCAGGGCAAAGAAGATGCTTACAGAAAGGGGGATGTAGTCTTGTATAAACAGGCCAAATACACTGGAAAAAGAGATCAGAGTGGCAAAGAGGAATTATTCTGGCAAGCTAAGGAACACGGTATCTTCCAGTGAGTCTGCTTCAGTGTGGAAAGGTATGAAAAACATCACCAGTTACAAGACACTCTGGAGAATCAACAACTGGCAGACGATCTGAATGAGTTCTACTGTAGGTTTGGAGAAACACCCCACAACCACCATGATAACACCTCTCCACACAACCATTAACACCTGCAGCAACCCCCCTCTCACCCACACCTGCAATTCAGATCAGCGAAGACGAGGTGCATCAAAGCACCAGGCCCAGATTGTGTTACACCAGTCTGTCTGAAAACCTGCGCTGACCAGCTGGCCCCCATCTTCACAAAGATCTTCAACAGATCACTGGAGCTGTGCGAAGTCCCTGCATGCTTCAAACGCTCCACCATCTTTATAATTAGAAGTATATTGAGACCAAAGTCTTAGTTAATAGTGAGAACCCTAATATACCCTAAAGAGTGATCGGAATAATTTAAGTCGTTATTTATTATTAAAAAGTATTAAAATTAAAATAAGTGTTTTATGTCTATTCCTTGTATCGTTAAATTGTCGAGGTTGATATAGGATTTATGTAATTAGTAATAATTACATTTTGGAGAGAGTAATTTGTTCAGTAATGTAATTACACTGTTGAAGATGTAATTAGAAACTAATAATTCGTTACTTGTAACTTTCCCAACACTTGCTTTATGACATGTCTTAGTGCTTTTGTTAGTTGATATGTTTGATGTGTTTGGCTGTGCAGCATCTTGGTCAGCACTTGGTCAGGTGCTATATAAATAAACTTGACCTTGATCTTGACATGCATTTTAATTAGAAAATTGCACAGAGTTAGTAATTAGCAACTTGGGTATCCAGCAGATGATCACTAGTAAAGTAACAATGCATAGTGTGTACAGAAAGTTGCATTTCATGCCGTAGTGGAATAGTGAGCGTTTTCTGTGTTTTGTTCTGTTCTCGCGTCTGTAAATGAGTATATCGTCTCTCCGTGTCTGTTTTTCAGCTTTACTGCGTGTCTCTTGGGCGCCTTTAGCTTGATTAAAATCTATCACCTCATTCCCTGGTTCAGCGAGCTCATTTACGCTTTCTTCATGGAAGTTTGACGGGACATCGCTCCCTAAACGCTCACTTTTCTCTCGCTGTCAAATGATCAGCCAAAAGCCATATCCCTTCACGGTGATATAGTGCCGTACCTATTTTCACCTGTGTAACATTAGAATATTCCCAGTGAAGCCCGAGGCGTGAATCTCCGATGGGTTAACGCTTTGAGGAGAGAAGATGAGAAACACACACACACTTTGGCTTTAAATGCTTCATCTCGAACCTCCTCGCTCTGATTTAGGTCACCGAGGTCAACAGTTCTGCTTTGAAGGAAAAAGTGAAACTGAATGGGACATATTCAGCAAATGTTCATGTTTTGGGTGACAGCTCTAGTGAAAAATAAATATACTTAAATGTAAATACATTTATTTTGTGCTAAGCATACTTCAAATACGTTTTTATATTTATGTACTTCACAAAATGTCTTGCAATTGCACTTTTAGTATACTAAACTGGTGCACTAAATTAGAACGACTAATTTTGTACTTAATGCACTTATTGAGAGGAAGTAGTCCAATTAAAGATACGCTTAGTATATTTGATTTGTGTTAAAGTGGAACTATTGCAAGTATACTTCAGGCACAATATTTTGTATTTAATGTCTGATGTTATAAAAAATCATGCAATTTTCGTCAAAACACATAATAAGAAAAGTGCATTGTGCACGTAATATCCCAAGCAAAGTTAAAATATACATTTTTATCAGTAGTTACCTGACAGTAAAAATGCCACTAGATTTGAGCTATACTTAGCATGATATAAATGCATTTGCAGCAATTAGAAACCATTTCCAATGAAACCTCTAGTAAAAAAGTAATATATTTAAAATGCATTTATAGTTAAGCATTTAGTTAAACAGGTTTAGTCAAACAGAGTTTTGTTCATTTCTTTTTGTGTCCAAGACCTTAACCCTTACCAAAAAGTAGTATACTTCAAGTTTATTTTATTACGTATACTTAAATCAAATTCAAGTATATGTTTAATTATACTTTATGTGATAAGTATACAAATATCAGTGCACTAGTACACTAAAAAAGGAAGTTAAATTTACTTAATTTTTATTTGGCAAGTTTTTGCATGCAAATTTTTAAGTAAAATTTAAATACGTACATTTTAGTTTAAAAACTTAGATATGCAAGCAAGTAGACTGCTCCTTATTCATTTTAAGGTAATATGTTGACTCAATATAGTTATTACCTGAATGAACACAGAGACCTGAATTCTTGACACATGATACACAAGGATTGTAACAATCAGTAAATAGTGTTTGAGTATGAATGGGTCATTTTGAGTAAAAAATTTACTCCAGATGTCACAAAACAGGCCAGTTACGCAACCTAACAACAAAAGCGAAAACAAAACAGTGTAAATACTGTCACGAATCCGGTCTTTGGCCTTCCGCCCGATGGCCACCAGAGGTCACCGAATTGACTCTTGCACTACACTACTGTTGCACATCACCCACGGACTACAATTCCCATCATCCACTGCACTGACGACACACACACAGCTGATTGCATTGATCACAAAGCTTATGTAAGCCATGGACTTCCTTAGTCAGATCACCGAGTATTGTTTAGCATTCTCCAAATGTTAGCTACTTACCAAGTCTTTCCGTGTTTGTTTTTGTGTTCAGTCTCCTGTATTGTTCTGCGTTTTTCACTCTCCGCGTGTGAGCTGCTTTACGGAGCCATTCCTAGTTTCCGTTTCTTATTTTAGTTTAAGTCTAGTCTTTTCGTGTTGCCTTGTTTTCTGGTTCCTGATCTTCTGCTTGTTACCTGGATTATCTCTCTGCCTTGCCCTCTGGGTATTGTTCGCCGATCGAAGACAACGCCTGTTTACTTGAGTACTCTTCTGCCTTGCCCTCAATATACCTGTTTGCCATTTGTTCGTTCCCTGCCTGTGTTTTTGACCACGTCTATTAATAAAAGCTTGCTCATGGATCCGCACGCCTCTCGTCTCATTCGCCCCGTTACAGATACATCTCGAAAACGGCAAAAAAAAAACAACGTATTAATTATTCATGCCCAAGTGCATGATGGGAACAACGGAATCATGACGTTGATATTTACTTAAACAATATTTGTCAAAATAACAAACAATTACAAGTAAAATATACTTATAAGTTCAAACTTTACATTCTCCAAGTTTAAATTGAGTACTAATATTGAATTTACTCTTTTATTTAAATTCTTGCCTGTACTAAATTATTTAATATAGAAATCACATTTGTTTTTCTGTAGTATTTACTTCACCACAAAATCATTTTTATCAGTGTAGTATACTTGTAAGTGTACTATTTCAATACTCCTTGGGACTAAATTGGTCCACTTTCTAGTATACTTCACATATAACAGTAGGACAATTTGAGTACACGACTAGTTTACATCAAAGTTTTTAGCTTGTACTGCAATTATACTAAAAGTGAACTTATTAGGTGCACTGATAGTTTACTAATTAAATACTTGAAGTAGTATTTTTAGTACACTGTGAAGTATAGTTTCAGTAAACTATTAGTTTTATACTGAAAGTATACTCTTTTTTTTAAGTGAAATTTACATCATACTTTAAGTATACTACTATGTCTCTATTAGGTATTAAGTTGTATATATTTTGTTATATGAATATCTGAACATACAAAGCATCAAAAGAACTGAATATGAATCAATGCATGAATTGACGTTCAGACTAAAAGAATGAGACTTTTTTAATCTCTGAGGAATTCATTGGATGATGAAAAGTGTCTCTATGAGAGCTTTTGATGAAAGATTATGAAGACAAACATTTTATTTCTTTAGAATAAATGAAGCAATCGTGCACAAGCTGAAACTTAATGTTGACTAAAGCTCGAATAACTATAAATATTCAGACTCAGTGGTTTCAGATGCACGAGACAGAATGGAAAACAATGGTGAGAACATTTTAACTGAGAAATTGTTTGTAAATTTCACACAAATAATGACAAAGAAACAGCAATAAAACATGGAATTAAATATCAAATTTTGATGTTGAAAAGCTGAAATAGTATTTCTTGTCAAATATATTCTAATGTTTTTATTTACAACTGCAGTGCCCATTTTTATAATGATTTAAAATTAACTTTACTAATTAAATGCAAAGTTCAGAATAATATAAACTCAGAAATTGCTAGTAAGTTTCAAAGTTACAACGAAAACAGCAAGAAACACTGAATTAGATGTGCTATTTTGATATATAGAAACTGAAATAGCATTTTATTGTAAAATGGCACTCAAAAAAACGACTGTCTACATTTGTTCTTTTTATTTTCCTTTTTTATTAAGATATTGCTTGTAGATTTCACAATTACAAAGAAACAGCAAAAACAAAACACTGCAATACACACTTAATTAAATGAGAAATTGTAATGTAGAAAATATTTTATTTAATTTGTACATATATATATATATATATATATATATATATTTTTTTTCTAGTTGTATTTTTTTACTAAATGTGACATTTTCAATCAGAATGTAAATTTCACGATTACAAATGAACATTAATTTTGTCTCGTCTCCTGCTCCCCTTGACGGTTTTCCCTCATGTATGCCCATATTTGGTTTGGTTCCTGTTCCTGTCATTATTGCTTCATTATGAGTTGATTATGTCCCACCTGTGTTTGTTTAATTATCTTGTTTGTGTGTGTATATAAGCCCCGTGTTTCCCTGAATCTAGTGTCCTGTTTCTTGTGAGTCTCTGCCTTCTTTATGTTGTATCGTAATGAAGTTAAACGTGAAATTTTAACATAGAAAAGCTGAAATATAATTTTTATTGTACAATGCTCTCAAATAATAGTTTTCATTTCAACAAAAATTAGTGTATATATATATTTGTTTTACTTTTTCAATTAAATGTGACTGATATTGATAGTACATTTCACAAAGAATTACAAAGAAAATCTGAAATAGGTTTTTTTGTAAATAGTTTTATTTAATTTTTTACTGTGTACGTTTTTATAATTAGTTTTTATTAGCTTTATTAATTAAATGTGACTAAGTCAGAAACTGCTAGTAAATTTCACAATTACATAGAAACATTTAATTCAATTAGAATTTTTATGTAGAAAAGCTGAAAAAATATTTCTTGTAAAATGCCCTCAAAACATTTGTTTTTCATTGCAACTTAAAAAATGACTGCAATTTCATTTTATATTTTCATTTTGTATTAATATATTGCTATTAAATTTCACAAACAATTACAAATAAACGGCAAAAACTGCAATAAACACTTAATTACTTAATTACCATGTTCTTTTTTATTAATCTTACATCTCTGGATATATGTATTGTTATGTCGTATGTGGTGTATATGTAATATTGTATGTTGTTTTATGTGTTTGCCTGCCCAGGGACAGCAGATGTAAATTAGCTATCAGCTAACTCTGGCGCAATTACTTTTAATTGTGCATTGTCCCTGTACAAATAAACAATAAAGTAAAGTAATTAACTGAGACATTTTAATGTAGAAAAACTTGTATTTTCTTGTAAAATTTATTTAAATCGTTGTTTTATTTACAACTTTGACAAATATTTTATTTCATAATTTTTTACTGTGTACATTTATTTTATATATATATATATTAGTTGGATTTATTAATTAAATGTGACATTTTCAATCAGAAACTGCTAATTTGACAATTACAAAGAAACATTGTTAAATGTGAAATTTTAACGTAGAAAAGCTGAAATTGTATTTTCTTGTACTATGCACTCACATAATTTTCATAACATCTTCCAAAAATGACAGGCGTACATAAAAAAAAAAAAAAAAAATCAATTAAATGTGAATATTGTTTTATACAATTTTACTAGTACATTTCACAAAGAATGACAAAGAAACCAAAAATAATGAATTAAATGCGAAATTTTGTTGTTGAAATGCTCAATTTTTATTTTTTTACTGTGTATATTTGTATATATTTTTTATTAGCTTTATCAATTAAAAGTGACATTTTAAGAAAAAAAACTGCTGGTAAATATCATAATTCCAAATAGAAATTGTATTAAATGATACATTTTAATGTAGAAAAGCTGAAAAATATTTCTTGTGAAATGTACTCAAATAGTTTTCAACTTTTTCAACTAAAAAATCGTTTTTGACATTTTGGGGCTCTATGTTTGAAGGTTTTTCATTTTCACACCTCGTTGGTCTTCCACAGACAGAAGAAAGACAGTCATACATGCTTGAGACGACGATGATGATGATGATGATGATGATGATGATGATGAGTAAATTCAGTTCATGTTGCTTTTAAACCCAGATAAAGCCGTAGGGCGAGAATAAACACTTCCCCGTGTGAATCCTGCCGCTTCGGTCCATAGAAAAGCAGAGATCAGGAGAAGCAGTAATTGTGCAGGGCTGGGACTGTGTGAAAGTGAATCTGAGACATGAACAAAGACTCTGTTGTTGAACACAGAAGTTCAAAGGCGTCGTTAGGCTCTAATGCTTCGTTTAAGCTCTGATGATAATAGAAGCTCATCCGCAGAAGCTCTCTTTAATGTTACTCCATCAGCAGCCTTACGACAAGAACACATAAAGCCTTATCAACAGAAAGCTGTGTTTTATCTGTCTCGCTCAACTCACAATCCAGCAATTAGTAGTGTGACAGCATGCAAATGATGGGCTTTAGGAGTCTGACCCGCTAATTAAAACCTGAACACTTTAAAGCATCATCAGACAGATGCAGGGTCCTAAAAGTGCATATAAGCTATTTTATTTCTGCGTATTACATAATGAACGTTTTGAGTCATTTTAACTATTGCAATGAGTAGAATGTCAGCAAATTATGATGCATATGTGGGTGTATATATTTATGAGTGAGTTTTTGCACGAGAGAAAAGGTCTTTAAGGAAGACTTGGAAAGACAGTAATGGCATTGATTCATTATTTTATGTTTTGTTGTTGTTGTGTTATGAGGAGGAAAACAACAACAACAACAAAACAGTACCAGTTTTCACTCAAATAACACATTGAATTAAACATCAAATTCTGAAAAACTGTCCAATATTTTGGGACACTGTCAATGTATTTTGCATATTTACAATATAAATATATTATTCAGAATTTCTTAAAGGAAAATTAATAATATTAATAATAAAAACTAGTAGTGTGTCAATGATAAAAAACAGTAACATGCATTATTTGTTTATTTATTTCGTTTTTACAGAAAATGATGGATATTTTAGGACTAATGAGCAATTATTCTTATTAGAATAGTGTTAGCTTTTTCCTTTTCATTTAAATTATCCATCTATCCCTCTATCCCTCTATCTCTCTATCTATCTATCTATCTATCTGTCTGTCTGTCTGTCTGTCTTATCTTATCTTATCTTATCTATCTATCCCTCCATCTCTCCATCTTTCCATCTATCTCTCCATCTCTCCATCCATCCATCTCTCCATCTATCTCTCCATCCATCTCTCCATCTCTCCATCCATCCATCTCTCCATCTATCTCTCCATCTCTCCATCTATCTCTCCATCTCTCCATCCATCCATCTCTCCATCTCTCCTCCATCTATTTCTCCATCTATCTCTCTATCCATCCATCTCTCCATCTATCTATCCATCTCTCCATCTATCTCTCCATCTCTCCATCTCTCCATCCATCTCTCCATCTATCTCTCCATCTATCCATCTCTCCATCTATCTATCCATCTCTATCTATCCATCTCTCCATCTCTCCATCTATCTCTCCATCTCTCCATCTCTCCATTCATCTCTCCATCTATCTCTCCATCTATCCATCTCTCCATCTATCTATCCATCGCTCTATCTATCCATCGCTCCATCTCTCATCTATCTATCCATCTCTCATCTATTCATCTCTCCATCTATCTATCCATCTCTATATCTATCCATCTCTCTATCTATCCATCTCTCCATCTCCATCTATCTCTCCATCTCTCCATCTCTCCATCCATCTCTCCATCCATCTCTCCATCTATCTCTCCATCTATCCATCTCTCCATCTATCTATCCATCGCTCTACCTATCCATCTCTCCATCTCTCATCTATCTATCCATCTCTCATCTATCTATCTCTCCATCTATCCATCTATCTCTCCATCTCTCCATCCATCCATCTCTCCATCTATCTCTCCATCTCTCCATCGATCCATTCATTCATCTATCTCTCCATCTCTCCATCCATCCATCTCTCCATCTATCTCTCCATCACTCCATCCATCCATCTCTCCATCTATCTCTCCATCCATCTCTCCATCTCTCCATCCATCCATCTCTCCATCTATCTCTCCATCACTCCATCCATCTCTCCATCTATCTCTCCATCTATCTCTCCATCTATCTCTCCATCCATCCATCTCTCCATCTATCTCTCCATCTATCTCTCCATCTCTCCATCCATCCATCTCTCCATCTATCTCTCCATCACTCCATCGATCCATTAATTCATCTATCTCTCCATCCATCCATCCATTCATCCATCCATCCATACTTTTTATATTTTTACTTTATATATATAACTTTTTATATCACAGTACAAAAAAATACAATGGTTGATTGATTAATTAATTAATTAATATGCTTTGCTGTACAGTAACGAGTGCCACTTTATGCGCAGTCCTAAAAATAAGCTCCATGTAAAATCTATAATTTGTCTCTCTTTTTCCCTTTTAATTTTAACTTGAAATGTGCTCTGGTCGTGTTTTGTGAGAGACACCTGTATTATACATAGTTTATTCCTTATGTTTGGGGGAATTTGATAGCATGAGCATTTATATTTTGGGTTGTTTTCCCAGAAGAGATGAATCCGTTTTAAATGCATAAATCTAGTGTAGATGATACGCGAGATCCAGCCATGAGCTCAATCCTCGAACAGATGGAGGTTCACGTCTGTGTCTTACAAACCAGCAAACACACTCGTCCTCGCCTGTCTGTCACTCTCTCAGCCGCAAGGAGGTATTGCCAAAGAGAAGTCTGTGCAATTAAATAGCAAACACAGTGGACCAAACAACTCCGGCCACGTGTGTGGAAGACAAGCAGCACAATTAGACTGTCTTTGCTGCTGCAACAGTTTTTTTCAACTGCTTGCTAAATCTTTCCTTGTCACGCGGTTTCTGAAACAGCAGAAGCACACACCGAATCTACAAAACCACTAATTCTCAGCCTTAGACTCCGTTTTCAATTTCATAAAACACTTTATGAAAAACACAACACACGGTTCTCTATGCAACACACACAAATGGGGGGCAGTCGTGGCTCTAATGGATAGAGCGTCGGACTTGTAACCCGAGGGTTGTGGGTTCGAATCTCGGCTCCGGCAGGAATTGTCCACGACTGAGCTGAGACCCTTGAGCAAGGCACCGAACCCCCGACTGGTCCCCGGACTGCCCGCTGTGTGTGTGTGTGTGTGTGTGTGTGTGTGTGTGTGTGTGTGTGTGTGTGTGTGTGTGTGTGTGTGTGCGTGTGTGTGTGTGTGTGCGCACTTGGATGGGTTAAATGCAGAGAACACATTTTACTGCTGGTTATTCTCTGTATGTGACAAATAAAGCTCATCTGAGCTTGATAATTAATAAAAAAAGTTAATTTTTTTTTTTTTTAATCAAGCAGGAATGCATATTGCGGTTTTGAGATGTGTTTGTGATATTTTGAATGCAGTGCTTCATTCTGCAAGAGATGCGAGGCATTTTGTGTGTGCAATTTTTGCATTAATGTGTAAAGTTTTGAAAATGTTTGTAAGCAGCTAAAAAAAAAAACGTTTTAATAATAACTGTTCAGCTTTGGTTTTGGGTCAACGGGGGGGCACTGCTTCAATAACCCGATCAACACATCTCAGTCTGTCCCGACAGGTGCAGTTACACTGAGAAGAAATATCCATACGAGAAAAAGCACTAGTTTTATTCCCGTTATTTTTACGTAAGCGCGTCCATTTGTAATTTATATGTGCGAGACTTCCGGTGTCAACCAGTTATTTTAAACGCGATATAATTTGCTGCTTGATATTACAAACAATATAAAAAAATATGTATATTATTGTTATGAATTGTCGTTATTAGCATCTAAACGAGCGATATATAGGCTTTCTCTCTATATATATATATACATGATAATGCATATATTTTATACCATAGCGATATCTATCTTATTTGTCGATAGCAGCTAATGAAGCGGAAATCGCACACATTCACATTTTATTGCAAAATAAGGTGGATATACTGTCACACATCATATCTAAACATAATGTTATGTGCGTATTTACTTAAAAAATGTTAAATACAATTATTAATGAAAAAATTAATAAGTGGATGCTTTTGGGACAAACTTGCCCTCAAGAAGTGAGCAAAATCTGACTCTCAAAAAAGGCCTATATCTTATTATATATGACAGTTTTTTTTAAATAAGTCATTATCGTTATACATAAACATAAACATTGTAAAACATTTATTATTTTTATCATCAATAAAATAGCTTTTTTGTGGGTCTCACGCTGGTGACGTCCATAAAGGTATGACTCATGAACAAAATATAGGCCCATCATTTTATTTAATGATGCAACCAAACAATCAAATTAATATATTTATTAATAACAAATGATTAAACATCAAATAATTGTCTTTCTAAAATTTAAAAACTTTGGTGAATGTAGTCATGAACATTAGTTACGTGTGTGTGTGTGTGTGTGCGCGCGTGTGTGTGTGTGTGTCCTTCATGCAGATAAGTGTGTCTCGCTCACCGTGACGTCTCTCTCTCTCTCTCTCTCTCTCTCTCTCTCTCTCTCTCCACAGCTCGCGTTATTGCGCAACGCGACGACACGAACGCACCGGTTTGGTTCGGTTGAGTTCGGTTCCGACGGAACCCCACCAAAGAGTTCAGATGTTGCTCGGAGCGATGACGGACAGCCAGGTGCACGCGCATTGCTCGTCTCCGACGCCGCTGGTCCTGATGCTGCGTGCGCACGAGCATCAGCAGCATCACTGAGACGCTCGGGATCGGATGAAGCGATGCCAGCCGCTGACAGACCGTCACCGAACCTCCTCCGAGCCGGCGAATAAACACTCATCCTCAGCGAACCGCTTGATCATCACGAACCCCTGCGAGGACGCGGATCCGATGCTTTGACTGAGATCTGCGGCTTTTCGAACACATTCTGGAGACACTCCGGCGCTTTAATCTGGATATGTTGAAAGGCACGTAAGGATGGATGGGATTATTAGTGTTTTGGGGGTCCTGACGCTCGTTTTGGAGGGCATCTCAAGCCAGGGAGTGTATGGTAAGTACCAGCAGCTCATACAGATGCATTTATATGCCAGTCAATGCCAGTGTGTTCATGTGAGCAGGTGCCATTTCACAAACCATCCAGCATGAGATCTTCCCAACAACCGATCCACAGGTTTTTAGAAGGAAAAACGATGCATTAGAGACACCAGATCCATCACTGATTCATTGGAAATAACAGCTGAACCTTTTAGAACGAGAAAAAACAATCGTTTTAATTGCTAAAGTTTTTTTTTTCAGGTGCAATATTTAGTCAGCATATGCATTTTCATTGCATGGCATAATTCAATATTCCCAATCCACAAGAAAAATTAATGCAAATAGCCATGCTATCTAATATGCATGTTGCATGCTAAATGGTTCATCCGTTTGTTTTCCTCATTTAGCAGAAGTCATTGTATTGCATTGAAGAAACACTGTAGAAATGCTTCAGTATTCCCAAATGCACAAGGAAAAATAATGCAAATGTGAACATTGCATGCTAAACAGTTCATCCATTGGGTTCCTCATCCAACTGCATTGCATTTAACAAACACTGTGGAAATGCATCAAAAGTTATTTAATTGCATAAAAGAAACATTGTAGAAATGCCTTAATATTCCCAATCCACAAGGTAAATTAATGCAAATAGCAAGTATATCTATATTGCAAATGTGCACATTGCATACTATCAGTTCCTCTATTTGTTTTCCTCGTTTAATGGTATTCATTGCAATGCATTTACTGTAAGAAACACTGTATAAATGCTTTAATATTCCCAATGTACAAGGAAAAATAATGCAAATGTGCCCATGCCATGCTAAACAGTTCATCCATTGGGTTCCTCACATTCACCTAAAGTCATTGCATTTCATTAAAGAAACGTTGTGGGAATGCAACAGAAGTTGTTTAATTGCATTGAAGAAACATTGTAGAAATGCCTTAATATGCCCAATCCACAGGGTAAAATAATGCAAAGAGCAAGTATATCTATTGCAAATGTCCCAGTTGCATACTAAACAGTTCATAAGGTTTTCCTTAATGGAAGTCATTGCTTTGCATTAAAGAAATGCTGTAGAAATGCTTCATTATTCCCAATCTAGAAGCACAAATTATGCTTTGCATTCTAAACAGTTCATCTATTGGGTTTGTCTCACATTTAATGGTAGTTGCACGGAGAAGCATTAATGCATTTTAATTTGCATTGGAGAAACGTTGAAGCTGTATGTATGCTGTTAAATGTGTCATCGTGGTTGCTCTAGCCTCTCCTTATCCTGCATTCTCATCGTGTGCTACACAACTAGTGGCATTCTAGTAGTGTAGTGTGGGTTAACTAGAGCTTTGCATGAGTCATAATGTACAAATGTCATGAGGGAAAACATCTAAGCATTGTTTACTGTGGGCCGCTGCTGCTCAGGGTCGATCTGACTGGCGGGTCACGCGTTGAGATGGTGGGTGTAATATCAACTAGATGGCTTTTGTTTCTGGAGTCGGTTCACATCGAGAGGGGCACGCAGGGTAGTGCACATGTGTCTCTGAGGGGCTAATAGGATAATAGAGTTTGGGAAGAGCCGTGTTTCGCTGATCCATGAGAATGCACTTTAAAATCAATGACTTCAGTGTCCGTGGAGGAATGGAAATGACGGTGTGAGATGCTGGTGAATGCCAACACGCTCTGAGACACGCAGCAGTATATGCTTCCTAATTAGTGTTAATTATAGATTTGCTTCAAGTGTTCACTGCTCCCTACACACTCAGCAGGGGACACTTAAAGGAGCAGTTCACCAAAAGTAAGAAGGTGTTTCATGTGTAAATGTGCTCATCCTCAGGTCATCCGAGATCAGGATGAGTTTGTTTCTTCATCATTGCTCTGCAGTGAATGGGTGCCGTCAGAATGAGAGTCTGATAAAAACATCACAATAATCCACAGTCCATCAGTTAACATCTGGAGAAGACAAAACCTGAAACAAATCCAGCATTAGATTGTTTTAATTTTGAACCATTGCTTCTGGCCAAAATATGAGTCCATAATTCATAATAATGCTTCCTTCAGTAAAGAAACAACAATTCACTCCAAAAAAGGCTTATGTTTAAAATATATGTATTTGAATTGCATATAAAATTTCCATGCATTTTAATTTAAGCTAATAAAATAAATGTGATGCATATTTGTTAGTAACAAATTAGTAATATATATAAATATTATCACAGGTTTCTTATACAGCAGATTTCTTGACAAACTACATTTTAAATAAATGCTAAATATATGTTGAAATCAGTGACGCTCAAGGAAGTTTTTTTTTGTTGAGAAAATGAAATATATTTAGTTTTAACCTACTAATGACAAAATATATTTCAAAATGGCCAAAATATGTTGTGGAAGAAAATATATCAATGTAAATATATTTAAGCAAATATATACTATCGGTATTTTTTTATATATTTTGAATTATATTATATTCTATTGTATTATAATTTGCCATATTGTTTTATTTAAATAATCATGTTTTCAAAATGCATGTATTCATACTTCAGAAACAACATAAATCTGTTAATTATGAAAACAACTAAGTTTATTTAGTTAAAAAAGTATGGACATTGTTCAAATATAAATAAATAGTAGTATTCAGTTCAGTTGAAATATATGAGATACAAACAATTCATAATTATCGATGATAAATATGTAAATATGGTTATTGTGCATTTAACACACAATCAGATAAATATCTGAGCTGTTTTATGTATGTATGACTGACAAATATGCATCACGTTACGTTGATCAGTTTGTTTAAAACTCTGTAATCCAAATGAATAGAAGTTATAAATGTAATTCAAATGCATATATCATAACTTTAGGCCTATGTTCCAACAAGGTCATCAAACACAGACGACATTTAAGTCATGCGGATTTGGAGTTTTATCAATAATGACATTATATACTTGTGTAAAAACATTTTTTTTCTGCATACATTAAATTAATTTAATCTTAAAGGGGTCATCAGATGCAAAATTCACTTTACAAGTTGTTTGAACATAAATGTGTTGGAAGTGTGTGTACACATCCATCCTATAATGATACAAATCCACCCAGTGTTTTTTATTTAATCCTCTTTCATAAATCAGGCTGTTCTGAGATTCCTTTCAGAATGATGTAGTTCTGTACAGGCCCCTCCCACAATAGTTGATTGACAGGGCCGTCTTACCTTAGCCCCGCCCCCTGAGTGAGCCGAGAGCTGTTTGTCTCCAGTGCAGGGGAAGAAAGATGTCTCCAATTAAGCGATGGAAGTGTTTAATTTTTGGATGTAATAATGAATATAGCAGTCGTCAGTTACTCCCAACATCTGAGCCGCTGAAGATGCAGAGCATTAATGTTACTTTCACCGATCCCCGATCTATATAAATGTGTCTATGTTCGCGCGAATCATTCGTGATCCAGCTTCATCTACAGAAGAAGTGAGTATAATGGTTTTTATGAATCTTTGCAAATTGCCTTACCTAATAATGTGCCAGTACTACCTAATAATAGCCAGTTCTGGGCTATGCTCCATAGATATATATACTAGATGCCTCATTATGGACTGTTTCTATGGGCCGCGATACGTAAGCCATCCGCCATTTTTGGAACGGTCTGCGAATCTTTGAGAGCATTGACTGTGTGCGTAGTTATACGCTTGTATATCTTTGAATATTCATTGATTATTATGCTGAATGCGAGATCTGGAGCTGGAGCGGTCGAACAGGAATTTACACATATCTATGGTCTGCTTGTCACTCCACAGACGAGAGGGGCGGAGTCAGCAGAGCTCATTAGCATTTAAAGCAACATGGACTAGATCAGCGTGCTGAAAACAGAGCTGATTTTGACAGGGTAAAGATGTTTTTACACTACCATTGAGAATTTTTAATTAATGTATGTTATAGACTTTTCATTAAGACCCTGAAGAATCATATCAACTTGTGTAAAATGGGCTTTCGATGACCCTTTAAGCTTTGTGAGCTGTGGTGATGATAATGGTGTCACCTCACCTCAGGACTAGTTCTGGTTAGTCACCTCAGCTGTGCACATGTGTATCTGAGGTGAAATAAGTGACATAATAAGATAGTTTCTCTTATTTGAGCCGAACTTGTGTGGCACCGAGATGCTGCTGATGCTCTGGGAACACTTGTTCCCTGTATGCCATTAGCAGCACTCGCTCCCTATGAACCCGTTTAAGTCCACTTCACAGTGCACAGCCGGCTGATTGGAACGAGGATCTGTCAGCCGTATCCCATCATGCATTAGTGCATGTGTTTGGACAGACGACTGATGATTAGTTATTTGTGTTATGAATCCCAGTCTAAACATCATTATGCTTTATGCTGTAATACTTGATATTAGTCTGGGTTTGTTGTTGGTTGGACGAGAGCTGTGGTTTCGTTTAGTTCATTGGTAACACTTTACAATAAGATTGCATTTGTATGTAACATAAGTTAGTTAACAATAATGGAAAATGCTTCTAAAGAATGATATTTAATGATAATTCACCAATTATCAATACATTATTAAACTTAAGTGTTGCATCTGTTAATATTATTTAATATTTCAACCCGATATCATGAAAGTGAATATAAATAATAGGCCAAAATTTACATGCCAAAGTCAATTTTTATATCAGTACCACGAGTTTTAGTTTTTATTTGGTGTACTATTTATACGCATTTTCATGAGACCGGGCTCAATATTTATATACGTATTTTATATATTTTACGTGTGTTTGTATCAAAATAGACAAAAATAGCCAGAATTATATTTGTTAAAATATATTAACATAAATATATTTTCTACGAATGTTTTGGCCATTTTAGTATATTATTTAAAATAAATGTTGATTTTTTTTATTGAAATAGTTTTCATTGAGCCTCACTGTTTACAACATTTTCAACATTTATTAGTTAGTTAGTTTGTTCGTCCTTTCATTCGTTCGTTCATTCATTTGTTCGTTCTTTCATTCATTAATGCATTTGTTTGTTCTTTCATTCATTAATGCGTTCGTTCGTTCGTTCATTCTTTCATTCATTCATTCATTAAAAATGTATTAATTCATTCATGTGTTCGTTCCTTCATTCATTCGCTCATTCATTCGCTCATTCGTTCGTTCGTTCTTTCGTTCATTCATTAATTTGTTCGTTCGTTCATTAGTTAATTCATTCATTCATTCGTTCATTCGTTCCATCATTCTTTCATTCATTCATTAATTCGTTAATTCGTTAATTTGTTCGTTCATTCGTTCGTTCGTTCATTCATTAATTTGTTCGTTCCTTCGTTAGTTCATTCATTCGTTCATTCATTTGTTTGTTTGTTTATTCATTCGTTCATTCGTACATTCATTTGTTCATTCGTTCATTAATTTGTTTGTTCGTTCCTTCATTCATTCATTCCTTCGTTCATTCGTTGGTTCATTCATTCATTCACTCATTAATTCATTAATTTGTTCATTTTTGTTATATAACATGAGCTATTAAAGAACAATATTAACAAGCATAAATCAATACTGTGTAAAATGCTCATTGTTATTTAATGCATTGTCTCACATTAACTAAAGACCGTATTGTAAAGTCTTATTCTGAACCGGTGTTGCTCTCCTGGGAAGATCTTCTTGACGAGTGCTGAAGTTGTAATCATGTCGTGATGAGCACTTGAGTGCTTTTGGACAGAATAAAAGGATTCGCTGGTTATTTACATATTTCTTTCTCACCTCCAAAAAACACCTTTTTTTTGTGCTGATGAAGAGGGAAAGATAAAGTGTGGAAGTGATGCTGAGTTTGTGCTGTTGATGATTGGCATGCTGCCGCAGAGCATGATGGGAAATGTAGTTTGCATTTACATGGGGTTTTTTGTGTTTTTGGGGGTTAGCTTAGCTTGACAGTGTGATTTATTAAAAATATATATATTTTTTTGTTCTACAGAAGAGCAATATTATTCGTAGTGTCATGGTGACAAAATGTTTGATGTTTCATTACTTTAACCAGTTAGAAGAAGCTTATTACTAAGACTGTGTTTTATTCTGAAAAAGTAATTGTGTTGAATAGTGTACTTCATATCTTTTAAAATATACTTTATGCTGCTATAAAAAGCCTTTTAAGTGCACTTAAAGAGACACTTCCACGAGTGCTTCCTGACGCACGTAAGTAGACTTTTAAAAAGTGACCCGTGTAATGATGTCAAATTAACAGTTTTACTTTATAGCACACTTTAAATTATCGTTTTAAGAAACTCTTGTCATGCTTTAAAGATGTAGACTTATTTAAAGCACATGTAAAGTACTTTAAAGTTAGATTTTCAAATGCACTAAATTGCAACTAATTACAAATATACTTAAATGCATGACACACAAGTTTCAGTGGAAATGCATTAAAATAGTAGCCAATAGAAGTAATTATTAACTTGCATATTAAAATGCACTTAAGTGGATAAAAAAGCACTCCTAGTTTCAAATAACTGCTTTTAATATGCATGCAATTAAGTGTCTGAAAACATTGCATTCTATTGCACTTCAGTAAGTTCATTTAAAGCACATTATCCAGCACTCATTTTAAAAGTACGCTAAAATCATACTTTGGTTTAAATTATGGGAATTTTTGAAATTGAAGATGAGACGTTTTGAAGGTTTTTCATCCATGTTGATGATTGTAGATAACATAAGCGTTGCATAACGTTGCTTCATGCGATGTCTCTGTTCTTTAAAGGGTCAGGATGAATAAAAACAAGGCTGCTAGTGAAGTCTCAGCATCTCCTCGGCTCTCTGTTCAGATGCCGGCCGTCTAAACTATGCAAATGCATTCCACCAGTGCTACTAAAGCGCTCTTTGTTGCTTCTCTGTGCCTCCTCCAGAGCTCTTTATCAATTCCCTTGGATCAGGAGCCTGCGTTTCCTACTGTAACGAGAGCCAGAGCGAAGCCCTGCTGCTGTTTGATGCAACCTCGCACACTTCTGCTAGCGTGTGTGTGTGTGTGTGTGTGTGTGAGAGATTTGGAAACTACATTCTGAATTGGTAAAATGCATATATAATGCATAAGATGCATATATAATTTGCCCATGCATTACCGTAATTATAATGTGTCAGTCATGCATCAATGAAACAGGTCATATTTCTGTAATAGCTCTAATAAACTGGATGTTTTAAATGCATGATTACCAGATTTATATATGAATCTTTAATACATTGAAATCGTTCTAATCTTTTTAATGAATTAAATATTGCCTGTTACTCAGACAGCCCTATTTTAATCAGGATATTTTGATATAGTTATTATAATAAACCAAATCTAAAAACATTAAAATTTACTTGGAATAAAATAAAATAAAATAAATGATTATAGCTGAAATAAAATAAAATATAAAATAAAACGTACATGTATTTTATTTCAGTGCAATTTCCAATTCAAAATTTCTGTTTCTTTTTATTTAACGTGATGTAATAAAATAACAAAAATGTATAATACAATTAAAAAATATAGACATATTAAAAAAATGACAAAAACTTTAACTAAAGTTAACATGAAAGCAGAAAATGTGTAAAAAA
Source organism: Gymnocypris eckloni scoliostomus (assembly GCA_027564155.1). NCBI lineage: Eukaryota > Metazoa > Chordata > Actinopteri > Cypriniformes > Cyprinidae > Gymnocypris > Gymnocypris eckloni. Next base: position 38,127,394 of record CM050412.1, on the reverse strand, counting down.
CATATTCATAATGAACATAATGTAATGAACATATTTGTACTGATTCTAAGCTATTTGCATAAATGCATTTTTAAATGATTATTTAAATCATGTCTAATAGATGCAAATAGTTAATAATAATCTGTGCTGAAACCTGACCTGCTTCTTTTATGACTGACACATATGCATCCCATTAAGTTTATTAGTTTGAAACCGTGTGAGCTAAATTCATGGGAATTGTTTATGCAATTAAAATACATAAATCTTAAGTTTAGGCTTAAATATATTTATGAGTGTAATAAGGTGCTTCTTTATTACAAGAACCTCTTTTTGTGTTGGACATTTGTTGGCAAACCAACTCAGTAACGTCCTTAAAATCAAACACTGAAATGTAACAATATGATTATTAACCACATGACAATATGCAGATTATTAATATGACATAGACTGAACGATTCTGGCTTCTAGGCTCAAATGTCTGATGAATTTGAATCAAGTTTTCTGCTCTCAGCAGCTAATAATAATTCACAGCACACGTCAGTTTTACTTACAGAACATTGTAATGTTAATGTTTATAATATCTTAATATCTTCATGTAGGCGCAGAGGCGGATGATAATATAGTCTATATTCTGCGATGAGGTAAACAATAATGTAGTTGAGATTTGCTGTAGCATAAATTGCTTTATATGAGTAAACTGCACTGTAAAATTGATTTGTCAAAGTTGCATAGAACAACAAAAAAGAATGTTTTACAAAAAAATATAGATTTTTTCTGCTTCAAAATTTCATGCTTAATACAACGTGTCATTTTTGTCATTTTGTTTCTTTGTGAAGTTTACAAATAATTTCTGAGTGAAGTAAATTCATATTAAAATTATGATTGTTTGATGCATTTCATGACACTTTAAATAAATGTACTTTGAAAATATGGTTATTTAAACAAAATAAAATCTATGCAAATATTTATGTGTTTAATTAGCATTAGTGAGATACTAATATAGTTTTACATTTTTGGGTAATTTCTTTAGTAGTTAGGGTTAATTTATTAATTTAAGTTATTTTACTACATCAAGCTAAACTAAATTTATAAATGTTCAAATATGTTTTAAATACAATTTTTAATAAATATGATTTTTTTCAAATTAATTTTAGATTTGATAAAATATCCAAAATGTCATATTTCATAGTTTATTTCAGTTAATCCTAGTTTTGTTTCAAGTAAAAAAGTTTTGTTTTCTCTAAATGCAGATAAAGTTTGATATATGATATATATCTTACTCTAAATGCAGATAAAGTTTGATATATGATATATATCTTACTCTAAATGCAGATAAAGTTTGATATATGATATATATTTTACTCTAAATGCAGATAAAGTTTGATATATGATATATATTTTACTCTAAATGCAGATAAAGTTTGATATATGATATATATTTTACTCTAAATGCAGATAAAGTTTGATATATGATATATATCTTACTCTAAATGCAGATAAAGTTTGATATATGATATATATCTTACTCTAAATGCAGATAAAGTTTGATATATGATATATATCTTACTCTAAATGCAGATAAAGTTTGATTTATATATATATATATATATATATATCTGTGTGATAATACAGTTTCCAGTTGTATGTATATATAGGCGTCACATAACCTACTCATGTCTCATTCGTCTAGCTCGACTAGATTCCACCAAGTAAGATGGATTTGTGTTGAAATACTAAAGAGCTGATTAAACTCGTGACCTCTGACCTCAGTGCAGTTATATGGTGAGCTGTGTTGTATTATTGCTCTCAGAGCTGAGCTGAATCTGTCAAGCACACTTCTCTCTCTTTGGTGTTTGGCTAACTGAGTGCTGAAGTACCTGCTGTACGTTACTGTAGATCAATAGAAGAACTGACACGAGAGCGCTGGGAAAACACACGACTTCCCAAAGAGATCATCTCAGCGTGAAGAGCACCGATCTGTACATGTGTGCCTTCAAATACTTCTGGAGCGTGGTTATCATTTCAGATACTGACACTGTAGTTACTGACACCAGAACCAGCTAGTATACACTACTGGACAAAAGATTGAAATTAAGATTTATTATTAGTTGTTTCTGCTCACCAAAGCTGCATTTATTTGATCGAAAATACAGTAAAAATTGCTAAATGTTATTACAATTTAAAATAAGTGTTTTCTGTGTGAATATATGCTAAACTGTAATTTATTTCTGTATTTTCAGCATCATTACTCCAGTCTTCAGTGTCAAATGATCTTCAGAAATCATAATAATATGCTGCTTGAGAAACATTTCTGATTATTATCGATGTTGAAAACAGTCGTGTTGCACAATATTTTTGTGGATAATGTGATTTATTTTAAGGATTCACAGATGAATAGAAAGTTCAAAAGAACAGCATTTTGAAACAGAAATATGTTGTAATATTGTCTTTACTGTCACTTTTGATATTATTATGGTTTCTGAAGATTGTGACATTGAAGACTGGAGTAACGATGCTGAAAATACAGCACTGTGTCACAGAAATAAATTACAGTTTAATAGATATTCACACAGAAAACAGGTGATTTTATTTGTAATAATATTTCACATTTTACTGTATTTTTGATCAAATAAATGCATTGGACTAATATACATTCCTCAGGTTGATTATTTGTTTTTGTGATTTTTGGAGAAAAACTGTCACTTTAGTTTTTAATTCTAACACTATTAACAACACTATTTTAAATATATAAACTGAAACTAAAATGAGATGAATTTAAATTCACAGAAAACTATAACGTTTTTATTTCAGCTAGTTGCCAAGGCAACATTTCTCATTTTTATTTAGTTTAATATGATGTACTAAAATAACTGCAATTAATATATAGATGGAAAAAAAATTTAAATATTACAAGTACAACACAAAAACTACAAAAATGAAAACGGAAA
>CM050412.1:38106967-38119467 GCA_027564155.1 Gymnocypris eckloni scoliostomus | reverse complement strand
CAGTGAGTCATTGAATCATTCCATTCATAAAATCCATGAGATTTTCTTTAGTTGTCTATTTTTTCTTCAGAATTGTGAGAGAACTACAACCTCCGTTAAAAATAATTAATACAAAATCTCTGTTTATCCAGAATCGTGCGGCTCTGTTTTACACAAACAGCTCTTAATCGAGTCCAGTTTTTATGTAGCCGGCTGATTTTTGTTCTTCGTATTCAGCAGCAATTAAATGTTTAGAGACAGAATCAATCTGTTTGATATCTAAATATTTATTTATTAAATTTCTTGACACTGTCTACCGAATATTTAAAAGGCAGTGATATATGTGCACGTACAGTATAAAGGACCAATTAAGACTGCAAAAATAATAACATATATATATATACCTAATTTGTTATTTATTTTTACACTCTATCACTAAATTTAAAAGGCTGCTACACATTTTATGTAAAAAAAAAAAAAAAGTAAATATTATTTGTAAAATATATTGATATTAATATTTTTTCTACTCACTCTTCTGATGATTTATTTAATAATTAATTGGTTAATTTATTTACTTACACATTCATTTATTTATTTAAACATATATGTATTATTTATGTTTAAATGAATGTATTTATTACATAAAAATCATCTGTTTTGACATTTTGAAGAGTATTTTTCTCTGTGTGCATTAGTTAAAGCGGTTTCTGTCGTTCTGGTTTGCTGGTCAGTAATTGAAGTCGCAGTGCCGTGCATGTAGTGAATCTGTCTCTGCTCTACTTTTACTACACTTCTCTTTGACATTATTTTTCTGCATGTTCTGTGTTTTTTCTGTCATCTTTTCTCATGCAAATGTCCTTGTGTTTTGTTAAGCGGCGCTGGTGAGTTAATTGGCTGTGTGCTGCTGAGAACCCCCCCCCTCCCAGTCCTGCATCAGCCACTTTCTGTTTCTCTTACGGTCATATACCAGCACATTTACCCACGTCGCATCTGAGATCGGCCCTTCATTACGCTTGAAAGCTCTCAGCAGGTTAATTGGGCGGAAGATATGAAAACGCATTGCGTTATTGTCCAGAATGCAGGTCTGCACTTTGTGCTGTTTTAGTAGAAAAACTCTTTAATATCTCAGTTACAACAGAATTCATTCATATGGCACTATATCCTAAATCTTTTATAGGAGAGAAGCTTTAAACTTACATTTTTTATAATGAAAATAAATCTCCTTGTGTTTGCAGTCCTGTGCGAGTTTGTCGTCGAGTGTTGTGTGTGTTGTTTCTATGACCGGCCTTCACGCCATAAAACTCTTTTATAGTTGTATCTTTTATAGTTTTTTTTGCTCTCTAAGGACCCGTTTGTTTCCCGAGAGCCGTTCGTCACTGGAGCACATTTATTTGCCGTCGTCAAACACAATATCTATTAGGTGCAGGTACTGCTTTTAAACCTTCGGCTTATACTAAGTTGTATTTAACAAGCAGTTTTCTGGTTTGCATATCTCTAATGCATATTTCTTAGTATGTACTTGGCTGCTGATGGGAAGATTTGAGTATGTACTCCAGGAAGACAATATGTCATTATTGAGTTGTTCAAAGACATAAAATGACTTGATGCCACAGACGTCTTTGTCATGTTTTCATTTGCATGTTTTAACTGAAATGTTTAGGTTCGTAGAATGCATTTGCGTCTTAATATAAACTCATGCACAGAATGCTCATGCACCAAAAATAGTATGTGATTTGGACATGCTTGGCATACTGACAACTTAATATGATATATTTATTCACCTACATTTATTTTATACATATTATCTGCTATGTCTTGCTGTTATTTTGTCATTAAGACAAATTGACTTGTGTGTGTAAGCATACTGGGCAATAAATCAGATTTTGATCCCTGTCTGGAATACTGTACTATGTAGTATGGATAGTATGTGAGATGGGCTTTGGCCATGGACTCAGGTTGCTTATCTTGCAAAAGTGTGTGTGTGTGTGTGTGTGTGTGTGTGTGTGTGTGTGTGTGTGTGTGTGTGTGTGTTTATGAATGTATGAATTTATTTTTGCTTCAAAACCATTGATGAAGATGGATTATGGTTACCGAAAAAAACTTCTCTCCTTTATCTTAGTGTTGTGTGTAAGTGTTATGCATTAAATAAAACATGTAAAGGCAAAACACCCTTAATTACACTGAGTTTGAGCAACACGGACTTCTGGGAGCTTCTTTGGCAGCAGCTGTCTCTGTGTATCTGCCGGCAAGAGTGTGTGTGTGTGTGTGTGTGTGTGTGTGTGCGGGCGACTGTGAGTGTGTGTGTGTGTGTGTGTGTGTGTGTGTGTGTGTGTGTGTGTGTGTGTGTGTTGCTCTTGGCTCTTTCTTCTTTGGCAAAGTGTGAAAAAACATATATATATTCAACATTTATACTGTATATAAAATAAATAAAAGGGCCTTCTGAAATAGTTTTTTCTTGAAAAATCCATCCACCCATGTGATTAAAACATAATTTCAGTGATAGAAACATAGTGGAGCAGTTTCTGCAGGTGTATATAAGGATTTCATTAAGACAAGCCACTCGTGCATGAATAGGAATAGGAGTAATTATAATACAAAACAATAAAACAAGACTAAAAACATGGGGAAAATATCGCAAAACCTTTAAAAACACAAACTTGGCAAGCAGCATTGTAATGATTGCACTCTTGAGTGTGTTTTGTCATCCTGCGCACAAAAACCTGCCAAAATACACAGTAGTAAAAACCCAATGTGTGGAACAAGCCTAATGACTAACACAACGCTGCTTCTCAGGCAGATTTATAGATATTATAACTGGAAAATAAGACAAAATGAGCCATGTTTCTCTGCCGACCGTGACTGTAAATAACACAAATCAGTCCGGCCTGCTTTCAAATCACAAAACTGTAGTTCGTCAAGATATCTGGATTACAAATATTAGTAGTCTGATTACTTTTGATCAAACTCATTTATCACATAGATTTAGGATTATTGTGAACCATACTGAAAGAAAAGTGATCGAAAATATGTTTTTATCCTAAAATGCATGATATTATACATTATATTACAGCAGTGTTTAATAAAAAAAAACAGTAGGGTGTTGATGAAAACATAATAATTAATGAAATCATAACAATGTTGAATTAAAATGAGTTAAAATTTGCGTGTGACATTAACAAACGTCAAAGAAACATATCCAGTATTAATAATTAGTAAATGTACTTGATATGATGAAGATATAATTGCATAATAATTAGTCGCATGTATATAAATGGTAGGTTAATAAAAACATAATAAAAAAAACTGCAACTGGGGTGAATCAATAAATTCTGAATAATTTACTGCCATTGTGTGAATAATATATAATCATGTAATCCATAAAACAGTAACTTTATTGTAAGAATTTTTTAATATTATATGATCGTATTACAAGTAAGTTTCTATTTTTGCTCTTGGCTGTTGACTTATCACTAATTGTGAATATAATAAGCACTTAAATGCTTATGAATGCTGTGACTTTACCGTATTATAACCGAACAGAAAGAAAACCTGAGGAAGCATATCTTAAAATCTGTTCAAAACACACACTTGGCGAGCAGCATTGTATTGATTGTATTCTGAACGCGAGAGTGTTTTGTCTTCAAGCAAAAAATCAGCCAAAATGCGTTGTAGTAAACACACAATGTGTGAAAACAAGCCTTAATGACTTACACAGCGCTGCTTCTGGAGTACAGATAGCTTAACGGTTTCTCTCATGTGTAAACAACAGATCAGTCTATCTCTACAGACGTCTTTCTCTGGAGCGTGAAGCTCACTTTCTCCTGTCAGAGGATTGTCTGAGGAAGAAGATGAAATCATGTGCATTCTGCCGTCTGCATTGGACCGAGGCCATTATTAATATGCACTGACACTTGCATATAACTGAACTGATGCATGCGGGACGTCTCGTTGTGGATCGTAAAACTACCCAAGGTGCCTTTCACTCGTCTGATACTGAGTGCACTTCATGTGCCTATATTATAAATCACAGCGACTCCATAATGAAACAAAGGTCTCGCTGATGTCAGAACTGCATTAAAATCAAGCAGCGTCCCATTATGCTCAGCGGCGTGGCATCGTCTAAAGGTTACAAGGTTTTCTCGTCTGCAAATAGAAACAAGTGCATTTGGATTCCTTTAGAAAGGGTCAGAAGGAGTAAGCATGATTTTAGGCCAAAAACAACTGCATTTATTGCAAAAATGGAGTATAACCATAAACTGTAAAAAACATGGACGTTGTGTCCGTGACGTCACCCGTAGGTTTCTGAAGAGCATTTTTGAATCTCAAAGTAGGCGGAGACAGTCGTCGCCATCTTGGCTGCCAGATAATCGAAAGGGGCAAAAAGGCGGGATGTGGGCGGAGCTGGTTGCTGAAACCACACCCACCAAGCGCGACAGTGGTGACAGCAGCGGCAATCCACCTGTCACTCAAGAGGCCACGCCCTTAATTATGCAGAACTTTTTAAGGTTTAATATAATTTAAATGGATGAGTTATACCCCCCCCCTCTCACAGTTGCCATGAAGGGCATAATTAGCTATATAGATCAAAAAACTTTTTGTACCAGACTGTAAACATGTTTTTTTCTGCTGTAAAGTTGGGTATTATTACATGGGGGGGTCTGTGATGGCAAAAACTGAGAGACTGAGGAGGAGCTTCTTCCCTCAGGCCATCAGGCTCCTAAACACAAACCCAGTTTCATAAACATTTACAAGACTCATTATTAACTGTAAAACATCCATATTCTAATCACCCGTATTGCTGCTATGTGTACATACCCAGTACAACCCGTCTGCACATCCCTCCTGTTCATATTACTATTTATTAAGTCCCAGTATACTGTTTTGCACATCTTATTGTTTTGAACTTTTTATTCTATTGCACATTTTACTCTTTATTTCTCTTCTTTTTTTGACTTATATTTATATATATGCTCTTGTGTTGTGTTACTTTTATTGAATTTTAATTTTTTGCACTGTCCACTGAGCGGACCTGACTTGATTTACATTTCACTTCTGATTATATAACTGAAGAGTTACTGGTACCCATTGACTTCTATACTATGAAAAAAAAATATATATATATATGTGTGTGTGTATATATTAGAGGTGGGCATAGATTAATTTTTTTAATCTAGATTAATCTAGATTAATTTTGGAATTAATCTAGATTAATCTAGATTAAAATGGCTCATTTGAATTCTGCCGAAGGCATTCAGAATATGTGTGCTACCCAAATAATGACTAAAGTAAGTCTTTGAGAACGGGTTTCTCAAGCCAGGTGGCGCATTAGACCAGGGGCTCATCTCCTGTTTCCAAAATGCATCACAAACTTTAATCTCTTCCCGTCCCAATCCCACGAAAAAACTGGAGGAAAATCCCGTTCCATTCCCGGAAGAATGACTCCCATTCCCTCCCACTCCCGTGTTGTTTTTTTAGTTTTTTTGGCGATAACTGTCAATTACAGTAAAAATATAGTACAGATCACAGCGTGCCCACCTTATTAGTTGAATAAAAACCCAAAATGTCGTTTTGTTGTTATTATATTGAACTGAAAGCCATCGTATTATGCACAGTGTTGCACAGATTCAATTTCATGTAAATCATCCATGCTAACACACACGTCTTCTATATATTTTTTTTTAGACATTTCACTCTCTATAGATATATTTTTCAAAGACGGAGTTTTGAAGTTTCTCGCTCAAGTTCACATGAGACCTAAAGCGCATCCTGTTTGCTTAAAAGCGCAACGTTTCGTTGTTATTCTGAGTGCACACAAATAACGTAGAGTCTTTACAGATTCGAAAGATGTATTAGGCTACTTTTATCTGTATGACGAAGAATGACGGAGATTTTAAGAGCAAGTGAGCGCACCGAGCCTGTCCTGCGCAAACGCTTCCACACAAACACTTCAATAGCGCACATTTCTCTAGGTTAACATCATATTGAGCGGCCATGTAAAGTTGCTACTACATACATCTTTCAGATGAAAAGCCATATTTGAGGTTGATGAATGATAGGTGAGCGTTTGGATGTCCTGCGCGATTGTATTACCACATAGACCAGCCGTTAACAATCTGTCCATCACGGACTGCGAGCCTCTAGTTCGAAGACTCGTTCTCGCCCCCTACAGTGCAATTCGGCTAGGTATACATCCGCGCTAAAATATCAGGGTGAAAGTCATCATAGCTTGCGTAGTATAGACCCAGCTCCCAACCCAACTTTGAGAATAGATTAACGGCGATATTTTTTTTATCGTCGATAAGAGTCTCACGTTAACGCAGCACGTTAACGCCGATAACGGCCCACCACTAGTATATATATATATATATATATATACAGTATATAGGGCCTATAGTATGGAAGTCAAAGTGGACAAGCAAATGTTTGGTTTTTCAAAATGTTGTGTAAACTATGCCTTTAAATGTTAAAATGAAGCAGTACATTACATTGATGTCTGAAGCTCTCCTCACAGTATTGACGATGCAGATCTCGTTAGGACTGTAAATGAGCGTTTTAGCTACTTTAGAGGTTAAGTGTATTCGTGCGCTGCCGTTTGCTCACTAATTGAAGTTTTAGCTGTTCCCTCCTCCTGATTATCTAAATGATTGATTTTCACGTATGAGGTTTTATCGGCGTGTGTTTGGCATGCGGTGGAATGGACTCTGTTTACCTCGCTCGGACGCTGGAGAGCTGGACTCAACATTAACACCAGCATCAGTGCGTTTGCTGGATCGGGCTGGATTTGGGCTGGTTTGTGCTGTTGTTGTTCAATCGTAACACCAGACTAATGGTTTGATTCCTAGAGAATGCATGCGCTGATAAACACACACCATGTGCACGGTGCACTATGTGTGACAAATGCAGGAATGACAATTAGTGTTATAATGGACTTCATCCAGTAAATGAAACATTACCTGGTCAGTAACTTTATTAGGACTAAATCGATGGTTAATATAATTTACATTTATTCATTTGGTGGTTGCCGGTATCTATACACTGGGAATTGAGCCTGTAACTTTGGGAATCCATGTGTCATGTATATTAGTCATTAGTGGATTATTAGTTATATTAAAATATAAAAATGGTTTGGTCTTTATGTATTTTGCAATTTCACTGTGGTATTTTATTTTTAATTTAATTTAATTTAATTGTATCTTGTTTTAATTTTTTAACTGAATTGATCTGAATAATGACTCTATTGTCTTCTGCTTTGGATTAAATTTAATTAGATTCATAATTTAAAAACTTTGCGTTAAACTTTGCATAATTGAAAAGAAAATAATTGGAAAGAAATCATTTAGAAAATTATTTTAATGATATCGTTCCTTTGTGTCGTTATTGTTGTAGATGAGGTGTGGACTCTCTATTCTCTTGCATTTAGGATGCGATTTCATTTCACTTTTTTATTTTGCCATTTCACATTTAACTTTTTTTATCTTTATTTCTTTTTATTTTTTAATTACAATTTATGCAAACGAATTAAATGTTTCATTTTATTTTTTTTAATTTTTTTTTATTTTATTTATTTATTTTATTTAATTATTTTTTTTTTTTTTTTTTTTTTTAATTTTAATTTAATTTAATTTAATTTAATTTAATTTAATTTAATTTAATTTAATTTAATTTTATTTAATTTTATTTTATTTTATTTTATTTTATTTTATTTTATTTTATTTTATTTATTTATTTATTTATTTATTTTTTATTTTATTATTTATTTATTTTTAATTTTTTTCAAGAACTGTTTCATGGCCAGTAAATTGAGTCAATTAATTTTCCATCAGGAGATAATTCATTTTGTTGTCTGGTAATGAACCAGAGTCACACTGTTTGGTGTTGAGGCTCTTGGACCATGTTACTGGTTAAGCTAGTTAAGCCTGATGGTGATTCTGAACGATGTATTTATAAATGATCATGTATATATTAATGATTTGTTTTCGGTATGTTAATATTGATGATGGCAGTTATTTATATACTGGCAGTGTGGATATGTTGCGTGTCCAGTGTTTCGGCAGGATCCTGCAGGATCATGTGTTGAAATGAATCCAGCACAATATCAATCACAAACACAAGAATGCACCGTTTTCTCCACAGCCGCTTCCAAACAACACAGATTTAGAAAAGCCAATACAAATGATTTGATCATGATTAGTGTCCCGATGAAGGTTATTATAGTTAACTAAAACCATACAAAAATTAATTGAAATAAAATAAATGTTAACTGAAATAAAATTATTTTTTATTTTTTTTTTTTACGCAACTGTTTCATGGCCAGTAAATTTTGTCAAATTATTTTCCATCAATAACATACAATAACATAAAATTAAAAAAATATGTAAAACCTACAGACAATTCTATCTCTCAGTGCATTTGGGTCTGTTTAGACCAAGAAGAGATATATCAACAACTTTTCAAATGCTTTAAGACACTCGAAATCCACATAATTCATTTTTTTCAGATTTTTAAGTTTAAGTTTAACCACGTTTCATGTTTTGGTCATTTTCATTTCTAGGTCGCTGGTAATTCTCAGATTGTTTTTCTTATACATTTCACAAAATGAAATATTCAGATAAAATGTTCTTGTTAATATTAAAACATTGTCATTTTTGTTTAAATTCAATCATTGAGAAGTTGCTGATCAGATACAATGTTTTTATTTGAATATTGAATATTTACACAACTATTATGAAGCGAAGACTGTCTTCAGAATGCATTATGAGGGTTAAAACAACTAAAACTAATAAAAATAACAAAAACACACAACAAAATTACTAAAACTTTAAAATTAAAATGAAACAAGAAAATCTAAAAATAAAATCTAATTCTAAATATTAACAAAACTTATAAAAGTATCTCAATTATACTTAAATAACACTGGTGATTTTATATACAGTGTTTTCTACTTATTTTTAGTCTTTCTACTTCAAAATTGCACTTTTAATTCAATGTGTTACATTTCTTTGTAATTGTTTGTCAGATTTCCTAGTAATTTTGGAGTGAGTAAATCTTTCACATATGTTCTGCTGTGAGCTGAATCCAGTTCATCATTTGTGATGCTGATCCAGATGTGCAGATGTGAACCAGCAGATGTTTTCTGCACGCTTTGCTGATGGATGTCACTGAGGTCATGTGACACATGTGTCAGTATCACTATTACTCGTCCCTGCAGTTCAGATCCACTAATTAACACGTTTGAGTCTTACTAGTAGAGCCCTGCAAGGCCGTCGGGGCCCGACACGCTGAGTCCATTCGGTCGGGTTCGGGACTTTTGACAGATCGGGCTCGGTTCGGACTCAGGCTCATTTAGCTTCTCACCTTTTATTGTGCCCAAATATGAGCACACCACACATGTACTGTATGAAATATTGTTATAATAATAATATTATAAATATTATACATGGCCTATGCAATAGGCAAGTACGCAACGCATACACGCACGCATTAGCATACAGGTGACCGGTGACCATGCAGAGCATCAGGTGAAGTTGGAGCGGGGGGGAGTTACTAAAAGTTCCCAATGCTTCGGGAAAAGCTGCATTTTGGCAGAGTTTTGTCTGTATTGATAATTGTGGGCATGATTGTCAGCCGTAGTAGTTATGTTTGAGGCCTATAATAAAAGTTTACCTCTTAGTAGCGTGTGTGTGTGTTTGTGTATGTGTGTGAGTGTGTGTGTGTGTGTGTGTGAGAGTGTGTTTGTGTGTGTGTGTGTGTGTTTGTGTATGTTTGTGTATGTGTGTGAGTGTTTGTGTGTGTGTGTGTGTGTGTGTGTGTGTGTGTGTGTGTGTGTGTGTGTGTGTGTGTGTGTGTGTGTGTGAGAGAAAGAGATTGTGTGTGTGTGTGTGTGTGTGTGTGTGTGTGTGTGAGGTGAGAGATTGTGTGTGTGAGTGTGTGTGTGTGTGTGTGTGTGTGTGTGTGTGTGTACAGCAGAAACAGCACGCGTCAGAGAAACTTAAAGTGATATTGATGTTGGTCTTGGGTCGGCATGAATGTGTTCGGGGGAAGTTTTATATTAATATTAATAAACTAGTGTTTTCTAAGTCAGTCAAGGATGAAGTTGCAGATCTCATCTTGCCATCTCCTCATTAGACGCGCCTTTAATAAATGCATCTACAGATTATGATTATAATGAAAGAGTTTTTGTTTTCTATGTTTTATTTCATTAAGTACTAATTTAAAGTTTTCTATAGATATATTTATCATGTCTAAATTGATCAAACACGCTATGATCAGCTGGTCGTTAGCTACTTTAAAAAGCAAAAAATTACATTTAACGAATAAAAAAGCTCCAAATGTTTTTCTAAATTACCTTAATAAAATAAGTACAATAAAATACAACCACTTTGCCATTTCATACAAAACTGCAGTATTCTAATTGCTGAAACAGTATAGTATAAGCTGTTTCGGGAGAAGGGAATAATTAAATACGGGCTCGGGTCGGACTCGGGTTGGTAACTCTGATAAGCTGTCGGACACGGGCCGGGCTAGGGCCTGAGCGTCTCGGGCCGGGCTAGGGCTTGTATTTTAGGCCCGTGCAGGGCTCTACTTACTAGTGCTTCTGGCAAACCTACACTGTAAAATATTACCGTGATTTTAACGGTAAAGGACTGTAAAAATGCTGCAGAAAGAACCTGTTAAATGATTAATGGTAAGTTCCACTACTATATACGGTGAAAACTGTATTGACCACTACATATCATTTTACGGTAGTATACCGTTTTTGGAGGTGAAAAAGAACATATAATGTACAGTAAATAACCGTAAATTGACATTCCCAGAATTCCTTGCGTTACATTTCAAATTTGATGTTTTTATTTGAAATAACTATCTTAACTGCATTAGGGTTGTATGTTACACCTAGTGTTGTTAAATTAAGTAAAATTTCAGTTTCGTGTGTGTTACATGATGGTGTTTAGTGTTTGTGTGAATGACACGGTGCACCTTCTATACATGTAATTAATTAATAGCTGCTTGTGATTGGCTTTGGTTCATCATGTGACTCTCATCAACACTTGGATTTGGTGATTATCAGTGCATTACAAAGGTACAAAACAGATTTCAGTACTTCAATAGATTGGTATATTAACATTATAAACTTAAAACGTTGCTACTGTAGTTTTTACAGTAAGATTCTGGCGACCAGTTAACCTTCCCCTCATGATGACCTTAGTGTGTTTTCCTCCGGCCGCTTGCGAGCGAGTTCATTTGTCTGTGGGCCGATGGGCTTATGTGATTAAATCAAATGGCAAACGGTGAGTCCTTATGTGAAAAAGAGCTCATTGAAAAACATGTCGTGCACTGGTGACATCTGTGAACAAAGGATCCTCAGAGACGCACTTCATCAGACCGCTGCGTATGCATCTTAAATGCCACGCGTGTAAATGTGTAAAAATGACTGGCTGCTTCTGTTTTTTAAAGCTGTTATGATGCATGAAAACATCCTGAAATCACACTGGATCAGTCATGAAGATCTCTGATGTTGTTTGGCTGAGGAGAGGTGGATGCATGGGGTAGTTGGTATTAACTGTGTTTTATTATTATTTTTTAGATTTTAGGTTGAATAATTGTATTTTGTTTAAGGGAAAGAGTGTTAAGATTTACATTGTCCTGCAGCGTAGCAAAAACTTTACAAATTAACAATTGCATGTCAAATATGCAAAAAGTATTTTAGATGAAGTCACCTTCCTAAACATTTAATGTTAAATAACCAGATAGCACTATATAGTCCTTAATTGCAATTAGGTATATTAATATCCATAGAATAATTACGGTTCAACAGATTGGAGTCAATGCGATTTTTATGTTTCTGAAAAAAGTCTGTTCTGCTCACCAAAGCTGCATTTATTTGATTAAAAATACAGTAAAAAATGTGAAATATTATTATAATTTAAAACAGCTGTTTTCTATGTGAATCTATATTAAACTGTAATTTATTTCTGTGATGCGCTGCTGTATTTTCAGCATCATTACTCCAGTCTTCAGTGTCACATGATCTTCAGAAATCATAATAATATGCTCAAGATACATTTATGATTATTATCAATGTTGAAAACAGTCGTGCTGCACAATATTTTGTGGAAACTGTGATAGATTAAATTTTCAGGATTCACAGATGCATAGAAAGTTCAAAAGAACATCATTTATTTGAAATATAAATCTGTTGTAACATTATTCATATCTTTAATGACACTTTTGATCAATTGAATGCATCATTGATGAATAAAAGTGTGTGTGTGTGTGTGTGTGTGTGTGTGTGTGTGTGTGTGTGTCTGTGGTTGTGTGTGTGTGTGTGTGTGTGTGTGTGTGTGTGTGTGTGTGTGTGTGTGTGTGTGTGTGTGTGTGTGTGTGTGTGTGCGCTTCCCCTTGAGATAAGCCCAATTTATCTCAAGGGGAAGCGGGCACAGCGGGAAGCGTGTGAGCTCTGGGTTTTACCGCGGTATGTCGTATGGGTTGCCAGAGCCCCTGCCGATGTGAAGAATGAGCTC
>CM050412.1:38091967-38101967 GCA_027564155.1 Gymnocypris eckloni scoliostomus | reverse complement strand
ATTTTTGAGATATTTTTACTGCCAGTGTTTCAATATTTTTTTTTTTTAAATGGGAAAATGTGTGTCTTTGTTTTAATTAAAGTAAAGGAGTGATGGAATATTTTCATCTCTAAACATATATTTTCATCTCATTCACCCTAATTAGATGGAGGTCTGTAGGTCACTTACATGCGGTTGGTTTGGTAATGATTTTATCTTTTCTTTCATAACTTAATATTTTATATTTTGTAACCCTGGAGCACAAAACCAGGCATGAGTGTCAATTTCTTTAAAATTGAGATTCATCATCTGAAAGCTGATTAAATAATCTTTACATTGATGCATGGTTTGTTATGATAGGAAAATCTGAAATCTGAGGGTGCAAAAAAATCTAAATATTGAGAAAATCATCTTTAAAGTTGCTCAAATGAATTCAATGCATATTAACTAATCAAAAATGTATTTGTAATAAAGTATATTTACAGTACGAAATGTACTTGATATCTTCATATAACATGATCTTTAATGGTTTTTGGCATAAAAGAAAGATGTATAATTTTGACTCATACAATGTTTTGTTGGCTACTGCTACAGATGTGTTGCTGTGCTGCTGGTTTTGTGCTCCAGGAACACGTTTATTTTCTTTGCATCTGGTTGTTTTTCCACCTAACCTTGCACTTTAACGTTAAAAACAGTAATAAAGACTAGACCTGCTGTGTTTTCTGATGGATTGTGTGGAGAAAACGTCTTACAGCTTCAGCACAGTTCTGTTAATGTGTAGTTTGGCCTGTTCTCCAACAATCATCCTCTGACCCACATCAACACGCGCTGAACACTGTTCCCGACCCAGTTCTGCTGGAAGGGCTTCTCTGGCTGTAGGTGGAGGTCTCGTTACAGGGTTACGGGGTTTTCTGAGCTGCTTTGTCTCCGTCGACTTTGATGTCTTACACTGACCATTCTATGCAGCGCTGCTTAAAGTAGAACGCGCCTAGAATCTGTGGTCAATATTGATTACGGGGATAAAAGAACTCACTGAAGTGGTATTCTGGAACTGCGATTAAATTAAACATTAAAATAATAATAATAACATCTTCATCAAAAAGAGATTACCTTAGATAAAGTTAGGTTAATATGCACATACAGTACATGTCAAAAGTTTGGACCCATTAATATTTCTAATGTTTTTGAAATGTATTATGCTCATCACGCCTGCATTTATTTGAGTAAGGTAAAAGTAATCACCAAGGATGTGTTAAAAAGATCAAAAGTGATAGTATTGTTCTTAAAGATTTATTTTTAACATATTTTTAATCATCAGAAAAAAGTATCACAGGTTATAAAATAAACATTAAGCACTGTTTCTAACATTGATAATAAATCAGCATATTAGAATGATTTGATCATGTGACACTGAAGACTGGAGATATGGCTGAAGAAAATTCAGTTTTGCATTATAGAAATATGCCCATATTTTTAAAGTACAGTAAAATAGAAAATCATTATGCTGTACTATTTCACATTTCAATATTATAGTTTTTTTCTGTATTTTTGATCAAATATGCTAAAGCCACGCTTGATGAGCATAAGAGACTTCTTTCAAAAACACAATGTTTCCTAATTTTTGTACTGTATAAGTAGTAAAAATATACAAAATTGCATGTTAAATGTTGTATAAAAAGGTTAGAATCATATTTGTTTCAAGTGCCTTTTATTGGGGGTTGGGGGGGCTCCTAATGTCTAGAACCGGCCCTGCCTATCATAACAAACCATACATCAATGAAAAGATCATTTATTCAGCTTTCATATGACATATAAATCTCAATTTCTAAAAATTGCCCCTTATGACTGGTTTTGTGCTCCAGGGTCACATATTTGTGTTGCAGAACAACACGGCTGAAATAAATGCTGTGTTCGTCTGATGGAGTTGAATGTTGAATGTTCACATCTCTCAAACAGGCTTTAGACACACGGTGGGTTTTTGACCCAACGAAGCCGTCAGACGTGTGAATGAAGGAGGTCTGAGGTGTTTCATTAGCTGCGTATCCTCCAGCGGTTATTAGGCTCTGGCGTGATCGTCCCAGAGCAATTACACGCATTTGCGAGGGTGTAATTATTCCTCCATAGATGTAATTATGCAATCACACCTTTGCCGTGGTGCTCCTGGCGCGTGCCGCAGCATCTCCGTCCTGCTTTCTGTGTTTGCTAAACAACCGCTGAAGAACTGCATCCGGTTTATCTTACGCTGGGTACACACTAAAAGATTTAACAAATCTTATAAGATCTTTAAAATGTGAGAGACCACACATGAGGACAAATTAATCCTAGATTGAACCGTTTTGCTCCTATAGTGTGCCGCGATGTGATAAAGACAACACACCACACACCAACAGATCAGAGTCCGGACTGTGAACACGGGAAACCTCGCAGAATCTCTCCAGACTGGAGAATAAACAAGATTTATTTATTTGTATTTCAATTTTAGAATAAAGAACATGCAAGGGCAATAACATATAACTTGCATCAAATACAATAATAAACAGAAAACAATAATACATCAAATAAAAGAAAAGCAATAAGAAAATTACATTTCCTTAAACAAGTATGAATAATTACAAATTATTCAAAGAATACATTTAAGGCTTTACAGTAATGGCAAAGTCCCAGTCTTTGGTTATGGCGGTAAGAAATTGCGATGATAGTGTGCAAATCCTTTTGTGCTGCACCATGTGTTTGTTATGTTTCCGTCTTCTGTCGGCTCGTTTTCTGATCGTTTCACGTGATTATCTGCAGATCAAACGCGCGTTTGTCCTCGGTGTCGACCCCCCACACAGCAGGATTTCTGATCCGCGATCGGGGCACCTCCGATGTTCTTCCGAGCAGATCCAGTCACTCTTAGCACACCTCACACCACAGGAACATCTGAAAAGATCATCTTTAGATCCACCAAGATAACCGGGACATTACCTAGGATTGTCGGAAGGGGAGAAATCGGCCCGATTATCTTGTGGTGTGTACCCAGGATTAGTCTCGCGTAAACAGACCCTCAGACTGTCGGCTGAAGGTCTGGAATATATGGCTGCATTCATTAGTTAAGCCCCGCCCATGAGGCAATTTGACCTACATGTCAAACAACCAATCAGTTAGTTTCGTTCAGCGTCAGGTTTCAGGGCGTGGAATTGTCGCCACAATAATCGACTCTCGGATGTATTTCAAAGATTCTATGTGTAACGGATGTATGCCAGTAAGGGCTGTGTGTAAACCTCACTCCCCTGACCTCAAAAAGAGGCGCTCTAGCGACTGACGCTAGAGGCTGTAGCCTTTGGCGTACCTTGTTAGAGCACCCGCCTCCCGCGCCGGAGTCCCGGGTTCGCGACCCGCTCGGTGAGTGGGTGCGGACCCGTGTCGGGGTGGTAACATATGGCACAAACTTTAAATATTTCACATACTTTTGAAAATCCAGCATTCAATCTACTCTGATAAGCGTTCGCCGTCACATTTGTAAACACGACGGCTTTGTTCTTTCGCGAGGGAGTTTGGCGCCACGGCATCTTTGTTTCCAGGCGGAACGTCACACGTCTCCCGGAAATCCTGAATAATCGAACCAATCCGATGACGACTTTGACACTCCTGAAGTGTTTCCATATGCATCAGACGTTTAGCCAACGGTCCTCTAGGTTTATCTAAGCTGCTTTAATGCATCGCGTGCTTTAATCAGGACTTTCTTCTGTGATCCGTTCCTCTATTTTCCGATAGTGTAAGTAATGTTTATGTAACTAAGAACATGATTGGGACATGCATTTACATTTGATTAAGAAAAATGTTAAAGTGTACGCTTTGCCTCCTCGTTTCAAAACACCACCGGACTTTAAGATAACTTCATCGTATCGTTGTTGGTGTGAACAGGGCTTTGGTTTGTGTTTGATTCTCCTCTTCCAGAGCATCGTCAGTTTCTCTCAGCTCTTCGTTCATGATTGTATTCATCCATCCCGCTTGTTTTTCTGCGTCTCTCTCTTACGCTCAGCTGTTTATCGTCGTCGAGTTGGGCGGTTTTTCATCGATGTTTGACTAACGGTCGTCTGCCGCGTGTTTACGGAGCCCTGGCTCAGATTTACAGCCGTTTGAGATTCATTCTCCTGTCATCTCATTGGCCTTGGAACATTTGAATCCGGCGGCGAGCGCGTTTGTCTTCTTGGAGGAGCCGCGTGGAATAACTCGATTATTCCAGGATCAATGAGAAGTCGCTGAGAATGATGGGAGAATATATTCAGTGAGGAAGTGTTATTGCTCAGGAGGCTGGATGTTCTCCGTTACAGGAGAAGAACATGAGTCAGTAATGGGCCACAGTGATAGCGTCTTTCTGTGTGACAATAGAGCTGGAATTATAGAATTAACTGATCCTTTTCTTAGTCGCATCAGTCTCTAGTCTTTCTTTCTTTACTAAACTTCAGATGCTGCAAATAACCTTTAAGAGTTTAATGTAAGTTAAAAAAAATTATAATTATTCAGTAATAATTTGGTTTTCCACAGTGATATGAATATGTGTGAAATTCATTGTTTTCTAATACACACAGTCCAGTGTTTCTAATGATCCTCTGGTCCAGTGTTGTGCTGGTTTGTGTGTGTTGTGCTGGTTTGTGTGTGTTTGTGTGTGTTGTGCTGGTTTGTGTGGGTTCATGCTGGTTTGTGTCGGTTTATGTGTGTGTTGTGTGGGTTTGTGTGGGTTTATGCTGGTTTGTGTCAGTTTGTGTGGGTTCATGCTGGTTTGTGTCGGTTTGTGTGGGTTCATGCTGGTTTGTGTGGGTTTATGTGTGTGTTGTGTGGGTTTGTGTGGGTTTATGCTGGTTTGTGTCGGTTTATGTGTGTGTTGTGCTGGTTTGTGTGGGTTCATGCTGGTTTGTGTGGGTTTATGTGTGTGTTGTGTGGGTTTGTGTGGGTTTATGCTGGTTTGTGTGGGTTTATGCTGGTTTGTGTCGGTTTGTGTGTGTGTTGTGCTGGTTTGTGTGGGTTTGTGCTGGTTTGTGTGGGTTTATGCTGGTTTGTGTCGGTTTGTGTGTGTGTTGTGCTGGTTTGTGTGGGTTTATGCTGGTTTGTGTCGGTTTATGCGTGGGTTGTGCTGGTTTGTGTGGGTTTATGCATGTGTTGTGCTGGTTTGTGTCGGTTTGTGTGTGTTGTGCTGGTTTGTGTGGGTTTATGCTGGTTTGTGTGGGTTTATGCGTGTGTTGTGCTGGTTTGTGTGGGTTTATGCATGTGTTGTGCTGGTTTGTGTGGGTTTATGCATGTGTTGTGCTGGTTTGTGTGGGTTTATGCGTGTGTTGTGCTGGTTTGTGTGGGTTTATGCATGTGTTGTGCTGGTTTGTGTCGGTTTGTGTGTGTGTTGTGCTGGTTTGTGTGGGTTTATGCTGGTTTGTGTCGGTTTATGCGTGGGTTGTGCTGGTTTGTGTGGGTTTATGCATGTATTGTGCTGGTTTGTGTGGGTTTATGCATGTGTTGTGCTGGTTTGTGTGGGTTTATGCATGTGTTGTGCTGGTTTGTGTGGGTTTATGCGTGTTGTGCTGGTTTGTGTGGGTTTATGCATGTGTTGTGCTGGTTTGTGTGGGTTTGTGCTGGTTTGTGTGGGTTTATGCTGGTTTGTGTGTGTTGTGCTGGTTTGTGTGGGTTTATGTGTGTTGTGCTGGTTTGTGTGGGTTTATGCATGTGTTGTGCTGGTTTGTGTGGGTTTATGCTGGTTTGTGTGTGTTGTGCTGGTTTGTGTGGGTTTATGTGTGTGTTGTGCTGGTTTGTGTGGGTTTAAGCTGGTTTTGCTGGTTTGTGTGGGTTTATGCTGGTTTGTGTCAGTTTATGCTGGTTTGTGTCAGTTTATGCGTGTGTTGTGCTGGTTTGTGTGGGTTTATGCATGTGTTGTGCTGGTTTGTGTGGGTTTATGTGTGTGTTGTGCTGTGTTAATTGTGTTAATTGACGGTCATTGTGTCAATGATCTATAACCTTAGAACAGGCCTGATCCAAACCAAACACTAAGATACTTCACTTTCACTGCAGGGAAATGTGTTGAGGAACGGTAATGTGTCCATCGCAGTTATTTTAGTATCACTGATATACTATTACTGGTTTGGTAATATTTAGAGTCAAATATTTAGATTTATTGTTATATATATATATATATGTCTAAAATATTTTTAATTTGTGTATAGTTTTTATTAAACTTTAGTTTTTAGTTTCAATTTATTTAGTTTTAGTTATATTAGTACTTTAACATGAACTAAATTAAAGTGTTTTTATATTTCAGTGTTTTTATTTTTGTTTTGTTTTGTTTTATTTTAGTTAACAATTACAACACTTGTGCACATGTGATATAATTTGTTTAATATTTTATTTAATTATTTTCAGGATTCACAGATGAATAGAAAGTTCAAAAGAACAGCGTTTATTTGAAATAGAAATCTTTTGTAACATTATAAATGTCGTTACGGTCAATTTAATGCTTCCTTGATTAATAATTAAATTAATATACATAACCTATTCATTTCCTTGCATAAAATGCAATTTACTATTTATGTGACGCAGGTTTTAAAAAAGTCCCTTTCTAAATCATGATCTGTTTTTGACAGGGAATGAATTAGGATTCAATAAGCTGCATATTAATTCTGTCTCATTGTTGCTGCCGTTCGGCGAGGGCAGGTTAATATTCTTCATCAATAGGTCACAGCCTAATAAATGCTAAGAGATAAATTCATTTGAAAATCCAAAAATTAAATTACCAGTGACCTTTTCTGAGTAACTGGAGCTGCGTGCAGCAAAACAATATCATGTCCACGTCTTGTTCTCTTTATTTTTTCCTCCGTGTTCCTGCTTTAAATGTCAGGCAGCCGTAAACAAATGAACATCTTTTATAAATCAAGGTCTATAATAGGAGAGGTGTTATTCTTCTGCGTTCCGTCAGGCAGGTTTAAATATATATATATATATAATACAAAAATAACATGAATATAATAAATGCTTAAATGTCAACCATTTGAACAAGTGAAAGTCAAATAAAACAATAAAACTAATTAAATTAAACTTTACTTTACTTTACTTTACTTTACTTTACTTTACTTTACTTTACTTTACTTTACTTTACTTTACTTTAATACTCAACCACCCATAAACAAATGAAATTATTTTTAAAATCAATCTTCTGCTTTTAGACAGCTGGTTTAAAATAATAAAATAAAATGTAATATATAATATATAATATGTAATATATAGATAATAAAAAATAACATGAATATAATAAGTGCTTAAATGTCAAAATAATAAAATAAAATGTAATATATAATTATGAAACAAATAAAATAAAACAAATGTTTAAATTTCCCCGATAAGCAAATGAAAGTCGTTTTATAAACCAAAGTCTGTTATTTCTCCTGCGTTCAGACGGGCGGGTCTCCTTCAGGAGATTTGTTTATTGTGTAGTTTGTGATTTCAGTCTCGTCCGAATCCTGTGAGAATCAGAGAAATGACAAAAGCATCTTAAGTAGTGCGTCTGACAGCCAAAGCAACACATTTAATGACTTTATAATGTGACATCCAGAGGAAAACATCACTGTGAGCGGAGCGGGACTGAACGCGGACGTTAACAAAAGATGGGGAAATTGAAATCTCCTAAAAGAGACAACACATAATTAAAATGCAAATTGAAGGTGTTGCTTTAGATGTACAGTGTTGAGATGAACATGGCCAATTGAGTGCAATTTGCTGAAAATAAAGCACTGCAGCGTTTCCTATCAAACCTGTTTGGAAAGAAAGTTGCTGACAGACGATTAAAGAACGAGACGCTTACATAAACATGCTGCATTATTAAACGTGACTCTTCAGCCATTAATAATTCCATGTGTTTTTAGGAAAACAGAACATGTTTTGGTAGATCAAATATACATATGTGCATGCAGTATTTTCAGTTTCTGGACATGTACATTACTCATTTCTGTTTAATACACAAACCGAACGTGATCCGAAGCGTCTGACCTGCAGGATTCACGGACATTTCCCATCTTTCTCCTGTAATCTCCTCTATAACCTGTTTATTCATTATTGTGCGATTTAAACCAACACTTTCATCAAGGACAGAGACCGTTGAGAGCCAGTATATTCTTTTTGATAATATAATGTGTCATATTTCAGCGTGAAGTCTAATGTTCAAGTAGATCAAATCTGATCTGAAGGCAGGAAACACCCTGGATGGATGACTGGTCCATCACAGAACTAAATCAAATTAAACTAGAGTAACACGGATGCTGAAGTCTATTTAATAAAGAAAATAATGAAATAAATAAATACTCAATTCGTCCAATCAACAAACCAATCAACCAATCAACCAATCAACCAACCAACCAATCAATCAACCAACCAACCAATCAATCAATCAATGAACCAATCAACCAACCAATCAATAATCAACCAACCAACCAATCAATCAACCAACCAATAATCAACCAACCAATCAACCAACCAACCAACCAACCAACCAATAATCAACCAACCAACCAACCAACCAACCAACCAACCAATCAATCAATCAACGAACCAATCAACCAACCAATCAATAATCAACCAACCAACCAACCAATCAACCAATCAATCAACCAACCAATCAATCAACCAACCAATCAATAATCAACCAACCAACCAACCAACCAATCAACCAATCAATCAACCAACCAATCAATCACGCAACCAATCAATCAATCAATCAATCAATCAATCAATCAATCAATCAATCAATCAATCAATCAATCAATCAATCAATCAATCAATCAATCAATCAATCAATCAATCAATCAATCAATCAACCAACCAACCAACCAACCAATCAATCAATCAATCAACCAACCAACCAATCAATCAATCAATCAATCAATCAATCAATCAATCAATCAACCAACCAACCAATCAATCAATCAATCAATCAATCAATCAATCAATCAATCAATCAATGAATCAATCAATCACGCAACCAATCAACCAATCAATCAATCAATCAATCAATCGGCAATACTACTACTACTTCTACTACTAATAATAATATGAATAATAACATTAATACAATATAAAATAAAATAATGAAAATATTAAAGTAAATAAATGTAATTAAATGAAAAAAATAAAATAAAAAAATAACATACAATAAATCTATCACAGGGCAATAATAAATGCAACAATAAAGGAACACAGTAAAAATGAAATATGAAAATAAAATAAGAAATAAAAGTAAAATAAAAAAATAAGTGTTAATGCAGGGTCACTGGGATGCTAAAATAAAATAAATCAATCAATCAATCACAAGGCAATAATAATACACAATTATGCGTGTGTGTATGTATGTATGTATATATGTATTAATATTGTCTTGTGATTGATGTAAATATATAGTAAAAAATACAATATGAAATTAAATTAAATTAATAGATAAATAAAATAAGATAAAATGAAAATAAAATGAATTCAAATGCAGGGACGGAGGGGAATGCTGTGTGTCAGCACAGATTCAGACGCACGTGTGTTGACGGTTCCTGCTGCAGTGTTTGAGCGGTTTTCTCTCTCTCTTTGGGCTGTTAGTGATGTGACTGACGGTCTTGTGATCTCTGCTCAGTTTGCAGTCTCTAATGTTTCAGCTTATGTGGATTTTATGAGGCCGTTACACAAAGCGCTGCTGTGAAACTGCAGAATAAACCTCTGAATTTGTCCCAATCCAGATTTCATTTCAAGAACGGCTCACATCTCGAGATTCTTGGATCGGGAGATTTTTACAGGCTAAATATTTAAACAAACATGAGGCTTTTTAAAGTTTAATCATGTGAGAGAAAGCTCAGAAGTGTAAACACTCAGAGAAGCCAAGCAAACGTCTGCGTCCCATGTGAATGAATGTTTACTGAACACATCTGCTCACAAACGCGAGACAACACGTGTTCCTGCTCTCGGTAATCTAAAGCAAAACATGCCTGTCTTCAGAAGCTTTCATTATAACAGCAGTGCTACTTTGCTT
>CM050412.1:38064467-38086967 GCA_027564155.1 Gymnocypris eckloni scoliostomus | reverse complement strand
TGTGTGATGTTCTCTAATGTTCTTTGGTCATATCAAACCTAAATGCTGTTGAATTGGTAGCAGATATCAACCTGCAAACCAAATGCTGCTTTCTTCAGTGTGAAAAACACAATCCTGTTGTTTTTGTAGAGAAAAACAGCTGTGGTTAACACAATAATTCTGTAAAAAATAATAAATGTGTAAATATATTTGCAGAACAAGATGTACGTTTCAGTTTAAAATGTTCATTTTGTTTGTAGATTATATTTGAATCCAGTAAATTTAACAGCCTTTTTTTAAGTATTGTTATACAGTAAATGTAGCTAAAATGGAAACAATAATAATAAAAAGTTAGTTAAAATAAAAAACTGAATTTAATTCAGCTAGTTACAATGCAATATGTCTTATATTATTTTAACTTAATGTGCTACAAACTTAAATGTAAAAAAAAAAACACTATCTATATAGTTATATATGATTTCAGTTTGTCACTCTTAACTATGACATTATTTTTTGTTACTTTCGAAAATGCTACATTTAACAGTATTTTACTACAAAATAACATGAAATGTAAGGTTTAATCTATTACAATACAGTTTTCCTCGTGTAAAACTTACCGTTAACTGCATTTTTACTCTTGTAGAGTATAGTAATGTTTACAGCATACAGTAGATGTGCAGCTGATACATGAGCAGAAATGAGGCACAGCCACAAATCAGTAAATACACATGAAAAAGTTTTAAACGTGAAGGAGATGATGAATGATAGTGATGCTCTCCGTCTGTTCTCTTCACAGCGCCTCCTACCGTCCGGATCGTGCACTCGGGTCACGCGTGTAACGTGGAGGAGGAGCGTTACTCTGAGAGGGTTTACACCATCCGAGAGGGAGAGACGCTCGAGCTCACCTGCCTGGTCTCCGGACATCCACGCCCACAGGTGAGAGAGAGCATTACTGACCAATCACATCCTGAAGCCGCAGATGATCGAAACCGATAGGGGTGCACCGATATATCGCCCGATAATCAGTATCGGTTTATGCTATCAATCAAAAGGAGGTGGAAATGTGTGTCAGATTGCAGCTTATCTATGAATGAAATGTCTCTAGAATTTAGGGTTGCCAAATGTAACGCAATTATAACACAATCTCACTTTAAAAATAGTGCAGTTGATGCATGTTCTATTTGACTCTATGAATCACCTGTCGTTTAAATTCACCCAAAAATGATAATTCTGAGATTTTTACTCACCCTCAAGTTGTTCCAAACCTGTATTACAAAAGAAGATATTTTGAAGAATGTTAGTAACCAAATAGTTGATGGTTGTAGACAAAATGCTATGGAAGTCAATGGCTACCGTCAACTTTTTGGTCACTAATATTCCTCAAAATATCTTCTTTGGTGTTTAGCAGAAGAAAAAAAAACATACAGGTTTGTAACAACATGAGGACGAGTAAATGATGACAGAATTTTCATTTTTGGGAACTGTCCCTTTAAGTCAGGGTAGCCAGATCCACGATTTTCCTTTATTTGTAATGTGCCTCCCATCCAATTATAACAGAGCTTTGTGTGTGCTTTGAGACTTCTAAAAGAAACAGTCTCAGCTTTCAAATCCTGCACATTTTATCACAAAATTCAAACACTAAATACCGTTTTGATGTTTAAATGTGGTGTCACTGATCGCTGTTCAAACCTGATTCTCTTCCACCTTAATGCAAGTTCTAGTATGAAATGTTAAGTTTTATTTCAGAGTATTTGTATTACTGAAATGATTGGCTGATCATCATGGACTCTAATCGTGTGTAAAGTTCATGAATCTCTGGAGTGAGGGAATATGATGGTCTTTATGAATGTGTGCGCTG
This sequence comes from Gymnocypris eckloni scoliostomus, assembly GCA_027564155.1. Lineage (NCBI taxonomy): Eukaryota > Metazoa > Chordata > Actinopteri > Cypriniformes > Cyprinidae > Gymnocypris > Gymnocypris eckloni. The sequence goes on along the minus strand of CM050412.1, from coordinate 38,085,130 downwards.
TAATCCGCTCGACTCACATACAGTATTTCCCAGCTGACCCAGAATAAATCCATCCGCGCGGCCAGGTCAAGCAGAAGCGCTTCTTTTGGCTCGGGTGACAGATCTGATGCGATGTTGGACAGAACTTTATACTGTACTGTATTCCAGTATTCAGACTCGAGATTAGACCGTTACACATACAGAATTATAGAGTTATAATCGAGTTATTATAAAAGCCCCACCAGGATATTTTTATGATTAGTATTTCATCTGTAATGCATTGTTTTGCTGCTGTTTTTTGCCAATTTTACCATTTTATGCAAACATTGTTTAGATGTTCAAAGGGAGAATACTGTCTGGCTTTTTGGAGCCTTACATTTTTTTTTTATTGTATTATTTTATAACTGTTTTTGTATTTTAATATTTTATTTTATTAATGCAGTCCATTTTCATCACATTCATCCTGAGATAAATTAACAGTTTTTGAGTCAATTCTGTTTGAGTTTTAACTAATGTTCTGCATAAGTCCCTGCTTATTGCAATGCAATGTTTATGCAACATTTTGTGTTGTTTTGCTTTAAAAACAGACGTTCTTTCTGACTCCTTATTGATTCCTTCCTTCCTTCCTTCCTTCCTTCTTTCATTCCTTCCTTTCTTCTGTTCTTCCTTCCTTCCTTCCTTGCGTCTTTCCTTCCTTCTTTCCTTCTTTTCTTCCTTCCTTCTCTTCTTCCTACTTTTCTTCCTTCTTTCCTTCCTTCCTTTCCTTCCTTCCTTCCTTCCTCCTCCCTCCCTCCTCCCTCCTCCCTTCCTTCCTTCCTTCCTTCCTTCTTCCTTCATTACTTCTTTTCTTCTTTCCTTCTTTCATTCCTTCCTTTTCCTTCTTTTTCTTCTTTCTTCCTTTCTTCTTTTCTTCTTTTCTTCCTTCCTTCTTTCCTTCTTTCATTCCTTCCTTCATTACTTCTTTTCTTCTTTCCTTCTTTTCTTCCTTCCTTCTTTCATTCCTTCATTCTTTCCTTCCTTCTTTCTTCCTTCCTTCTTTCATTCCTTCATTTTCCTTCTTTCTTCTTTTCTTCCTTCCTCCTTTCATTCTTTCTTCCTTTCTTCTTTTCTTCCTTCCTTCCTCCTTTCATTCCTTCTTCCTTTCTTCCTTTCTTCCTTCCTTTCCTTTCTTCCTTTCTTCCTTCTTCTTCCCTTCTTTCATTCCTTTCTTCCTTTCTTCCTTTCCTTCTTCCTTCCTTTCCTTTTCTTTTCCTTCTTCCTTTCTTCTTTCTTCTTCTTCCTTTCTTTTCTTTTCTTCCTTCCTCCCTTCTTTCATTCCTTCCTTCCTTTCTTATTTTCTTCCTTCCTTCCTTCTTTCATTCCTTCCTTCCTATTTCTTCCTTCCTTTCATTCCCTTCCTTCCTTTCTTCTATTTCTTCCTTCCTCTTTCATTCATTCCTTCCTTCCCTCTTTCATTCCTTCCTTCCTTTCTTCTTTTCTTCCTTCCTTCTTTCATTCCTTTCCTTTCTTTCTTCCTCTTTCATTTCCTTCTAATTCAACTGTATGCTTCCTTCCATTAATATTCCTTTTAATTCCTAATCCTTCCTTCCTTCATGATTTCCTTCCTTCCTTCCCCTTCCTTGTGTCTGTGGAATGCTGCGTTCCTTCTCGTTCTGTTTCCTTCTTTTATGTTCAGTTCCTTTCTTTTATTTCTCTTTCTTTCTCTGGTCTTTGACAGCAGCGGCTCTTTCAGCTTTTGAGCCTTTGATATTCCTTTTGATGCAGATTTTCTTCGACAAACATCTGTCAAATCATGCTCCGCTGCTCTTCAACCAGAAAGTGTTCTCAGAACTTGCAGCATTTATTCCCCTTCCACTTATAACGCTTTTGTTTGTTTCTTTATTATTATTATTTTTCTTTTACCTTTCTTCTCTTAATTTAAATCCTTCCTTCTTTTCCTTCCTTTATACTTCCTTCCTTAAATATCTTCTTTAGAGTTTAGAATAGAATACAATAGAATTTTAGAATAGACAACTTATAAACAATTGATTTAAAACTTAAAATGACAAACATCTGTCAAATCATGCTGAACCGCTGCTCTTCAATAAGAAAGTGTTCAAGAGGTCAGAACTTGCAGCATTTATTCCCCCGTGTCCACTTATAACGACAGAAAAGTGTTTGTTTGTTTCTTTTTATTATTATTATTTAGATCACTTTTACACTTTCTTGGACTCTTAATTAAAAATCAAACAGGTTGTGTTTTAAAGATCAAGATAATTATACTAAAATACATTAAATATCTATAGAGTATAATAGAGTTTAGAATAGAATACAATAGAATTTTAGAATAGAGTTCTAAAAAACAACAACTTATTTGTTTAAACAATTGTAACAGTAACATTGTGTTCTAGTAAATACATATAGTAATATATATATTTACTGAAAGTTTTTAGTTTCCATTTTTAGTTTAAGTTTTAATAATTTTGTGATTTGCTTTTGTAATTTTTGTAAAAAAAAAATATTCTGTTTTTATTTGATAAAAAATATATACATTTTAGCACTTCAACCAAAACTTATTGTCACTTTCTAATTTTAGATTTGACATCAATTTGTAAAATACACCTTATTTCAGTTATATTTAAATTAACATATAAAATATTGAAAAAGTGGGACATTAATGTGACTCGGTGTCCACAGAAACAGCTTTAATAATTGTTTTCATTAAAAGTCCAGGTGATTCATCTGCTTTAATATATCTATCATAATCTATTAATATATCTATTGACAAATGTTCCTGGAAATACAGTAATGCACATGCTTTAAAATCAAGGTACTAAAATCTAGAAAATATGAAGCAAAAATATGCAGGTCTTACTGACAGAAAACAACACTGTGTTTTATTTCAATTTATTGTAATTTTATATAGAATTGCAACAGTTAAGTTGTAGAAGTTGAGTTCTAGGGGGGAAAAATACAGTAAAATATATAAGATTTTACCATTATAGTATTACGTAAAATTATTTATTTTTTATTTCAGTTTTCATTTAAATTTTATTTCAAGCTGTAATAATTTTCTGTAAAATAATTCTACTAAAATATAAAAAATATCAAAAGTTGCAGAGAATATGAATATTTCTGTTATTGTACAGTAATTCCACTCCAGCTTGCTCGTTTACAGAAGGCTCTATTAATTTGGGTTGTGTTTTAATTAGCCGCGGCAGCAGGTTGTTTGGATCTGCTGGACTGGAGAAATGAAATGTGATTTGTGGATGTCCCTTGACTCTGTCCATTCACCCTAATTAATATTTAATTCCCCTTTGATCAATGTAGAGGCTGTTAATTTGTGGCGGCGGCAGGTATTGATCCCGGTATAACGCTGAAGCCGGTTGAGTTAGTGTGACGCTCCGACGCTTCATTAAGATGTGCAAACGAGAGCGCAGGCAGATCAGAGACTGCTGGAGTCTGCTTTAAAATCAGATCATTACGATGCACGACGTCTGATCCGGTCCAGAGCCGCGCCGAGGTTTGATTCGGATCTACAGACCGAACCGGGAACTGTACTTCAGAAGAGCAGCGTGTATTTGAGATAGACTGTATGCAGGAGTGTGTGTCTGAATACTGTACACAGAGACCGTTTCAGAAAAGAGGAATATTTCTGTATTGTACAGTATTTCTGGTGAATTATGAGCAGCATTCGTCCCGTTTGGGTCATTTCTCCAGCTTGCTCGTTTACAGAAGGCTCTATTAATTTGGGTTGTGTTTTAATTAGCCGCGGCAGCAGGTTGTTTGGATCTGTTGGACTGGAGAAATTAATGAGACCGATGAAGGGTCAAAGGGCAATAACGCAGGGGGCCAAAGATGAATATAAAAGTTGTTTTCTGTAAATAAATATTAATGCGAGCTAAAATTATCCAGTTGTTAGCAGAAAAATATATTTGACACCATTAGTTTTAATTGAAATATTTCTAATCAGAAATTTTAGCTGTTAGGATTGTTTTGGAAGAAATAAAATGTTGTTGTTTATTTTATTATAGTATTTATTCATATATATATATATATATATATATATATTTAGTATGTTAATATGCACTTTTGTATTACAAATAATAATTACTTAATAGTAAAGTATTGTAGTTTTTATTAATTTAAACAATTTATGTATGTATTTTTTAATGTTGTAGATTATTTGTAATAATTGTTGCTATTTTAAACCCATTTTCACTTCAACCCAAACTTATTTCATTTAGTTGTCAAGACATTTACATTTTATATATTTTACCCCCCCCCCATATTTAAATTACATTTAACATTGTATTATTTTATGAAATATGAATTATGAATTATTATTATTATAGTTGTAATTACCAATAACACTGCAGAATTAAGAACTAATAAAACTTGTAATATTTAGCATTTGTTTTATATGTACAGAACATGTTTATTTTAGTATTTTTAATTTCACTTTATGTGCATTTCTGTATATATATTTAAAAATGCATTATATTGCACATTATAGTACATTATTATACTACTATATTCTTATAAATCTATTCGTTTGTTTGTAGGTTTAGATTTAGAAATCTTTAACCCAAACTTATTTAATTGTATTTATTGCCTTTTTTATATATATATATATATATAACTGAAATTAAATGTTAACATTTTTAATGGCCTGAAATAAATGTCAAAATGTAAATGTTATTAATATTATTTTATTTGCTAATAAAACTGCAGAATTATTGAGTTATTAAAGCTCATTGTCCATATTATCCGCTCTCTGTTTTCTCTGACCAAATGTCTGCCGTATATAGAGTGCCTTTAATGTTAAACACAGGCAGTCATCTTGAACTCAGTGTGACACATTTCTGAAAAATCAATCAGGAGAAATATCCAACAGCAACTGATTGGATCATGAACAGTGTTATGGATGTTCTTCACCAGAATGGAGCAAAACCTGAACAAGTACATACTCAATAATTGATTATCGTGTGTGTGTGTGTGTGTGTGTGTGTGTGAGTGTGTGTGTGTGTGTGTGTGTGTGTGAGAGAGAGAGAGTGTGTGTGTGTGTGTGTGTGTCTGTGTCTGTGTCTGTGTGTGAGTGTGTGTGTGTGTGTGTGTGTGTGTGTGTGTGCCGTGTGTGTGTGTGTGTGTGTGCATGCGTCTGTGTGTGTGTGTGTGTGTGTGTGTGTGTGTGTGTGTAACGAGCAGGGACGACTGAAGCTGTGGGTGATGGATTGATGTTGAGGGAATCCAGTATTAATAGGCTCGTGTCATGTTGGCATTAGTGTTTCTAATCCTCCGTTTGTCCTGAATTACTCCACCGTTCACCAGCGGCCGTTCCAGTCATAAACCGCCTTTCTGCAGCGCTTCATTCCTTCATTGCCATTTATTACCCAGAATGCCTCAGATGAGCGCGTGGATCCCGTCCAAACGGACCAGACTGTCACTGCTGTCTGTCGCTGATCGGAAAAAATAACATGCATTTTGTATGATCCCTCTTATTTTGGTAAAATAATTAATATTTTGCAGATACTACAAAGTGCATGTAAAATTTTGACCACAACTGTATATTTAAAAATATAAAAAATATACAAAAAACTTAGCTTTGATCAAATGTGTTTCAAAATATATTTATGTAAGTATATTTTCTACCAATATATATTTTTGGCCATATATTTTTACGCATTATTCCCTTCATATATTTCACTTCCAGGGTGAAAAAAGACCAATTGTGTCATTTGAAGAAAACCTTAATTTGTTTTCTATAACACATGAGAACATTTTTTTTGTGCAATATTACAATATATTAAAAAATAAATGAGTTCATTATTAGATCATTATACATTTTGTTTTGTCTCTAGCAGGTTATTCAATCCACATTTGCATTTATCCTAAATGTAGGCTTTAAGATTGAACATTTCTTTTCTTACCCCTGAAATACATTTTCATATATGTTGAAGCTAAATACATTTCATGATTTGAGAAAACATGCCCCCCACATAGGAATATACATATGAAGGTTTAAACTTGAGATTTATACTGTGATATGATCATCATAGTAGGTTCAAGGTTCAAGGTTCAAGGTTCTAGGTTCTTTATTATTCGTCATACACAATCATACAAGTATAATCAGTAGTGAAATGCAAGTAGAATTGAAGAAAAATACAGCATTTACATGAGGAAAGGAGGAGAAAAAATTATCCCCAGACTATGCTCCTTGGGGGTACAGTGTGAGAACAGGAAAAACACCTCAGCAACACAAAAGCACATACACATAGCCACAGGAAGTGAATCCGGCCCAGCAAGCAGCCATCTGATCCCGCAGCCACTGATCCGGCGCTGGTCAGACCCGCTTGACCAGGCCAGCGGATCGGCGAACAGAGGCGAATGGTTGGGGGGCAATGTCTATTATGTCTGTAGGGTGGGGAGGAGCATAGGCGTCTCACTGCATTGCACTCCGGGTAGATTCCAGCAACAGCCTTGCCAAAGGCCACTGTAGGAGCCAGAAAAAGATAAGATTGTTTTGTCTTTGGGGCGTAAAACATTCCAATTTTGCAGGCTACTCTCTGTCCGTTTTGTCCATTTTGGTCTCATTTTAATCAATTTCCCTTTGTAAAGCCGTGAACTTCTCCTTGGTAGAATCCATATTGCGATTCTACCACAGTCTCAATGCTGACCGCTCTTCCCACAGCTTCAATCATACGGGCAGCCTTGTGGGGCTTTGGACAGCTGTTCCCGTTTTCTGAATTCTTCGATAACCCAGGGAAAAGCCTAATCAATCAACAAAATACCTGTTATCATGGTTCCGAATAGGTGAATATCAATGTCCTCACGGCCGCCAGACACACGATTACACCACCTCCCCACGCCCATCGTATGGCGGATCTGAGCGTTCCGTCAGGGCAGTCAGGTTCCCCCGAAACCCAAGTTTCGATAGTGTCAATTGCATTAAGAGACCAGTTAATCCATAATATTTTTAGTTTGGAGAGCCGTGCAGAGAGTCTCTCACGAGACAAGGGAGCAAAGCAGGGAAGATAAGGGTGAGGACGGGGAGAGGCGGCCGCCTCCGTTGAGAGCCAGAAGAAGATACATATTCATTATTTATATATATATTATTGATTGATTTTATTTTACCTGAAATATATTTTTGAATACATGTTAATGCATGAAGGTTGAAACTAAATATATTTTCTACTACAAAAATATATTTCATTGAGCTTCACTGTTTACAGCATACATTGAACATATATTTTGGTCAGATAAAGTATATTTTGTTGCTGATAATAGAGTTTTAATCTGGAGCAAACCGAGCTTAAACTGAGCTCTTCTTCATTGTATTCAAATCTTGAAGTCTTTCATATCATTAGTTAATTTTCAGAACATAGTGACGTTTCTCCAGACGTGGTTTGATCCAGTGCTCATTACAGTGTTAACGAGAATAATAGTGTCACGTGTTCCTTTCAGGAGAAACTCTGTCGTCTCGCTGAACTAAAGTAATACTCGTTCTGTCACCGTTTACTCGTCTGGCTTCATCTCTTCAGCGGAGAAACAGAGGTTTGACGTCATGCCGTTCGGATCAGAGTCATTTCTATAATGAATGTGACGCAGATTTAGTCTGTTCCACACAGATTGTGTCGTACGCGCTTCTTTCATGGCATTCAGACATGTTGGAGCTTCTGTTGTCTTCGCTGTTTGAAGAGGAGCAGCGTGAACTTTCTGCTGATGACAGAATGATGACAGAACGGGACTTTTTAGGTGAACGGCATCTTTAAGTAGTTTGGAAAAATTGTCTCCTGTTGCCGTGTTATTTTGACCTGAGCTTTATGAACACACACGCATACACACTACACACACACACACACACACACATGCACACACACACACACACACACACACACACACACACACACACACACACACACACATGTTGGTTTTAAGGTTCACGGGGACTCTCCATAGGCGTAATGGTTTTATACTGTACAAGCTGTATGTGTTATTACCCTACACCTACACTTAGTCCTCACAGGAGACTTTGTGCATTTCTACTTTCCCCCAAAATCTCACTCTGTATGATTTATAAGCGTTTTGAATTATGGGGACACTAAAATTATCCTCATAAATCACCTTCTCCTTGTAATACCTGTCACACCCATGTCATTGTACAAATTTGTGTCCTCATAAACCACATAAACATGTGTACACACACACACACACACACACACACACACACACACATATACACACGCACACACACTCACACACACACACACACACACACACACACACTCATTTAAAAATAAACTGTCTAAAAAAACTGATAAAACATGAAATTTTACAACTTAATAAATCGTTCTTATTCAGTCAAATACATACATTTACATTTAGCAGACGCTTTTATCCAAAGCGACTTACAATTGCATTCAGGTTATACATTTTCATTAGTACATGTGTTCCCTGGGAATCGAACCCACAACCTTTCGCTCAGCTGATGCAATGTTCTACCACTGAGCCACACAGGAACACTGTAGGGCTGTATATAAAGATGTGCCAGACTCAAGTCACAATGATTGACGTGACCCTCAGTATTTTATTTTATTTCCACTGAACCCTACATACAAGCGGTTGGAAGGTTAATTTTATTTTATATTTGATTTTATTATTTTATTCAGTTCATGTTCATCACATTCTTGCTGTGATGAAAGTGCCAATGATGGTTTCGGAGTCAATTCTGATGAATATGTTTTGATACTGGCTCTGGCCGTTATTCTTGCGTTCTCATTCTGATCACATATTCCTGCACTGCGGTTTTATGCTTTACATATTCTCTTATGGACTCTCAGTAAATCTTCTAGTGTGTGTGAAGCTGTGATATTAGCGGTTATTGATGCGGTGACGAGTCTGACCGCAGCGCTCTGATGTCTGGTCACCGCTGGCCGCGAACCGCTTTTGGACACATTTCCTGCACAAGCGCCTCGATGCCAAAAGCAAACAAGCAATTAGGAGGCAAAGTGTGGCGTTTGGAGAGCAGTAATTTCAGCAGGTCCCGAGAGAGATTTACTCAGCATGCGTGTGTTGGCATGCATTGACAGAATCATGCCGATCTCAAACAGCATCTCAATTAGAGCCTCGGGCGGATCGAGAGTCTATTTCAGTCGACGTCAGGACCCTCCATTCCCATCGGACGCAGATCCTTCTCTTAAAGAGCTGAAGACGCTCGTTCACAGTGTGATTGAGACACCTGTTACACACGAGCTAACGCAGGAGTTCACCCAAACATGACATAGTGCTCACTCTCGGGTCATACAAGATTAGGATGAGTTTGTTTCTTCATCAGGTTTGTAGAAATGTGTCTCAGCAATGGAAGTGAATGGGTGCCGTCAGAATGAGAGTCTGATAAAAACATCACAATAATCCACAGTCCATCAATTAAAGGGACAGTTCACCCCAAAAAAATTATATTATCATTTACTTACCCTCAAGTATTTCCAAACCTGTATGACTGTGTTTGTTCTGCTGAACACAAATGAAGATATTCTGAAGAATGAGGGAAACAGAGCAGTATTTGTTTTCCTTCTATGGAAGTCAATGGTGCCCCAAAACAGCCTGATTACAAACTTTCATCGAAATATCTTCCTTTGTGTTCAGAACAAACACATTCATACAGGTTTGGAAATACTTGAGGCGGAGTAAATGATGACAGAAGTTTCATTTTTGGGTGAACTGTCTCTTTAACATCTGGAGAAGACAAAAGATGAAACTAATCCAGCATTAAGACGTTTTCATGTAAAATACATAATCCATAATAATGATTCCTACAGTTTGTCTTCTCAAGATGTTAATTTATGGACCGATGTGGATTGGTCAGCATATTACTCCAGTCTTTTTTTTTATATATAAATGAATACTTAAAAAAAAAAGTAAAGACATTTCTAATGTTACAAAATGTTTCTGTTTCAAACAAATGCTGTTCTTTTGAACTTTATATTCATCTGTGAATCCTGAAAAATAAACTGTATGCCGGTTTGCACAAAAAATGTGTTTTCAACAGCAGCAAATCAGCATATTATTATGAATTCTGTAGATCATGTGACACTGAAGACTGGAGTAATGATGCTGAAAATACAGCTTTGATCACAGAAATAAATTACAGTTTAACAGATATTCACACAGAAAACAGCTGTTTTAAATTGTAATAATATAAAAAAACTATATTTTTTATCAAATAAACGCAGTCTTGATGAGCAGAAGAGACATCTTTTAAAAGCACAAAAGTCTCCCACAGTTATCCATATCTTAATTTTATACATATATATTGTGTGCGCATTGATAAGTAATAATTTCTATTATCCTGTTTGAATGGAATGGCCATTATTTCTCTAATTCTGTTTGGAGTCAAAATGACACGATTCACCTTTAACTGCAAACCAGCAATATAGTTTATATCGATGCAGTGAAGCCTCAGAAACGGGAAGATCCCGTATAAATGTGAATATATGAGGATGCTGAATCTGCTGAGATCTCTGTGTGTGTTTAATGGGGATGAAGAGACAAAGCAATGAACTTATTAACTCTTCTCAACTCTATAGACGTGAGATTTGTCCCTTACCTTGAATCACTGTAACTGTGTGTTTTGAAGGCCTGTTCATTTTCTAATTTTCTCCCAGCAGTTTGACAAGCACCTGTATATATTTCAGAAATATGAGCAGGTTTTTTTTGGCTTGGTTTCCAGCAAAAGCTCGTCTTTGTTGAATCTTCTCACGGAGATCTCAGCCGACTCGATTCATATTCACCACGACACCTCGGTTTGAAATGACTGTCAGATTAATCACAAAGCACCGACAGGGAGGATTTAGAGTCTGTCTGTCGTCTCCGGCTCCGGCTTTCACACAGAAACACAACGTTAAACGTGTGTTAAATACTCAAACACTCGCTCATGTGGCTTCAGAGATCACACGGAGCTATCCCTGCTGTGTTTAATTATCATAGAAAAGTTTTATGTTTGTGGAGTTCAACATGTCTGTTTGAAAGAAGTCTCTTCTGCCCGCCTAGGGTGCATTTATTTGATCAAAAATATTGTGAAAATTGTGAAATATTATTATAATGTAAAACAGCTGTTTTCTATGTGAATATGTGTTAAACTGTAATTTATTTCTGTGATCAAATCTGTATTTTCAGCATCATTACTCCAGTCTTCAGTGTCACATGATCTTCAGAAATCATAATAATATGCTCAAGAAACATTTCTGATTATTATCAATGTTGAAAACAGTCGTGCTGCTCAATATTTTTGTGGAAACATGATACATTTTATTTTTCAGGATTCACAGATGAATAGAAAGTTCTAAAGAACAGCATTTATTTGAAATAGCAATATTTTGTAACATTATAAATGTCTTTACTGACACTTTTGGTCAATATGATATATCCATGATAAATAAAAGTAATAATTTATTTCAAAAAATTAATCTTACTGACATTATATACACTGAAAACCAATATAAATTTTTTCAGCAATACAGTAAATTGCTAGTAAATTTGACAAACAATTACAAAGAAACGGAAAGTAACGCATTGCGTTAAATGTAAAATTTTAAAGCAGAAAACCTTCAATAGCATTATATATATATATATATATATATATATATATATACTAGTGGTGGGCCGTTATCGGCGTTAAGGTGCTGCGTTAACGTGAGACTCTTATCGGCGATAAAAATATCGCCGTTAATCTATTCTCAAAGTTGGGTTGGGAGCTGGGTCTATACTACGCAAGTTATGATGACTTTCACCCTGATATTTTAGCCGGATGTATACCTAGCCGAATTGCACTGTAGGGGGCGAGAACGAGTCTTCGAACTAGAGGCTCGCAGTCCGTGATGGACAGATTGTTAACGGCTGGTCTATGTGGTTATACAATCGGGCAGGACATCCAAACACTCATCTATCATTCATCAACCTCAAATATGGCTTTTCATCTGAAAGATGTATGTAGTAACAACTTTACATGGCCGCTCAATATGATGTTAACCTAGAGAAATGTGCGCTATTGAAGTGTTTGTGTGGAAGCGTTTGCTGCAGGACAGGCTCGGTCGCTCACTTGCTCTTAAAATCTCCGTCATTTTTGGTCATACAGATAAAAGTAGCCTAATACATCTTTCGAATCTGTAAAGACTCTACGCTTATTTGTGTGCACTCAGAATAACAACGAACGCGTTGCGCTTTTAAGCAAACAGGATGCGCTTTAGGTCTCATGTGAACTTGAGCGAGACACTTGAAACTCGAATATATCTAAATACAGTACATAGAAAATATATCTATAGAGAGTGAAATGTCAAAAAAAATAGAAGACGTGTGTGTTAGCATGGATGATTTACATGAAATTTAATCTGTGCAACACTGTGCATAATAAGATGGCTTTCAGTTCAATATAATAACAAAAACTACATTTTGGGTTTTTATTCAACTAATAAGGTGGGCACGCTGTGATCTGTACTATATTTTTACTGTAATTGACAGTTATCGAGAAAAAAAAAAAAAAAAAAACACGGGAGTGGGAGGGAATGGAGTCATTCTTCCGGGAGTGGAACGGGATTTTCCTCCAGTTTTTCGTGGGATTGGGACGGGAAGAGATTCAAGTTTGTGATGCATTTTGGAAACAGGAGATGAGCCCTGGTCTAATCGCCACCTGGCTTGAGAAACCCGTTCTCAAAGACTTACTTTTAGTCATTATTTGGGTAGCACACATATTCTGAATGCCTTCGCAGAATTCAAATGAGCCATTTTAATCTAGATTAATCTAGATTAATTTCAAAATTAATCTAGATTAATCTAGATTAAAAAAATTAATCTATGCCCACCTCTAATATATACATACAGTGACATATGAAAACTTTTTGAACTTGAAGATTAATGCAAATTTTACTTAATTTGTCTCCCGGAAACATGTAAGCATCTTCTGTTGCTTCCTAAGTGCAGAACTAAATGGGGAAAAATAAATATTTTTTTAAAAATAAGAAACATTTGGACATCTTCATCCTGTTCAAAAGTTTTCATCCCCGGCTCTTAATGCACCGCGTTCCCTTCTGGAGCATCAGTGAATGTTTGAACCTTTTTTAATAGTTGTGTTTGAGTACTTCAATTGTCCTCAGTGTGAAAATATGGATCTCAAAATCATACAGTCACTGCTGGAAAGTGTTCAAATATGCAAAAGATGCTGGAAAACTGAAGAATCTAATGAATCTAAGAATCTAAAAACAGTCGTGGATCATCCAGGTAACCACACACACACAGTATTAAGAACCAAGGGTTCCCAAACATTTGAAGAGGGTTATTTTAATAATTTCAGCTATTATTTTAATTTGTTTTGTCTTGTGGACTATATGTAAACATATTTTTTGTAAAATATCTTAAATAAAAGATATTACTACAGTACTAAATTTAAACTATCATACATTTTGTATGATCTTACTTATTTTGTTATAATAATTTGCATTTTCACAGATTCTGCAAACTTTCGTATGTCACTGTATATAACCTCGCACGATTTGATATATATTTATGTGATGGTGTAAGTTGGTCTGAAATATAATATGCTGTTATATCCATTTCAGTAGCTGTAAGCCTCATTCTGCAAAAACATAAGTATCATAAATCTGAATCTACAGCCACAATGTCAGTTTTTATTATTTGGCTCCAGGCTGAAACAGTCTGAAATATTGTGTATCAGTTCACATTAAGATGATCATATTGCCCCCATAAATGTTTGTCTTCTGTTTTAAACCAAGATCAGTTATTGATTTTATAGAATAAGATACTTGATAAGTTATGAATTGCAGTCAGTGATTCAATGCTTTGTTTGTAAGGTGACTGAATTTAAACAGTGCATATAAACAAATAGCCTGAGGTTAAATTTATGGCACTAATGAGTTGGGTGGCCCGAATTACGCAGACTGACAAAAACAGATCCTCCCTCCCCGTGTCCCGACTTTCCCAAGATCCCTTGACTGGGACACTCAATCCTCATCAGATCCTCCCCTTGGTGCTAAAGAAACACGACGGTTAATCTCTGTCTCGACTGGGACGCGACGGTGAAATAAAGCGAATGGCAGCGTGTGGTATCACCCTGTCACTCCACAGAACACGTGGCATCTTAGCACGCAAGCTAAATTGACACTGGCATTGTCGAGACGAAATGCGAGGAAGGGCTCCCAGAGGACTCGTGCTGGCATTTGTTTGACAAACAAGTGACTGTGACACAGTGCCACACAGCATCTTTACACACACGACTGTAGAAAGATGCGACTTCAACTGAAAATGTCAGAAGTGTTGAGGATTGAGAGCTGGCTGCATTTAAAAACACTGGAACCAAATGGTTTTCAAGACATTTAATTAATAAGTTTCTCAAAAATCTCATCCGTACTTGCGAAAGTTGATTGTTAAATGAGTTGCAGATTGTTTAAAAGACTTGTGACTAAAGCAAAAAGCATCTAAAGTGTAAACAGCAAGTTTAATTCATAGCATGATTCGTTGTTTTCAAGGTCGGGTCGTTGCAGTTCAAGTCTCAGTGTTTATTTGAGGCCTGCGTTCCAGATTTCTGCAGACTAACAAGCTTTGACTTGCCGAGCTTTGATGCTCAAGCTGATGGTACGTCTTGTGTGGGTGGTTTAGTCACACGCTGTAACTCTATCTTAATGGAAAGAATAAGACTAAATTTAAATAAAGGTTATTTTCTATGGAAGCCCATTTCTGCCACAGAATAAAACATTAATAAATTGTGTTTTTTTAAAAGTCAGTATTCTGAGCAAAAAAATATTTAAGTGAATAAACTCAGAATTGCAAGACATAAACAATTCTGAGTGTACATCTAACAATTCTGACTTTTTTTTTTTACATATCGCAATTCTATTTTTTGTTTACACCACGGAGAAAAACTTTGAAAAAGTTATTTGCGACCTTTTATCTCACAATTCTGACTTCTTTTTTTGCAATTCTAAGTGTATACTGTATCTCACATTTCAGAAAAAAATAGCAAATTGCAAAAAATATTTCTTCACAGTGAGGAAGTTTAAGGATGCATGAAGTTTAAGGACTATATGATTTTGTTCTGTTTTATGATAGTTGACTGTATATTATGATCACAGTGAGATATTGTGTAGAAGCCAAGACAGACTATGTATGTTTAGCGACCTGTCAGGCTTAATGTTGTCCTTCTCATTTAAGATTTTGGCAATGATTGAAAGCAGTTGAAGCTGAAATTTCAAAAGAGAGAATTGCAATGTTTTTATAATTAAAGATTATAGAGAGGAGACGATTAGACATTATTTGGACAGAGAGAGGAGGACTAGAACCAAAACTAATGCCTGATTTAAACCCATGTTTCCCAAAACCCGTGTATATGCCATGGCTCTGACGGTATGTGTGGCTCTTCTAGGATTAGTTCATATATATATACATATTTGCTATATACACCTTGGAGACAAAATCTCAAGAATATCATATTTTCTGCTCATATTTCACCAAAAAATTCAGGAGAAAATTACATGCAACCCCTCAAATACGTATTACTGTAATCCAAACAAAATAATGATTTAAACTGTGAAGTGTTTATACATCATGCTAGTACTTGTTATACTAAAAATAAATGATGCTGATAAAAAGAAAATATTTGTATTATATAAATGAGATTCTAATGAGTATCACAAAAACAATTGAATAATTACTTGTACTAAAAAATTGTATCTGCTGAAATATATGCACGTATTATTTAAATGAGAATCAACATTAAGAATAATGAGAGTCACAAAAACAATTAAAAGTAAGATGACCAGTTGCAAATTACTTTAATGAGAGTTAAAATAATGTTGCATTAAAAAAAATGTAAACGATCCTGCAGTGGCTTCATTTACTTTATGCAAAACATAATTAAAAAATATATATATTTTGATTTTGGGATGAATATGTTTCTGACATGTTAACGAGGGTCAAACGAGCATCCCAGCATCTCTCCAGAACATCATCCCGAACCCAACAGAACCTCGTCCAGTATTCCCAATCGGAGAGGAGCTTTTGATCGGCTTGTTTCTTCAGCCGCCGCCGGATCAATTTCACACGTCCAGGTAGAAGCAGGAGAGGTGTGGAGGATTGTGTTTCAGAGAGAAGAGCCGAGAGGATTTCCACGAGCTGTTTGATAGAGCGGCCTAAACTCTCAGATCCGAGACCTGAAGCACATCCAGATCCGCTGCAGGACCGCATGATCATAACCCTAAATAATCATTTATTTAGCTGTACGTTCACAGAACACACTACTATTTAAAAACAAACTCATCTTCTGCTCAACAAGTCTGCATTTATTTGATCAAAATACTGTAAAAGTTGTGAAATATTATTATAATTTTACTAGAATAAGTGTTATCCTGTGATCAAAGCTGGACTTTCAGCATCATCACTGAATTTACTGAACACCAGTCTTCAGTAAAACTAATATGTATCATGGTTTCCACAAAAATATTGTGAAGCACATCGATAATAATCAGAGAAATAATCTCGAGCAGCTTATTATTATGATTTCTGAAGATCATGTGACACTGAAGACTGGAGTAATGATGCTGAAAATACAGAAATAAATTACAGTTTAATATATATTCACACAAAAAACATCTATTTTGAATTCTTTTTAGTATTTATGTTAATGATCTTCCATACGTGTGTCCTGATGCAAGTCTTCAAATGTTTGCAGATGACGCGGTCATCTATGTATCTGGTAGAAATTGTGTAGAAATGTTCTATTTGGTCTCAGACAAATCAATGCATAATTAATCAGGTTAATAGAGCTTTGAAAGCTTTAGATAGAAAGCAAATAAGATACCATCATTGTCATATCCTCAGTAAATACTAGACTTTGCTCACTTGGTCTTTTTGATTATGTAAAGCTTGTTTAAATGTTTAAATGTATTGCTCTTATGCCCTTATGTACATGTTTTGTGAGATTGCAGGGAAGCAGTAGATCAACTAGAGTGGCTTCTAATGGAAACTGTAGAGTTATAATATAATTTGATACATTTTGTATTCATTGCCTGACTGTTTAAAATATATTGCAAATTATAATAGTTAAAAAAAAGCCATGAAATCTTGGTCGATGCATCAACAAACTTGTAGTCATTTGTAGTGTACTCGTATTATACATTTGTGTACGACTTGTTTTTTATATATATATATATATAATTGTTATTTTTTGTAATTGTAATTTGTAAAAGCCCTCCTAGGGACAAGTTTTATCTTTGGCTATAAGCACAATGGTGCATGCACGGGACGACTCTTATTTCAGTTTCATCTATGCTTAGTGTATCTGTCCCTAACACATAAAACTATTATAAATAATATTTAACAATTTTACAGTTTATTTATTTATTTCTGTGAAAAACAGATTTACATGGGCACACTAAAGACTCAAAACAGCCAAACAAGTTTTCTGAAAATATGTTTATGTGATTACTAATTTGCATAATTAACTAAATATGCATTCATTTTATAAAGCCAATGGATAAAGCCAGATATTTTTTCTATCTAATAATAGAGATATTAGTCTAATATTTTTACACAGGGGATTTTAGTTTTTTTTTAATAATTGTTTGATATTTATCATATTTAATAAAAAGCCAAATTGTCAAATTTGTCTTAAATTTTACTTAAAATAATAAGTAATACTGGTTATACATTTTAATTTTTTTTATTTAGTCATTTAGCAGACGCTTTTATCCAAAGTGACTTACAAATGAGGACATTATAGAAGCAATCAAAACCAACAAAATTCTAAAAAATATAAATTTAAATTAATAAAAATATAAAAAATTAATACAAATAAAATAAATATATGAAAATAAATCTTATCCAAATTCAATTCTAATTCAAACATTAACCAAAAATGCAAAAGTACAATAGTGATACGCTTCTGGTCACATATACATAAATCCAAATAGGAAATAAAACAGTTTGTGTCCTAAACTACTCATAAATTAAAGCAATCAGTGCAATTCTGAAAGAAATCAATTACATCTGTTGTGTGTGAAAATATTCAGATCTAAGCCTCTTTGTAATCGTTAACATTTTCATTAGTAACTCATTTAATGACATAATGTTTCTCAGTAACTGTAACAGATTACGGTTACAGTTATTTAGTCATTAAATGACGTAACGCCGTATCATGGTCAGACATTGAGCGGGTTTAGAGCAGATGTAAAGCAGTCTGTGTGAATGCGCTTTCAGGAATCGGAGATATGAATGTCACTGGGTCCTCGCCGTATGTGTTTCATTAGCTGGAGAAATGCTAAAGTCGTGTCGCCGCGGGCCGAGCGTAATTGATGGTTCACTGTTTTTAGCTCACTGTAGCCTTGACTGTTATTTAGCATTGAAATAGCAAGCATCTAAAAAACCTTCAGCGCTGAAACATGACAAATTGTGTTGGACGCTTGGTCTCTGTGAATGGACAGATCCATTAAAGCACACGAGCTGCTGTCAGACACAACCAGTGTTAAACCTTGCTGACTATCACGCCTCCTCAATCTACATGAAAATTGATTTTAAACATACAGCTGACGAGTGCATACACTGCAAAAAAATATATATATATTATCTTATATTTTTGGTCTTGTTTCCAGCCCAGATACGAAGTTTGAAGTGCATTTACTTTATTGCTAAGTAATACTGAGATTGAATTATAGCAGAAAGTACTTTGAAAGATAAAATTGTAAGAAAAAAAACATAAAATGCAAAAATAACCGAGAAATATAAACAACATTTTTAAAACATATTAAATAATAATACTCCATAAAAGATATACATTTGCATACGTCTGTCCACACATAAACAAAATATTCCAAATATGTATCTTTCTAGACTAGTAAAAATTGTCTTGTTTTAAATAAAGTCAGTTTAAGTGAGTTTATGTATGGAACAGGCTAAATAAATAATTTTATTTCGAACCGAAAACAAGATTATTTTGATTATTTTTTGAAAAAAAACTTTTCTAACTTGTCTAGAAGAAATCAAGTTTTTTTTTTTGATTTATGAAAGTATCTTCTGCTGACAAAGACTGCATTTATTTGATCAAAATACTGTACAAATGTTGAAATATTATTAGAATTTTACTAGAATAAGCATTTTCTATGTGAATGTAATTTTTGTATGTATTTTTTTACATATTTTGTAAATATTTTTTTTTACATTTATTTACAAAATACTGTAAATAATTGTGGAAACCAATACTTTTTACTTGCCTAGAAAATGAAGAATTTTTAAATATCTGCTGGAATATTCATATTACGCTACTATGGCAACAATTTAGAACAGTCTGCTTCACAAATTCATATTTTAATTGTTACATTTGACACACAAACATTCCACGCAACAACACTGAAAAAAATGATTCATTTAATTTATGATTTTTTTAAGGTAAGTGGTTGCTATTAATTTATTGTAGCTACATTTAAATAAACACATTTAGTTGACTAACTTTCAAAAAAGAAAAATTTTAAATGTAGCTGAAATAAATTGTTTGCAAACACTTACCTTAAAACATTTTTGAATAATTTTTGACCAGTCTAATGCAGATTTACGGTTTTATTCATTTTTAATATTTAATAGAGGACTAGATGCTCGTAGTTATGTGATTATTTCACTGTTATTGTTTGTTGCTGTTCAATTTATACCAACTTACCATCAAATTATGCATCTACTGTCTTAGACATAATTATATCTGATGATCTAAAATGTTTATTTCCTAGATGTCAGATTTTTTTAAATATTGGCCTATGCGATATTGTTTTATGTATTAATATTCAATATTCTGTTTGTATATAATATTCAACACCATCTGTTTATTTGCTTGTAGGTTATAGTTGGGTCATTCATATTTTATTATTATTATTTTTGTAATATAAAAAAAAAAAAAAAATTCACTGTATTCATATTCACAGTCTGTTTATTTGGTTATTAATCGCTCATTTGGATTAGATTTAATTACTTTTAAAATTTACCACATTTTTATATTCCTTCAAAATCATAATATAATTTTTAATTATAAAATATTCTAATTATTTATCTAAAAACTATATTTATACTGTAGGTGAGTCTGCTTATTTGGTTATTTGCATTTGATTTAATCACTTCAAAATATGTATATTCCTTACATTATAATAATTTATTATTGTTATATAAATATTATCTCTCTTTCACCATATTGATACTGTACTCTTAGTCAGAAATTAAAACGATAATGATGTATTTATTATAATAATTGATTCATTATTAAATATAATATATAATAATATTTTTAATTATTAAAATAATTTATTTCACCATCACTACAACTTTAACTGTTGCTCGTTTGCATTTAATTAATCACTCAAATATTTCTTATTCCTTTTTACATCATGACATTTCTTGACTTTAATGTTGCTTAGATTATGAAATATTTTTGTTTGTTCAAATTTAAGTCGAGAGTCTTGCATTTTTCATCTACATCATTTCATCATCCCTATTGAAATCAATGCATTCAAAACATTTGAATATTTCAAATCTATAATAACTTGTGATTAAACACACAATTGATTGTGATTTGTCTTTTGTGGTTAATTCTAATGATGTGAATTGCAGTATTTGAGTGTGCTGTGGCTGTAGTTTGTAGAATCAGGATGAGATGCTGCTCAGAA
>CM050412.1:38024467-38059467 GCA_027564155.1 Gymnocypris eckloni scoliostomus | reverse complement strand
GATGATATATTGAGGCAGGCCCGGAGGGATCATCGGGAGAATCATCTCATAAACTGGGCCTGCTTTTTTTTTACATACACAGAATAACGTATATGTGTTTAAGTTACTGTGTGACTGATAACTAAGCTGATAACACTAGATCTGAATTTAACATTAAAATGTGACGTATTCTGTTGTGCGCGCGCTCTCTCTCTTCCTCTACACAAGTGCGTGTCCAGGTCATTTCATGGAGACAAAGCGAAACCATTAATGCTGTGGTGTGAGTTAGCGAGAGTGCGCTTATCGCGGGAAGAATAAAATGGATAGTAAAAAAAAAGATGCCTGGAGGAGCTGAAAAAGCCAGGTTAAAAGCCCCCGCCAATCAAACTCCTAAACTCAAACTCAGTCTCATAACATCAACATGACTCCATTTAATAATCAGTAACATATTCACTATTCTCCATCATTCATATTGCTGCTATGTGTATATACCCTGTACAACCTGTTTGCACATTCCTCTTTATATTATTATTTATTAAGTCTACAGTATCCAGCACATTTTATTTTATTGCACTTCTTTATTTTTTCTATTTTCTTTAGTTTTTACCTATATTTATATATATTCTCTTGAGTTTGTGTTACTATAATTGCACTGTCCATAGAGCGGACCTGACCTGATTTACATTTCACTACTGATTATATTCTGTATAATTGAGTATAAAACCTTGGGTCTTGAGCATTACTCTCCGGGCTGAAAATAGATCCCACTCCGGCCCTGTATTGAGGTCTTATGAAGTGAAACAATTAATCTGTGCAAAAACATTATAACATTATTACCTGTAATCCAGAGCCTCGGGCAACAGCGTAATCCAATTATTTTCTGTGAACTGGTTCAGACAATTCTATTCAATGCTGATTCAAATAACAGACCCACTAGTTTGTTTACGCAATCACACAATGATGTAAAGTATACGTATTAAAACAAATGAATATTAACTCTTTCCCACCATATATTCTGTTATTCATGAGACAACGCTTCCCTGTCAAACAAGTTATTTCACGCATGTTTTCGCTGGGGGGGGCGCTATTACGCATCTCTTGAGTCTAGAATCACTTGATCAAAAACACAGAGGAAGACGCATCTCATATGTAAGCATATACATATGAAAAATTATGCGATGGTCAACACTAAGCGCATATAAATGAAAACTGTCGAATGTTACAGAGTGACATGTGGATCCAGAAAGTGTGCAAGCTTTGGGAGACTGATGGAAGCCATATACTGCATCTTTGTGTTGATAATATACTGAATATGATCCAGATGTATTATTTGATCGAAATTAGATTTTCTCAGCTTTTTGCTCAAATCTTTTTTTTTTTTTTAAACCTACCTACATTCAACTGTTGATAGAAAAATCAATGGTTGAAGCTATAGTAAAAATGTTTTGTTTTTTAAGTGAAGGGTCTGATCTTTATTTTGATGTACTGCATGTTCAGATATTCATACAACACAATGTTCTGGGGGACAAGATATTAAAGTGAAAATCATCAAAACGCTGGCAGGCGAAAGAGTTAAAAGCTTTTTTATGGTTTCTGAAAAAGCTAAGCTGATGTTCACTCATTTTATATGCTTTAGACATGCAAAACATTCACGTTTCACATCAGTTAATAATATAATTTAATAGTATCCTTTCGTGACGTCATTGTGTATACAAACTAGTAATGAACTTGATTCATTGGTCTGAAAGATTTTTAGCTCTTAAAGGCTGCATTTATTGGATCAAAAATACTGTAAAAAATGTGAAATATTATTGTAATGTAAAACAGCTGTTTTCTGTGTGAATCTATATTAAACTTAGGGATGGGTCACGATTTTCGAATATTCGATTAGTCAATTTAATTATAGAATATCGATTAGGTTGTGCGATTATTTTCTAAAGGTGTACCCACACTGGGTGTTTTGAACCATCCCCGAGCCACGTCTGAGCCCCAAAGCCCTGTTCGTTTGACTGATGTGATCGCTCTGTGCCGCGCTCGGACGCGGTTTGTTTAGCAGGCCCTGGCTTGGTTGTAAGAGGTGGGCCAGACTCGGTTCAGTTGGACTCGGGCGCGGCACACATGTAGTGTGAGCGCTAACCGCCGGAGCACGGAACTTCTGATACGTGCGGCCTGATTGCGTGAACAATAGACCTGTTAAGTAATATAATGTGAGAGGGCCGTTTGTTACAACGTCCCAAACAACTCAAAATAATAAACCACAAAGTTAGCAAAACGATGCACTCCCCTGAGCTGAGCGAGAGCGCTTCTCTGCCACCTTCACGTGCTATCAGAAACATCCGGTTTCCCACTTATGAAGTCGTGACAAGCTTGGTGCATTCAGTTTTTTTATGTAAAAAATATTTGTGCTGTTTTTCGTGTTAAATGTGAAGAATGACAGGTTGGATGCCACAGACTTTATTTTTTATTGGCGGATTATACAGGTGCAATTTTCACTTTAACTTCACGCAATGTAACATGATTTTATTATTGTAATTTTGACTTTATTCTTAAAATATGACATTAATCTTATTTATTTATTTATTTATTTGATCAAACTTGCGCTGGCCGCTTGGTATTTAAAAAAAAAACTTGAATTTAACAAACATAAAATGTTCCAATCATATTTCTGAATTAAATTACTAAAGAAACTAAACAAATTAATGACCACGTTGCTATTAAAAACCATACTGAGCTATTTTAATGGCTGCAGCAGCAGATTTATAATGTTGGGGAGAGAGAGAGAGAGAGTGAGGGAGGGAGGGAGAGAGAGAGACACACACAGAGAGAGAGAGAGAGAGAAGAGAGAGAGAGAGAGACACACACACAGAGAGAGAGAGAGAGAGAGAGAGAGAGAGAGAGACACACACACACAGAGAGAGAGAGAGAGAGAGAGAGAGAGAGAGACACACACACACAGAGAGAGAGAGAGAGAGAGAGAGACACACACACACAGAGAGAGAGAGAGAGAGAGACACACACACAGAGAGAGAGAGAGAGAGAGAGAGACACACACAGAGAGAGAGAGAGAGAGAGAGAGACACACACACACAGAGAGAGAGAGAGAGAGAGAGAGAGAGACACACACACACAGAGAGAGAGAGAGAGAGAGAGAGAGACACACAGAGAGAGAGGAGAGAGAGAGAGAGACACACACACACAGAGAGAGAGAGGGAGAGAGAGAGAGAGAGACACACACACAGAGAGAGGATCAGATGCAGGGATCTATATTCGTTCCCTAGTTCAATTAAAAGTTCCCCGGACTAATTGTGAACAGATTGCACTCCCGTCTTCTTCCCGAGCATGTGAACATGTTCATTTAATATATGAAATAAGTTATTATAAAGACGTTAAAATTAATGTTCACATAATAAGCGCTGTCATTCAGGCTGTTCACAAGAGAGGTCTGCTTCCGTTTCGGGTTTCGGGTCGCGTTAATATTTAATTGATAGCTTTGGGCTCGGGTTCGTAGCTAAACCAAAACTATATTCAGAGGCTACGCTGCTTTCATAGACGCACGCGCACACACATTATTGCACAGATATCAAAGATCGCGCAGCGCACAAACAGCACGGGAACTTTTACTTAGTAAAATAGCTTTGATAGGCTACTGACTCGCAACATTATATTTCTCTGCAATGAGGGGGGGTAAAATCGCTGTTTTTTAAGGGACTAAGCCTCATTGCTTGTAGAGAGAGACGCGCAGATGCAGGTGCACATGCACGTGCAACATTCTCTCTCTCTCTCTCTCGCTAATTCAAATAAATGATTTTATATATATATATATATATATATATGAAATATGTTATTGTTATGACAGACGTTAAAATGAATGTTCACATAATAAGTGCCGTCATTCAGGCTGTTCACAATGTTTTAGCGCGTAATGTTTTAAGAATGATAGCCTATTCTGTTTAGCATAAAATGTTTTAAGCCTAATATTCATTAATTAATTAATCAAATGGTTACTTTTTTTATGAATGTTCATGCTCATTTTTTTTATATAAATGTCCTTATGAGCAGTTGATAATCGACGGACTGTTCTGCTAAAAAAATCCTCAATCGGTTATGTTATATTAATATGTTTCAGCAATCATAAGTTAAGTTACCATTAATTGGCTCAGGTTAAGATAGACTATTCTCTAATTAATTAAACTGTTATCTTACAGATTGAAAGCCTGAATAGTTTCTCTCCTTCTCTCTCTCTCTGTATGTGCGTGTCCGTGGGTGGGTGGGTACATGCGCGGGAGGGGTGCGATTTTCGAATAGTAATTGAATAATACCCAGCGATTATCGAATATTACTTTTGCTTAAAATGCCCATCCCTAATTAAACTGTAATTTATTTCTGTATTTTCAGCATCATTACTCCAGTCTTCAGTGTCACATGATCTCCAGAAATCATAATAGTATTCTGAACATTTCTGATTATTATAAATATTTTCAATATTTTTGTGGAAACTGTGATGCATTTTATTTTTCAGGATTCACAGATGAATAGAAAGTTCAAAACAACATCATTTATTTGAAATAGAGCCCTTTTGCAACATTATAAATGTCTTTACTGACACTTCTGATCAGTTTAATGTGTTCTTAAGGAATTTAAGTTTTCATTTAATACTAAGTATTAATTGGCCCAAATATTTTACATAAGAGCATTTTTTTTCTAAATCTCTGTCAGGTATGTCAGCTGTTTGTGATGTTGTTGGCTTGACATTGTTGGCTTATTAAGTTCATTCACATCCATGAATTATAAACTGATCACGTTTAGCGCAGATAAACTGCATTATGTGTCTCTATTCTTCCTCCTCCTCCTCCTCTTCCTCTCAGGTGAAGCGTCTGCTGAATTATTCACAACGTGTTGTGCTCTTGTTGAATCTCATGCCGAGCAGTAGATGCCCTTGTAGCAAACACACACACACACACACACACACACACACACACACACACACACACACACACACACACACACACACACACTCTCACACACAATTTAGCTTTGAAAAGTTAAATGGGTTACCTGCTCCCTTTGGATTCCCAAATCCAGCTCATTCTGATCCAGATTCAACTTTTTGAACGACTGAACCAGACGCTTCATTTCATCAGCTGTTTGCAGCTCAGCCGATGGCAGAAGCTAATTTCTTTCCTCCGCGCCGGTGTGGATGCAGGCGCGGCCGTGGGCTGTTTTCAGATGTACGAGGTGATAAAGTTACTGGTTTAGTTGCAGATAACACACCTTTGCAGCCTAAAACCATCTGAGTCGGATCTATGATTTCATCAGACAGCCGCCGGATCTTCCGGCATCTCTGTTACTGCTGCTCATGCACGTGATTTTAAAGAGACGGTTCACCCAAAAATGAACATTTACTCACTCTCAGATGACTCTTTTTTCTGCAGTGGAACAATAAAGAAGATTTTGTTAATGTTGAGCTCTGCTCTGATTGGCTGTTTCAAAGCGCTCCTTAATGTTGAGCTCTGCTCTGATTGGCTGTTTCACAGCGCTCCTTAATGTTGAGCTCTGCTCTGATTGGCTGTTTCACAGCGCTCCTTAATGTTAAGCTCTGCTCTGATTGGCTGTTTCACAGCGCTGCTTAATGTTAAGCTCTGCTCTGATTGGCTGTTTCACAGCGCTCCCTAATGTTGAGCTCTGTTCTGATCATGAGTCAAGATGGCGCCGAGGATGGCAGCCGTGTTGCGAGCTCCGGGAAAACTTTGCAGTTTTTCGTATGTTTTATTTGTTTTTTTGTTGTTTTACGTGTTAGATGTTGTTAGTATAACTGTCTACGATAGAGACACGCTTTTGAACATTGGTTCCTCCATCGCGCAACGCAAACCGGACTTTGAGTTTTTGAATGCCGGTGGACTGTTCACGGACACCGCATCAGAGCCCTTTGTGTGGGTTGCGGCGAGACGCCGCCGACGCCAAAACGAGGAAAAGCGAGCTGGCGTTCTCGTCAGATTGAGACGCCGTGCTTTCCGACCTCCTCTTCCAACCATTTTACTGGCCAACGTTCAGTCACTGGATAACAAACTCTGTGAACTGCGGCATCTCATACCAACGAGAAACAAGGGACTGCTGTGTTATTTGCCTCACAGAAACCTGGATGTCTGCTATTGTTCCAGACTCAGCCATCGAGCTCACGGGCTTCTCCGTGCACCGCTCGGACAGAACGGAAGAGCTCACAGGGAAAAGCAGAGGCGGGGGTGTTTGCTTCTACATCAACAACTCATGGTGTAATGAAAGGAACATACACTCTATTAAATCCTTCTGCTCCCCTGATCTGGAATTTCATACGCTTCTGTGTCGACCATTCTGGCTACCGAGGGAATTTACAGCGATCATAATCACGGCTGTTTATATCCCCCCCCAAGCCAACACAGACCAGGCACTCAAGGAACTGTACAGGAATATAAGTGAGCAGGAATCAGCGCACCCAGATGCAGCTTTTATTATCACAGGGGACTTTAATAAAGCCAACTTCAAAACAATAGCTCCAAAATACTTTCAACACGTCACCATCAACACGCGTGGAGATCGCACACTCGACCATTGTTACTCCCCCCTCCGGGACGCATACAAGTCCCTCCCCCGCCCACCTTTTGGCAAATCGGATCACTCTTCCGTTCTGCTCCTGCCTGCTTATAGGCAGAAACTGAAACGTGAAGCACCCGCCTCAGGACAGTTCATTGTTGGTCAGACCAATCGGATGCTATACTACAGGACTGTTTTGATCACGTGGACTGGGACATGTTCGGGCAGCGTCTGAATGGCGACATAGAGGCGTATTCAGATACGGTCACGTGTTTCATCAGGAAGTGTATAGACGATGTAGTTCCGACCAAAACCATCCGTATCTACCCCAACCAAAAACCGTGGATTAACAGTGATGTTCGATCAGCCTTGTCAGCACGGACATCTGCCTTTAAATCCGGAAACTCTGACGATCGGAAACAAGCCAGTTACGATCTCAGGAGATCCATCAAAGCAGCCAAACGAACTTATAAAAACAAAGTTGAAGAACACTTCAACAACAATAACCCAAGAAGCATGTGGCAGGGCATTAACAACATCACAGGCTTTAAAGGGAGTAAACCAGCTACTGTGAACATCGCCGCCTCTCTACCAGGACGAGCTCAACACCTTTTATGCTCGGTTCGAGGCTGATAACACCGCCCACACAGAGGCGCTGCCGCTGCTGCAGAAGAGGTCAGTCCACTCACGCTTTCTGTCGCGGATGTAACTCGATCCTTTAAACGGGTGAACATCCGTAAAGCCGTGGGACCTGATGGTATACCAGGCCGTGTGCTCAAAGCATGCGCTTTCCAGCTAGCTGGGGTTTTTACAGATATTTTCAATCTGTCCCTCTCTCTGTCTGTGGTTCCCTCATGCTTCAAAAAATCCACCATTGTGCCCATACCAAAGAAAAACAAAATCACATGCTTGAATGACTGGAGGCCCGTTGCTCTGACCCCCATCTTCAGCAAGTGTTTTGAGAAGCTGGTCAGAGACTACATCTGCTCTGTGCTGCCTGCTTCACTGGACCCACTACAATTTGCATACCGCAGTAACCGTTCCACAGACGATGCTATTGCCTTCACCCTGCACACTGCTCTCTCCCACCTGGAAAATAAGAACACCTATGTGAGGATGCTGTTCGTGGATTATAGTTCAGCATTTAACACTATAGTGCCTGCCACACTGGTTGCGAAGCTCCAGACTCTAGGACTGAACAGATCTCTGTGCAGCTGGATCCTGGACTTCCTGACAGGCAGAAGTCAGGTGGTCAGAATGGGCAACAACACATCATCTCCCTGATCCTCAACACTGGTGCACCGCAGGGCTCCTCAGCCCACTCCTGTACTCCCTGTACACACACGACTGTACAGCTACACACAGCTCCAATGTCATCGTCAAATTTGCTGATGACACAGCGGTGATAGGCCTGATCACCGACAACGATGAGACGGCCTACAGAGGAGGTGAGTACCCTGACTAAATGGTGTCAGGAGAACCACCTCTCACTCAACATCGACAAGACCAAGGAGCTGGTGGTGGATTACAGGAGACAGAGCAGAGAACACACACCCATCACCATCGACAAGACACCTGTGGAGCGGGTGACCAGCTTTAAGTTCCTCGGCGTTCACATCACCGAGGATCTCACATGGTCTGCTCACACAGATGCAGTGCTGAAGAAGGCACATCAGCGTCTCTTCTTCCTGAGACGGCTGAGGAAGTTTGGAACGAGCCCCAGAATCCTCAGGTCCTTCTACACCTGCACTGTGGAGAGCATCCTGACCGGCTGTATCACCGCCTGGTATGGAAACAGCACCGCCGGCAACCGCAGGGCTCTGCAAAGGGTCGTGCGAACTGCCCGCCACATTGTTGGAGGTGAGCTTCCCTCCCTCCAGGATATCTACACCAGGCGGTGTACAAGGAAAGCCGGAGGATTATCAAAGACTCCAGCCACCCGTCCCACAGACTGCTCTCTCTGCTGCCCTCAGGCGGCGTTTCCGCAGCATCCGATCCCGCACTAGCCGACTGAGGGACAGCTTTTTCCCTCAGGCTATCAGGCTAATGAACAGTCACAAATAACTCACCTACATCACACTCCCACTCACACAACATGCCATGCACTGCACTTTAACACCGTTCAACTGGACTACACGCACACACTGCACTAACACAACCTATCTGCTATCACTGGACACCATACGATGCACATCCACGACACTGCATATGAATAATCTGTTGCACCTTTGCACATCTATCTGCTGCTCAACCAATCTGCTGTTAATTTATAATCTGTTGCACCTCACATTATTACTATGTATAGACCACATTATGTATAGATACTGTACATAATGTAGATGTGCTATACGGTGTATAATGTGTCGTTGATAATTGAGTATGTCTCTATAGTACACTATGCGTACTGAGTATATGTATGTGTATTTTGCACATTGTCTTCTGTACAGTCTGTAAATATGTACTGTCCATATGTAAATTGCTGTTGTTTTTGCACTGTCTGTCCATATGTAAATTGTTGTTGTTTTTTTTGCACTGTCTGTCCATATGTAAATTGTTGTTGTTTTTTTGCACTGTCTGTCCATATGTAAATTGTTTGTTGTTGTTTTTTTGCACTGTCTGTCCATATGTAAATTGTCTGTTGTTTTCTGCACTGTCTGGAGCACGCTCATAAGAATTTCACTCACCAAGGCACTTGTGCTGTGGTGATGTGACAATAAAAGTGATTTGATTTGATTTGATTTGATTGGCTGTTTCAAAGCGCTCCTTAATGTTGAGCTCTGCTCTGATTGGCTGTTTCACAGTGCTGCTTAATGTTAAGCTCTGCTCTGATTGGCTGTTTCACAGCGCTGCTTAATGTTGAGCTCCGCTCTGATTGGCTGTTTCACAGCACTCCCTAATGTTGAGCTCTGTTCTGATTGGCTGTTTCACAGCGCTGCTTAATGTTGAGCTCTGTTCTGATTGGCTGTTTCACAGCGCTGCTTAATGTTGAGCTCTGCTCTGATTGGCTGTTTCACAGTGCTGCTTAATGTTGAGCTCTGCTCTGATTGGCTGTTTCACAGCGCTGCTTAATGTTGAGCTCCGCTCTGATTGGCTGTTTCACAGCACTCCCTAATGTTGAGCTCTGTTCTGATTGGCTGTTTCACAGCGCTGCTTAATGTTGAGCTCTGTTCTGATTGGCTGTTTTACAGCGCTGCTTAATGTTGAGCTCTGCTCTGATTGGCTGTTTCACAGTGCTGCTTAATGTTGAGCTCTGCTCTGATTGGCTGTTTTACAGCGCTGCTTAAAGTTTAGCTCTGCTCTGATTGGCTGTTTCACAGTGCTGCTTAAATTTTAGCTCTGCTCTGATTGGCTGCTTCACAGTGCTGCTTAATGTTGAGCTCTGCTCTGATTGGCTGTTTTACAGTACCACTCATCAGCAAGAAGGAAACACGGAGGAAAATATATATTTAAATACTTTCTCTCGCAGTTATATCGTCGGTTAATTATACGGCATATAAAACGCGGGCATCAGGGAGCCATTATTAATACGCGAGGCATTGAAACTGCTTTTGAACGATCAGACGATCGCGTTATAGTTTCACGTTCAAGAGACGCGATGCACAAACTCAGTTTATACTATGGAGCGGTAGTACTTACCACACATTTCACAAGTTCAGACGCTTGTCAGTGGTGCTCAGGATCTGTAAATCATTCACCATCACCCTAATCTCTCCTTACTCTGTTTATGTGGTAAATTAAATCTCATGTACTTTAATGTAACAGGCTACCGTTAGCAGCTAACTATGTCCCTTTAGTGGCTTGCGTTATATGTTTTCCGTGCCTTTCTGAATACAGACACCAACCCATCCCTGCACTTCACATCCCCTGCACAGCCTGGAACATTACTTTTATTTCCATGATCTGCTGTATTCGCTGTTGTCCTCGCTTGTTTCTTCACAACACCTGCAGAACTTGTGATGGTCCGGCAGGCGTCTGGCCCAGAACATGGGCGGGTATACGTTATGCAAATGTTGGGAGCGTAACTATTAGTGATCCCGACTGTTACGTCACAGTCAGTGTTATGTTCTGATTCGCCAATTTTTCAGTGGTCTTTTATTCATGAGATTTACATAAGAATGAGGAAACAATGGTGTTTGAGGCTTACGGTATGTCATTTCCATGTACATCTTATTATTGAACTATCCCAAGGTAAAGACACCTGGCATCTTTAATGCAAGTCAATGGGTGCCGGCACTTGAGAGTCAATGATATATTGAGGTCTTATGAAGTGTAACGATTGGTATGTGCATGAAATGTAATATTATTTAAAACATTATTATCTGTAATCCAGAGCTTCACACTGCAAAAAAATTATTTGCTTTCTTAGTATTTTTTGTCTTGTTTTCTTGTATAAATATCTAAAAATTATAGAATTAAGATGCATTTACTTGACAATAAAATTACTTAAGATATTATGTCTTGTTTTCTAAAAAGAATATCCAAATTTTGTTCATTTTTGCTTAAAACGAGTAAAAAATATCTGCCAGTGGGGTACGAAAAATTATCTTGTTTAACCTTTGAATTAAGATTATTAATTATTATTAATTATTAACACAATTTATATATTTTCAGAAAACAAGACAAAATATGTTAAGTTGTTTTACTTGTCAAATAAATGCATCCTGATTGAAGTTTTTTATGTTTATATTAAAAAGACATAAATACTAATATTTTTTTAAATGTATTTATTTTTTGAACCGGTTTGTTTTGGTAAACTAGATTATCCGGTTCACCAAATCAGACTGAACCGTCTAAAAGAATCTAAGAATTGTATTTCCCCGTTTGCTCTGGATTAATAATGTGTAAATAATCTGTAATAATGTTGTAAATAGTGTTCAGTTTCTTGCACAGTCCATTGATGCATGACTTGTTATGATAGGAAAATATTAGAAAATCTGGTGCAAAAAAATCTAAATATTGAGAAAATCTACTTTAAAGTTGTTCAAATTAAGTTCTTAGCAATGCATATTACTAATCAAAAATTACGTTTTGATATATTTACGGTAGAAATATCTTCATGGAACATGATCTTAATATCCTAATGATTTTTGGCATAAAAGTTAAATTTATAATTTTGACCCATACAATGTATTTTTGGCTATTGCTACAAATATACTCCAGCGACTCCAGGGTCACATATCATCAGGAGCCACAGATATTAATTTTGTATTCCTTATATGCCATTTTTGTCTCTCAAAGTGACGGTAGCCATTGACATGCATTATATTAGCTGAAAACCTTCTTTACTGTTCGACTGAAGACAAAACTCATCTACATCTTGGACGGCCTGAGTGTGAGTAAATTAACAGCAAAGTTCAATTTTGGGGTGAACTATCTCTTTATGTTAATAAGTGTTTCTTCAGTGTTTTCTGTCGATGTGCATCTTTTGTTGAGTGTAGTTATTTATTCATAAATGTGGGCTCTGCGAGCAAACAGGGATAAATATGTAAATGTGTGCTCTGGGTTAAGATTATCATGAATTTCAAACAAAGATGCCAACTACCATCAACCTTTCGCTCCAGCGTGGCCATTTCAATGCCGTGCAATTACTGCGATGCTTGACTCATTTATGTAGTTTGGGGTCAGATTTTATATATATATATTTTAATCACCAAGGCTGCATTTATTTAATAGAAGGAAACAACACACATTTCTAGTTTCCTACATTATTTATTCTTCAGACACTCCTCTTTAGAGTAAATACCAGCTGTATGCAAAGTGACTCAAATTTGGGTTTTGACCACTGAGAATGGGAAAAATGCAACAACTTGTACATTAAGCTGCATTGAGATCCCAATATCTCTGGAAATGAGCCGCTTAGGGCCTTAAAAGTCAAGATGCAGAGAGAAAAGTGTGTCTAAAGGGATATTAGGATAATATTTGTTAAGGTATAGGTGTGCAAACTTTGGAAGAAAATACAGTATTTTTGGCATTCAGACAGGTATATACCGTGCTATTATTTGGATAGAGAAAAACAAGTATTTCTGTATTTCTTCAGATATTCATCTTTAAAAGAGCAAAGTATCAGCTGTATGAAAAATGACCCACATTGGGTTTTTGACCATTGAAGATGTGTACAGCTGAATAATTTCCCCACAGACACATATCTCTGGAACTGAACTATACAGGGGCACAAAAATGAAGACACCCAAAGAAAAGTGTGTTAAGAACCATATTTCTTAAATTACAGGCATGCAAACTTTTGCCGCTCAGAAAGGTATATCTTTAATAGACAAAATAATCAGCTATATACAAAGTGACTTGATTTTCAACTATTGAAAATTGGACAAATGCAACAAATTTGCACATGAAGCTGCATTGAGATCCCCATATCTCTGGAAATGAATCATACAGGGCCTTAAACATTATGATAACAAATAAAAGTGTGTTAGGAACCAGAATATAAAGAGGAAATTGAGATATCTTTAATACTTCTTGAGTTACAGACATGCAAACTTTGAAGAAAAAAACTTGGAAAGTGCATTTTCCATTTTTAAACAGTCATCATTTGCATAAAATCTGCATAAAATGCAGCAAGGGTTGCTAAAGTCAACAGACTTATTAATATATGATCAGTCTCTGTGTGCACGTAAAATAAATGCTGCTGTTGTGTTACTAAAGTCAAGTCATTGTCATTTAGCCTTGAAAAAAATTATGGAAGTATTTCTCTATTGCATTAAAATAATAAATTAAAAGATAATAAAGAATCAAAATTGTACCAGTAAAAAAAAATCTTACATTTGATTGGTTGCCTGGGAATTTCTGTACAGTGGGTCATTTAGTGTCACAACATTCACAGCAGTGAGTTTTCCTACCAGCACAGACGCAGTCATAATAACACGGGTATATTTGTAGCAATAGCCAACAATATATTGTATGGGTCAAAATTATACATTTTTTTTTGTATGCCAAAAATCATTAGGATATTGAGATCATGTTCCATGAAGATATTCCCTACCGTAAATATATTAAAATTAATTATTGATTAGTAATATGCTTTGCTAAGAACTTCATTTGAACAACTTTAAATATGATTTTTTTAATATTTAGATTTTTTTTGCACCCTCAGATTCCAGATTTTCAAATATTGTCCGATCATAACAAACCATACATCAATGGAAATATAATTTATTCAGCTTTCAGATGATGCATACATCTCAATTTAGAAAAATGGACACTTATGACTGGTTTTGTGTCACATATGATAATTGCGCCTCTGCATGTCTCATTAATAGTTCAATATCTATTCTGTTTCTCTCTAAGGAATGTAATCACTGATCTTTCCTCTCAGAGTGACGATGTTAACAGAAAACCCCTCGTGAATGTCACTCGTGTGGCGTGTAATTCAGTCCGGACACTGATGAGCGCCGCCCGGTTTGTTCTGTCATCATGACTATAGATTTCAGCAGGAGATCGCAGTGCGTTTGATTAAACCCACAGTCTGAGCCGTCACTGTTGGGAAGCGCGGCTCCATGTGCTTATTAAAGTCACGCTGCTTGATGCGCATTATTCTGAGAGAGCATAGATTCAACTCAACAAGGACTGTTGTGGCTTTTATTTCCCTGCCAGCATTATCACTGAACACATCACAGGCCGAACATTTTAATGCAGAAATATTTTAATCAGTGCTCTTTTAGTATCATTGAGATAATGGTTTTTATAGCATCTCGATGTATTGTGGAATTTTACAGTAATGTAGAAAAATATTTGTATAGTAATATTCTTAATGAGGTTTTTTCATTTTAATTTTAGTAATTTTGTTGTTTTTTTGTCGTTTTTATGAATGCTTTTTTATATTTTTATATAGTTTTATGAATTTTTATTTCATTTTTATTTTAGTTATTGCATCATGTCAAGTTTAACCACATAAAAAGGAGAAAATCTGCTTTGGAAACTAGTAGAAATTAGTTTTATAGATTTATGGTATCTTTCTGAGTTCCAAAAATGTCATTTTTACAAAAGTATCAATACCTGTAACTTTTTTCTACTGGTGCCTTCATTTTTAGGGATCGGTTTCAGTGATATTGGGATCTCGTCTGCTTCTTGTGCAAATTATTATCAATAATAATTTCAAATAAATGAAATAAAATAAAATAAATTTCAGTCACATTACATAAAGCTGATACTTTTTTCTTTTAAAGAGAAATGTCTGAAGGACAAATAATCTTCAAACTATAAAACATTTTTTTTCCTTCTATCAAAACAAAAGCTTAGTGCCAAAAAATATTATTTTTCCAAAGTTTGCATGCCCATAACTCAAGATGTATTAAATATATATCATTATTCTTTTAGAGTTTGGTTCTTAACAATCTTTTCTGTTCGTATCTTTGTTTTTAAGGTCCTATATGGTTCAGTTTTAGAGATATCGGGATCTCAGTGTGGCTTCATAGATAAAATTGCACAAATTAATATACATATATATATTTTTAAGTTTGCATGCCCGTAACTCAAGAAAATGGGTTCCTAGCAAACATTTGTTGAGGTATCTTCATTCTCAAGGCCCTATGTCTTTCATATCCAGAGATATTGGGATCTCAGTGTGACTCCATGTGTACATTGTAGCATTTTTCCCATTTTCAGTGGTCAAAAACCAAACGTGGACCACTTTACAAACAGATACTTTTTTATTTTAAGAGGAATGTCTTCAGAACAAATGATATTGAAACTATTTTCTATTCATCAAAACAGTTACACAGAACATACCTGTGTGAGCGCCAAAAATATATTTTCCCAAAGTTTGTGTGCCTGTAACTTAAGACATATTTAATATATATTGATTTCCTTGTAGATTCTTGTTCTTTAAAAAACATTTATTTCGTTCATTTTTGAGGCTCTGTATAATTCATTTTCTAGAGATATGGGGATCCCAATGTGGCTCCATGTCCAAATTGTTGGATTTGTTTCCCATTTCCAGTGGTCAAAAACCAAATGTGGATCACTTTACATGCAGCTTATTCTTTTTCCTTTTAAAAAAGAGTGTCTGAGGAACCAATAATGTTGAAATCAGAAATGCATCTTGTTTTCTATAATTAAAACAACTGCATGGAACATAACACATTGAGTGTTAAAAATAGTATTTATCCAAAGTTTGCATGCTTTTAACTCAAGAAATACTGCAGATATCTCCATATCTGTTTAAATGTTGGCTCTTAACAAACTTTTCTTTTGTTATCGTCATTTTCAAGGCCCTGTATGATTCATTTCCAGAGAAACGAGGATCTCAATGTAGTCAAAAACCAAATGTGGTGCACTTTGCATACCTTGATACTTTGTTCTTTCTGAGTGCCAAAAATATTATTTATCCAAAGTTTGCATGCCCATAACTCAAGAAGTATTTAAGATATCTCATTATTCTTTAGGATTTGGTTCTTAACAAACTTGTAGTTTCTTATCTTTGTTTTTAAGGTCCTATATGTTCAGTTCTAGAGATATTGGGATCTCAGTGTGGCTCCATAGATAAAATTGCATACATTTATATATATATATATATATTTGTATATATATTTTAAGTTTGCATGCCCATAACTCAAGAAAATGGGTTCTTAGCAAACATTTGTTGAGGTATCTTCATTATCAAGGCCCTATGTCTTTCATTTCCAGAGATATGAGTATCTCAATGTGGTCAAAAACCAAACGTGGTGCACTTTGCATACCTTGATACTGAGTGCCAAAAATATTATGTATCCCAAGTTTGCATGCTTGTAACTCAAGAAGTACTGCAGATAGATCTATATGCATTTGCATAATCACTCAGGCCAGTCCCAAACGAAGCAAAGATGGTAGATGTGCTCTATATTGGTGCCACAGCGGCGTAATGAATCAGTGTATTTATTTAGAGCAATCTTCTCCGCCAGAATGGCCCGACTCAGTCGCTTGGTCGTGTGCGCGTAAAGCTAATTGCTCCAACCCGCGCTGTGATAAAGGATCCTGGATGAAGTATTGACCGCCTCTGGATTTTGATTAAAGGCCTGCGGGGCTGAACATGTCTTAATGAAACTGAGGATTCAGCATTCAAGGTGGCAGCGTCCACTGGCTGATTACGTTTGGAGACGCTAAATTAAAGTGTCTTCGCCGATAAACATGTGCTGTATTTCTTAATGATGTAAGCAGAGGGTGTAATTAGACCTGGAGAAGGTCAGCACTAATCGGTTTTGATTCGGATCCAGAATCTCTCACATTCGTCTGTCAAACAATAGAGTTCATGATGAATTTATCACATTTAACACCGCCGGTCTCGAGCGGTTATGCTAATGCGTCTGTCTTTAATGTATTATTAGAAGGATTTGAGAATTTAGCAAGTGAAATGACATCAGATTTACAATTAGTGCCATTTGGAAGAGCTTAAGGCGTCATGCTTGAGAAAGCAGCAAATCTGTCCAATTCATGGCTTCGTCAAACGCAGGTTAATCGCTCGTCAGATGAAGAATCATGCGTTGAATCTCGTTAATATCTCAATAGTTTCTCCTAGACGGATGTGGAGTAAGATCTCTTTTAGTCTAGAGTCTCGTTGTGTGGCTATCGACTCTTTTGTGTCTTTTTCTTCTTCTAGAGGTTTTTTAGAGAGTCGATAATTCTAGAAATTGCATCTCAAAAGTCTCCTGAGAATATTTATATAAATGCTCATGAATTCTCATTAAATGATGTCAGCTGGTCTGCATTTATTATGTTTTTTTACACTCTGATATAAATAATACACACACACTGTAAAGCAACTCAAACAGTATATTAGAGTGTTTTGAAGAATACTATTCATACTTTACTTTGAAATTATTATTAAATTATTAGTTTTAAATTAAACTATTTGTGAAATTTACTAGCAATTTCTGAGTAAAAAATACTGTTTAATTAATAAAATGAATACAAAATGAATAAATAAAGTGTGTGTGTGTGTGTGTGTGTGTGTGTGTGTGTGTGTGTGTGTGTGTGTGTGTGTGTGTGTGTGTGTGTGTGTGTGTGTGTGTGCGTAAAATCGCAATTAATCGCATCCAAAATAAAAGTTTTTGTTTATATAATATATGCGTGTGTTCTGTGTGTATTTATTATGAATATATAAATATATACACACATTGTATATGTGGAAAATATTGACATGTATATATTTAAATTCATATAATTTATATTATAATAAATATATGTAATATATAAACAACATATTTTTCTGAAATATATACATGTGTGTGTGTGTGTGTTTATATAGACATAATAAATATACACAGTACACACATATATATTATATAAACAAATACTTTTATTTTGGATGCAATTAATCGTGATTAATCGTTTGACAGCACTAATATATATATATATATGGTATGACTTTAAATTATATAACATTGCCAAAGCTTGGAATATATGTACAAACATTTGTATAATATATACTGTATATATACAAAACTGTCCTTGAAGTCTGTTGAACTATGAAAGCTCGGAGCAATGTCTGTGTCCGGCGGGAATAACTGTGGGCTCAAATGAAGGCAGGGCTGATGCTGTAATAAGTGTGCTGCTGGAGGACAGCGGGGGTCCATTGTGAAGGCCAGCAGGTGTGGGTTTGTGAGGTCATTGATCAGGAACGTCAATCTGTCCTCCAGAGGAGAGTATAAATAGAAAGAAGCAGACAGCACCTGAAATGATGCTCGTTCTCCTCTGGGAAAGGCATTGAGTGATTTAGTCCATCGCTGTATTTCACTCTCTCTGTATCTGTCACTGTGACAGCCAGTAAATCTTTATCTTCTGTTGCTACTTGAGCAGATTCACACACATGCAACGCACGCACGCACACACACACACACACACACACACACACACACACACACACACACACACACACACACACACACACAAATGTTTGCATGTTTTATGAGGGTTTGAATGGCAGAAAAGTTACTTGAAATTCAAAAATCACTGTGTATAAGAAAAATCGGTAACACTTTACAATAAGGTGTCATTTGTTAACATTAGTTAATGTATTAACTAACATGAACAAACAATGCACAATGCATTTATTACACTATTCATCTTTGTAAATAAAGATGCAATCATTCATTGTTTATGTTAGTTCACAGTGCATTAACTAATGCTAACAAACACAGCTCATGATTTTAATAATGCATTATTAAATGCTTAAATTATCATTCAGATTAATAATAATGTCGAAGTGTTGTTCATTCTTAGTTCATGTTTACTAATGTAAAGTGTTACCGAAAATTATTATGTGCCGAGATACTAGCAATCTTCTTTTATTTATTACAAGTGCTCAGTGCATTTAAACATTTCAGTCGTTCAGCAGATTTTATATATTTATTTTCTTACCCTTGTGGTCTTCAAAATATGGGTAAGATCAATCGACAATCGAAAGTGTCATATTAATGAACACAGAAGTTTGACAAATAGAGTTAAATCATTCAGTTAATGAATGGTTTTCTTGTGAAATAGAGTTATATGGTACTTAATACTGTGTAAACTTAATACTGTGCTCTATAATGTGAGGGTAACTGGTTCTTTAATTTTTATTTTGTTTAATTATACATTGTGTATATATCTTGCAATGCTGACTATTTTCATAGAATTCAAATTTTAAATTTCGTAATTCTGAGTTTAAAACTCTCCATTTCTATTTTTGTAGAATTAAAATGAAATCTCGCTATTTTGAGTTTATATAGCAATTCTGACTTTTTGTAAAATTGCACATTTAAATCTTGCAATTCTTAATTTATATCGCAATTCTGAGTTTGCATGTAAATCTTGCAATTCTTAATTTATATAGCAATTCTGAGTTTACATTTAAATCTTGTAATTCTTATTTTATATCACAATTCTGAGTTTGTATGTAAATCTTGCAATTCTTAATTTATATCACAATTCTGAGTTTGCATGTAAATCTTGCAATTCTTAATTTATATCGCAATTCTGAGTTTGCATGTAAATCTTGCAATTCTTAATTTATATCACAATTCTGAGTTTACATGGAAATCTTGCAATTCTTAATTTATATCACAATTCTGAGTTTGCATGTAAATCTTGCAATTCTTAATTTATATAGCAATTCTGAGTTTACATTTAAATCTTGTAATTCTTATTTTATATCACAATTCTGAGTTTGTATGTAAATCTTGCCATTCTTAATTTATATCACAATTCTGAGTTTGCATGTAAATCTTGCAATTCTTAATTTATATCACAATTCTGAGTTTACATGGAAATCTTGCAATTCTTAATTTATATCACAATTCTGAGTTTACATGGAAATCTTGCAATTCTTATTTTATATCACAATTCTGAGTTTACATGGAAATCTTGCAATTCTTAATTTATATCACAATTCTGAGTTTGCATGTAAATCTTGCAATTCTTAATTTATATCACAATTCTGAGTTTACATGGAAATCTTGCAATTCTTAATTTATATCACAATTCTGAGTTTACATGGAAATCTTGCAATTCTTATTTTATATCACAATTCTGAGTTTACATGGAAATCTTGCAATTCTTAATTTATATCACAATTCTGAGTTTACATGGAAATCTTGCAATTCTTAATTTATATCACAATTCTGAGTTTGCATGTAAATCTTGCAATTCTTAATTTATATAGCAATTCTGACTTTTTGTACAATTACGTTTAAATCTTGCAATTCTTCATTGAATCCTTGAAAATGAAGATTGCTGAATATAATCCTTTTCTTTTATACACAGTCAATTTTTTCACTCTTTCTGGAGGAATTTGTTTGCATCATGAAATCATGTTACATCTGGATTTAAAAGTATGAAATATCCTCTACTTATCTCTCTTTCTCTTTTTGTATTTATTTATTTATTTAGAATAGTTATTTTCAAATGAACTTGCATGAGGTTTTGTGTTCTGCTGTCAAGTCAAGTTAAAGTTTATTTCTGTAGCACGTTTAACAAAACAGTTGCACCAAAGTGCTGTACAACAAATACAATACAACAAAAACAGTTTATAAAAAAAAAAAATTAGAATCTAAGCCAAGTTGCCAACAGAGCCTTAAGCGGGCATTATTCAAAAGCCAGGGAGAACAAATAAGATTTAAGAGCAGACTTAAAACTAGCTGGTGAAGGAGCGAGTCTCACATTTACAGGCAGACTATTCCAAAGTTTCGGGGCTGCAGCTGAAAAAGCCCGGCCACCCTTGGTTTTGCAGTGACAACGTGGGACCGTTAAAAGAAACTGATTACTGGACCTAAGAGCTCTTTGAGGAGAGTAAGCAATCAGAAGCTCACTGATATATTTTGGTGCAAGGCCGGCTAACACCTTGTACACATAAACAGCTATTTTAAAGTCGATTCTAAACTTTACAGGAAGCCAATGTAAAGATGCTAGGATAGGAGAAATGTGATCCTTCTTTCTTGTTCCAGTGAGAAGCCTCGCTGCAGCATTCTGGACAATTTGTAGGCGAGAAATCGCCGATTGAGGCAGTCCCCAATAAAGGGAATTACAGTAGTCCAAGCGAGATGTTATGAAAGCATGTATTACAGTCTCCAAGTCTTTATGAGGCAACAACTGTTTCAACTTAGCAATGGATCTAAGATGGAAAAAGCTGCCCTTTACCACTGTACTAATTTGTTTATCGAATTTGAGAGACGAATCAAATGTAACCCCAAGATTTCTTACACAGGGTTGAACACTAGCGGAAAGGGACCCTAAATTAAAATCGGATGAATTTCTAGAGTGACCTAAAATCAAAATTTCACTTTTGCTTTCGTTGCATGCTGTGAGTTGCATGACCGTGTGTTGTTTTGTTGTCTGGTCAGATCTGGACGAGCCTGTGGTGACGGTTCATCAGAGTATTGGTGAAGCTAAAGAGCAGTTCTACTACGAGCGGACGGTGTTTCTGCGCTGCGTCGCTAACTCCAACCCTCCCATCCGCTACAGCTGGCACCGCGGACGAGACGTTCTCTCGCAAGGCTCCGATAAAGGTGTGGAGATCTACGAGCCCTTCTTTACCCAGGTAAGAATCTAACCCTTGCTCTAAATACTGCTGTAATACTGTGCTTTTCAGACACTAGCATGTTGGTTATATATCTGCTAAATTAATAAAAGTAATAGATGCAAATCATAATACACTTCTATACAAAATAATTGTTTTTATTTTAGCAAGGATGCCTCAAAAGACAATTCTGACTTTAAATTGCGATTTTATTTCTCGCAATTCTGACATTTTTCTTATAATTGTAAGTTTATTTCTCATAATTATATTTTTTTTAGAATTGCAAGTATATTTTTCCCAGTTTTGAGTTAAAATCTCGCAATTCTTTTTTCATAGAGTTACAATTATATTTCTCGCAATTCTGACTTTTTTTAGCATTGCAAATTTTCCCCCCAATTTTGAATTAAAATCTCGCAATTATTACATTTTTCTTAGAGTTGCTATTTTATCTCTCGCAATTCTGACATTTTTCTTAGAATTGCAAATCTATTTTTTGCAATTATGAGTTTAAATATCACAATTCTGGCTTTATTAGAATTACAATTATATTTCTTGCAATTCTGCCTTTTTTTTAGCATTGCACATTTTTTCCCCCAATTTTGAGTTAAATTCTCGCAATTCTTATTTTTTTCTTAGAATGGCAAATTTTCACAATTCTGGCAATTTTTGTAGAATTGCACATTTATTTTTTTACAATTTGTGTTAAAATCTCGGAGTTCTAAATTTTTTCTTAGAATTGCAATTTTATTTCTCGCAATTCTGAGATTTTTCTTAGAATTACAAGTTCATTTTTCACAATTCTGACATTTTATTAGAATTGCAAGTTTTTCTTACAATTCTGAGTCAAAATTAGGGCTGTAATGATTAACTGCAAGCCGGTTGAAAATCGATTCAAATGACAAAAACGACAAAAATCAGTTGAGATGCTAAACGAATCGCGATTCAATTAGGCGTATGAATTTATATGAATGTATGTATGAGGGAAACTTACTGTTTTTAAAAAAGTTTAGATGTTATTTTTATTTTCATCTGTCTCTGTATAATACATATTAAAGTTGATGTCCGGTTACTAGTGATGTCCGGTTCATGAACGAATCGTTCGATTTAACCGGATCTTCTTAGTGAACCGGTCGAAGCGGATAGACTGAGCATGTGTGTGTTTACATCGGAAACCAAAGAAAGGCTTTGAGCGCCACCTGCTGGCAGAGAGTGAATCTGCGTCTCGTTCAGCTCGACCATTCTGTTTTTGCTTCAAATTTCGAAATCTAATTTAGATAAAAATTATAAAAATCTCAATGCAGGGGTTTCCTCTCATTTTAAATGGAAAGAGCACAGAAAAGCCTTATTTTGTTTATATGAAGATATTTATTTTATTTGTGTTATTTATTTGATTTGGGGCTTATTTTAAAGTTTTAATTTAGTTTTTTTCATTTACATTTATGTTATATTATATTTTGTTATTTAGCAGAAGCTTTTATCGTAAGCAACTTACTAATGAGGACAATAGAAGCAATCAAAACCAACAAAAGAGCAATAATATGCAATAAAGTGCTATATTAGTATAATATTATAGTGTTATATCTAGATTTCACAAAGAAACAGAATCAAATCGTGAAATCAAAATCGTGAATAGAATCGAACCGTGAAATCAAAATTGTGAATAGAATCGAATCATGAAATCAAAATCGTGAATCGAATAGAATCGAATTTTTAAATCAAAATTGTGAATGGAA
Source organism: Gymnocypris eckloni scoliostomus (assembly GCA_027564155.1). Lineage (NCBI taxonomy): Eukaryota > Metazoa > Chordata > Actinopteri > Cypriniformes > Cyprinidae > Gymnocypris > Gymnocypris eckloni. Next base: position 38,036,205 of record CM050412.1, on the reverse strand, counting down.
CCGTGAAATCAAAATCGTGAATCGAATTATGAAATCAAAATCGTGAATCGAATCGTGAAATCAAAATCGTGAATCGAATCGAATTGTGAAATCAAAATCGTGAATCGAATCATATTTTTTATTAAAATTGTGAATGGAACCGTGAAATCAAAATCTTGAATCGAATTATGAAATCAAAATCGTGAATAGAATCGAATTGTGAAATCAAAATCGTGAATTGAATCGAATCGTGAAATCAAAATTGTGAATAGAATCGAATCGTGAAATCAAAATCGTGAATCAAATTGAATTGTGAAATTAAAATCGTAAATCGAATCGAATTTTTAAATCAAAATTGTGAATGGAACCGTGAAATCAAAATCGTGAATCGAATTATGAAATCAAAATTGTGAATCGAATCGAATTGTGAAATCAAAATCTAGAATCGAATCGACTTTTTAAATCAAAATTGTGAATGGAACCGTGAAAACAAAATCGTGAATCGAATTATGAAATCAAAAACGTGAATAGAATCGAATTGTGAAATTAAAATCTTGAATCAAATCGTGAAATCAAAATCGTGAATCGAATCGTGAGTTGAGTGAATTATTACATCCCTACTCAAAATCTCTCAATAATAACCTTTTTTTAGAATTGGAATTTTATTTCTTGAAATAAAAAAAATGTAATCTCGAATTTGAAAGAATTTTAAATCTCTATTTTAAATCTCGAAATTCAAAAAAATCTTAAAAGTGAAAGATATAAACTAGCAATTACGTTTTCAATTTAAAAAAAATTGTGATGGAAACAATATTCCATAGAAAACAGCAGTTTTACACTGTACTAATATTTCACTGTTTTGACTGTATATTTTGATCAAATAAATGCAGCCTCGGTGAACAGAAAAGACTTCAAGTACAAAATGACCATCCAAGTCAAAAAAGCATGGTAATACTGTAGCACTTTCTAGTACTTTTTTTGTTGGTTCAAGTCAAAAGTAAACTAAAAGTTGCAATATTTCCATCTAGCTGGACTAGAATCAGTGTAATTAGCTTCATCAGCGTGAAGCGCTCGTTCTCTGTGGTAGTTCAGTACATGATGACGTCTGTTAGCAGGCCAGCTTTACTGTCTTTTGTGTTTTTCGCCATCATTTTAAACTCAGCACGAGGTGATGCTAGTAATTATCACATCGTAGCATGTAGCTGTCTGCTCTCTTCTCTCAAGATTGCCGCATCTCAAGTATTTCACATTTGTTTTGTGGCTAAACGTCAGCTGCTGTTTCTCAGAAGCACGGCGTGAGCGTGTTATTTTGGCTGTAGTTGTCAGGAGAACAGCCATAGCTGCGTCTGTCTCTCTTTATCACATGTTTGTCACTGAAAAGCCAGTCCTGTCTCACTTACTGAGATATCACGCTACGAGCAGAAACCAGGTGTTTCTGTGATGTTTACCTGTGCAAATCACACCGGGGCGTCGCAAACTGCTGATCATTTGTTCTGATGGGATTTTGTGATCCTGGAGCACAAAAAAATAAGGGTCAAATTTTTTAAATTGAGATTTATGCATTATGCAGATTTATGATGTATGGTTTGTTATGATCGGACAATGTTTGAATATCTGGAATCTGAGGGTGCAAAAAAATCTAAATATTGAGAAAATAATCTTTAAAGTTGTTAAAATTAAATTTTTAGCAATGCATATTACTAATCAATAATCAAGTTTTAATATATTTACGGTAGGAAATTTACTAAATATCTTCATGGAACATGATCTTAATATCCTAATGATTTTTGGCATAAAATAAAAATGTATCATTTTGACCCATACAATGTATTTGTCAGTCTTGTGTCTGTTTCCATGCCCTTATTTGGTTAGTTTCCTGTTCTCGTTAGGTCCCCATTTAGTTTATTAGTCCCTAGCCGTGTGTTATTAATTATCCTTGTTTAGTCCTTCTATTTAAGCCCTGTGTTTCCATGTCTCTAGCGTCTGCTGTTAAACATCACGTCGTTCGTCTTACCTGTGCTCCATGGTTCCCTCTGTTGATCTTCATTAAACAGAAGTTTGATTGTGCTCCTCGTCTCCTTGCTCACAGAGATGTATGACAGTATTGTTGGCTGTTGCTACAAATATACCTATGTTGCTCATGACTGCTTTTGTGCTCCAGGGTCACAAATGTTTTTAGACACACTGACTATATGCCATTTTAGTGTAGTATTTGTTCATATTTATTTTTTCATTTTTGTTATAGTTTTATCTTTTTTTTGTATTCTCTCTCTCTCTCTCAGTTGTTTTTTATGTTGCTTGATCAACATTATCCTTTCAAACATGAATATCATCTTCTGCAGAGGGTTGTCCTGTGGTTATCTCCTCTTGAATTTTCCTCAAATTCAAGTGACAGAAAAAATTAAAATAAACGTCCTAATTCTACAAAAGCTTTGTCTACATTTATGCATTTAACAGACGCTTTTATCCAAAGCGACTTACAGTGCATTCAGGCAATACATTTGTATTGTCAGTATGTGTGTTCCCTGGGAATTGAACCCACAACCTTTGCGCTGCTAACGCAATGTTCTACCACTGAGCCACAGGAACATGATGTCTAGATGTTGTCTAGATGTCGAATCTTCTATTTTCTCAAAACAAAATTCTAATTTTTCTCACAATTTATCTGGAGCTCAATTCAAGTGTGTCTGTCTCTCAACTCAAATTGTCAAATTTGGGGGCTCGTTCCGTACTCTGAAGACGCCTGGTCCAGTGATTTTGAACCTAGGGACATCAAAGCACATTCCTCAGGAAGAGAGCAACGCGTGTGTGAGAGGCTAAGGTGACCAGCATCATCCTGACCAAGAGCATCCCCACATAACCAGATCTACCTGAAAGTGCATCATGTCCGACGAAGAAAGAAAGAGACTTGTCTGGAACATCAAGAAGAAATACATAGGTGAACTCTTCCAGTTGACAAAAGACATTCACCCAGCACCGGATACAGATGTTACACCGTTAAAGGATGGTGACGAAGAGAGCAACATTAATTACATTGTCACGTACATGCATAGTTGTGAATTATCTAGGCTACCTGACCAAGGGATAATGGTGTTAATGAATTTAAATGAATGCATTGATGAAATTGTAGAGAAACGTGCTAGGACTGAAAAGGTTACTCAGCCATCTATTGCATTTCATAATACAGACAACAAAGAGGACCGTGAAAGCAACCACTCTCATTTACTACTAAGATTACAGCTTACAGTCTCCCGACTGCCTGGGACCTGTAACAGATTTTCTCTCTCTCTCTCTCTCTCTCTCTCTCTCTCTCTCTCTCTCTCTCTCTCTCTCTCTCTCTCTCTCTCTCTCTCTCTCTCTCTCTCTCTCTCTCTTTTCTCTCTCTCTATCTCAGTCTCTCTCTCTCTCTCTCTATAGTCTATTTACATTTTAGTTTGTTTAGTTTTGAAGACAAATGAAGATTTTGGCTGAAATGTTGGCTTGGTGACTAGCTGAAATAAAATATTTGAGGGTTTTTTGTTTTTCATTGATGTTCATTTTATTTCAGAACCTGAGACATATCACAAAATATTATGATATTTCTGAAGAATGTATTATTTAATTAAAAACCCATTTAGAACAAATTGGGGAAACGCATCTAATTGCAGTTGTGCGTGCATGCGTGCGCGTGTGTGTGTGTGTGTGTGTGCATGCGTGCGTGCGTGTGTGTGTGCGTGCGTGCGTGTGTTTTTTCTGTGCACTGATATCAGGCAGACGCAGACGAGGAGGTGTCGTCTGGCTAATAGACTGATGTTGGGGAGCTTGAGTATGAATATATCAGTGGAATATGAAAGTGTGTGATATTGTAATCGACATCAAAGCGCCGCCACGTCTGCTAACCGTCTGAAGACCCCCTGCGTCTGTGACGCGCGGCGAACGCGATAAGCCACTATCGCTTCTGCAAATTAAAACTCCAAAGGTTGGCTTTGAAGCCAGGAGCGGCTGAATGGATTTGCAGTGGAAGCGTAATGAGATCCGGATCAATGATGATCAACGCTGTCGGCGTTCCTCACGCTTTATTAAACGCTCATCATATAATGTGACTGCTGTCATGAGAGCAACTTCATACAGTTTTCATTTTACACATCAGGATTTAGCACCTGTTGATCTGTCAGATGCAGGATTATTATTAACTAAAACTCCAACCATAAAAACATTTTGTTACTTTAAATAAAATAAAATATAAAAATTATAAAAATGTAATAATAACTTATTTTAATTCAGCTAGTTCCCAATTAAACATGTATCATTTTATTTTACTAAAGTAATAATAGTAATATAGTAATAATATATATACACAAACCCGATTCCAAAAAAGTTGGGACACTGTACAAATTGTGAATAAAAAAGGAATGCAATAATTTATAAATCTCATAAACTTATATTTTATTCACAATAGAATATAGATAACATATCAAATGTTAAAAGTGAGACATTTTGAAATGTCATGCCAAATATTGGCTCATTTTGGATTTCATGAGAGCTACACATTCCAAAAAAGTTGGGACAGGTAGCAATAAGAGGCCGGAAAAGTTAAATGTACATATAAGGAACAGCTGGAGGACCAATTTGCAACTTATTAAGTCAATTGGCAACATGATTGGGTATAAAAGAGCCTCTCAGAGTGGCAGTGTCTCTCAGAAGTCAAGATGGGAAGAGGATCACCAATTCCCCAATGCTGCGGCGAAAAATAGTGGAGCAATATCAGAAAGGAGTTTCTCAGAGAAAATAGCAAAGAGTTTGAAGTTATCATCATATACAGTGCATAATATCATCCAAAGATTCAGAGAATCTGGAACAATCTCTGTGCGTAAGGGTCAAGGCTGGAAAACCATACTGGATGCCCGTGATCTTCGGGCCCTTAGACGGCACTGCATCACATACAGGAATGCTACTGTAATGGAAATCACAACATGGGCTCAGGAACACTTCCAGAAAACATTGTCGGTGAACACAATCCACCGTGCCATTCACCGTTGCGGCTAAAACTCTATAGGTCAAAGAAGCCATATCTAAACATGATCCAGAAGCGCAGGCGTTTCTCTGGGCCAAGGCTCATTTAAAATGGACTGTGGCAAAGTGGAAAACTGTTCTGTGGTCAGGACGAATCAAAATTTGAAGTTCTTTTTGGAAAACTGGGACGCCATGTCATCCGGACTAAAGAGGACAAGGACAACCCAAGTTGTTATCAGCGCTCAGTTCAGAAGCCTGCATCTCTGATGGTATGGGGTTGCATGAGTGCGTGTGGCATGGGCAGCTTACACATCTGGAAAGGCACCATCAATGCTGAAAGGTATATCCAAGTTCTAGAACAACATATGCTCCCATCCAGACGCCTGCTCTTTCAGGGAAGACCTTGCATTTTCCAACATGACAATGCCAGACCACATACTGCATCAATTACAACATCATGGCTGCGTAGAAGAAGGATCCGGGTACTGAAATGGCCAGCCTGCAGTCCAGATCTTTCACCCATAGAAAACATTTGGCATCATAAAGAGGAAGATCGACAAAGAAGACCTAAGACCGTTGAGCAACTAGAAGCCTGTATTAGACAAGAATGGGACAACATTCCTATCCCTAAACTTGAGCAACTTGTCTCCTCAGTCCCCAGACGTTTGCAGACTGTTGTAAAAGAAGAGGGATGCCACACAGTGGTAAACATGGCCTTGTCCCAACTTTTTGAGATGTGTTGATGCCATGAAATTTAAAATCAACTTATTTGTCCCTTAAAATGATACATTTTCTCAGTTTAAACATTTGATATGTCATCTATGTTGTATTCTGAATAAAATATTGAAATTTGAACCTTCCACATCATTGCATTCTGTTTTATTCACAATATGTACAGTGTCCCAACTTTTTTGTACACACACTATATAATTGTATTTATTTATTTATTGTGTGTGTGTGTGTGTGTGTGAGTGAGTGAGTGAGTGAGTGAGTGAGTGAGTGAGTGAGTGAGTGAGTGAGTGAGTGAGTGAGTGAGTGAGTGAGTGAGGAGGAGTGGTGAGTGAGTGAGAACTGGTATATATGGTTTATGAGGACACAAATCTGTAGGTGGTTTATGAGGACACTGCCTATGTCCCCGTAAACCAAAAGGCTTAAGAAAACATATTAAATGGTGTTTTTGAAAATCTAAAAGTCTCCTGTGAGGGCTAAGTTTAGGTGTAGGGTAATAGCACATACAGTTTGTACAGTATCAAAACCATTACGCCTATGGAGAGTCCCCATAAACCACATATGCCAGACTGTGTGTGTGTGTTTATTCTGTGCACTGATATCAGGCAGAAGAGGAGGTGTCGTCTGGCTAATAGACTGATGTTGGGGAGGTTGACTATGAATAAATATCAGTAGAATATGAAAGTGTGTGATATTGTAATCGACAGCAGCCTTAAAAACAGTCCAATCAGTTTAGTCGAAGCAGGCTTGTAAATCCCGCTCGGCTTCATTCGTCCATCTTTTAACAGTTCCTAATACAGGTTTAGCTGATTTCAGTTTCTGCCTGTAGGCTGGTATAAGATGAAGCAGGCAGTGATCAGAGAGTCCTAAAGCTGCTCGTGGAACAGAGTGATATGCATCTGTTATTGTGCTGTAATATATTACTGTCTCTGTTTGGGACATGTGACGTGCTGACGGCATTTTGGCAGTTCATGGATGAGATTTGCTTGAATAAAGTCCCAGAGAATGATTAAAACAGAGTTGAATCAGAGCTTCGCTGTTACAAGGATTCATTTTGTGCCTGGAGTTTTGCTTATTTTGAGCAATCTGGCAACCATGCGCACGCGCTCGCTCCTCACTGGAGTTCAGCATCTAAATGAAAGCGTCGCTCCGCCTGTCTGTGTTCTGTCGTGAGATCTCGACTGTATTGTTTGCGATTGTGATCGCTGCATAAATGCACTTACTCAACCGCTGTTGTTTTAATAGAGAAATAGGCTATTGCCATTTGGAATTAGAAGGAATTTTACGGCAATAATATTTTTTATTTGTTTTACCAGTTTTCATTAAGTCTTTGGAATTAATTTATATAATAAAAGTCTAATAAATCAGTACATTAGATGAGGTAAAATACACCATGTCTATTGTTTGGTGCATGCTGGAGCAAGTGCAATACCTGAAATGCAAAAGTACATTTCTCAAATGACAAAAATCATTACAAATATAATTTTGAGCAAAATTATTTTTATCAGTTTAACCATTAAACAGCATGACTAAGTAAATGTGACTAAGATTTCATTGACTAAGATGCTCATACATTTCATTGACTAAACAAAAACAGGACAAGGTTGACTAAATATGATAACTAAAATGTATATTTGAGCAAGAATAAGACTAAATTTAAAACGGCTGTAAAAATGAATACTGCTGTAGGTCTACGGTTAATAATCTCACGTTTACACTGACTAAAACACTTTAGATTTACTTTGACTAAAACTAGACTTAAATGTTGAGGCTTTTAGTCGACTAAAACTTGACTAAAACTAAATATGATAAGGTTGACTAGATATGATAAAAAGCCAACAAGGACGTTTAACACGGGACTAAGACTAAAGGCCCGTTTACACCAAGCATGATAACTATAAAGATAACGATAAAGATATAGTTCTAAAATTGATCTCAATATTAAAGAGTCCACACCACAACTATAACGATAAAGTCTCAGAAAAATGATTTCGTTGGAATCACTTTCCGAACGATTTTCCCCGCTGATAAACGATACAAACACTGACAGCCAATCAGAATCCATCCTGCTATAACGAGCTGGAGAATTTAAAGCGGCAGACGCGCTTAGAATAAACAGACGATATCGTTTGCTGGTGTGGACGCTAATATCGTTATCTCTATAGTTATCGTTCTTGGTGTGAACGGGGCTTAAGATTAAAATTGAAAATAGCTGACAAATGTAACACTAGTGTGTGTAATGCGTCGTTCTCCTGCAGTATCTGTGTGTTGTGGAGCACACATTTGCACACGTCTTTCTGTCTGTCGCTCTGAGCTCCAGGGGGAAACCAAGATCTTGAAGCTGAAGAACCTGAGACCCAAGGACTACGCCAACTACAGCTGCATCGCCTCCGTCAGGAACGTCTGCGACATCGCCGACCGCAGAGTCGTCTTCAGACTCACCAATAAAACCGGTCTGCTGTTTTCTTACTCTCTTAACTTTTATTTATTCTATCATTATTTATTTATTTCACTTTTAGTTTGAGTCATTTTAGTAACTTTTTTTCATTTCCATTATTTATTTATTTTTTATTAAATTATTTAATTCAGTAATAATTGTATTTTTATTTTATTTTTTCATTTATTTTTTATATATATTATAATATATTTTATTTTATATATATATATAAAATAATATAATATACATAAAACAATTTTTTTTTTTTTACACAGGCATCTTTTACAGATTTTTTTATAATAAATCCACAGCTCCTTCCAATTCCAGTGAAACGTGTTTTATTCACTCTTTATTTGATGGAAAGTTTTAAAAATGTATTCAAAATTGCACTAAAAATAACTTTGTTGTGTGTTTAGCTACTTTTATTAGTTTTTTAATGGCTACATTATTAGTATTTGTTTTTATTAATTAGTTTTAGTTTACTTAGTTTTCTTTATTATACTACTTCAAACTAAACCGAACAACAATAAGAAATATTGCTTGGCAAGTAATTAAAAGTACTTTTTTATATTTTTATTTTTATTAAAAATTTTAGTATATATAGCTTTATTTCAGTTAAAAAGAGCACTTTTAATAGTTTTAGTAGCAATCAGTGACTAATAATACTTTTGATAATATTCTGAATTATATATTTATATATATACAGTATATTTTCTGTTTTCACTTTAATTTTTACTAACTTTTATTGTGTTTTCTCATTTTTATTAGTTGCTTATGTCTATATAGTTTTTATTTATTAGTTTTGGTTTACTTAGTTTTATTTATTTTAATACTTAAAATTAAACCAAATGAGAATAATATTGCCTTTGCAAGTAGCTGAATTAACTTGTTTATTTCTATTTATTTGTATTTTTTATGTATATAGCTTTATTGCAGTTACAGAAAATAATTGTAGTAGTTTTAATAACACATATCAGTCACTTAAGGTTAGTGACTAATGATATATTATTATATTGTCTCTTAAAATGTGACATTTTATTTTTATATTTTCTCTTTAGATTTTATTTTAGTAAAAGTTTTAGTAACTTTGTTTTTTCATTTTTATTAGTTTTTATTAATGTCTATATAGTTTAGTTTATTTAGATTAATTTTAGTACTTCATGTAATTTCAGTTAACTTATATTCGTAATGATAGTTTTAGTTAACGATTTGAAAAGACATGCACTGAGTGCTGGCTGTGTTTCTCAGCTCCGGCCTCCATCAAGCTGCTGGTGGAGGATCCGATCGTGGTGAACCCGGGCCAGACGGTGTCTCTGGTCTGCATCACGACCGGAGGAGAGCCGGCTCCAAGCCTGGCCTGGACCAGCGGCTCCGGATCTCTGCCGGAGAAGAGCCTGATGAAGGAAGGGGTTCTGACGATCCCAGCCATCGCCTCCGAGGACGCCGGCGTCTACAGCTGCATCGCCAGCAACAACGTGGGGAACCCGGCCAAGAAGTCCACCACCATCATCGTACGAGGTCCGCTCCGCTTTACACTTCATCTGACCATCAGTCTGCAGTCAGGGAATCATACACATCACTAATGATTCATTTGGGACTCGTTCTGTTTGTGTCACTGAATCATACACATCACTAATGATTCATTTGGGACACGTTCTGTTTGTGTCAGTGAATCATACACATCACTAATGATTCATTTGGGAATCGTTCTGTTTGTGTCAGTGAATCATACACATCACTAATGATTCATTTGGGAATCGTTCTGTTTGTGTCAGTGAATCATACACATCACTAATGATTCATTTGGGAATCGTTCTGTTTGTGTCACTGAATCATGCACATCACTAATGATTCATTTGGGAATCGTTCTGTTTGTGTCACTGAATCATACACATCACTAATGATTCATTTGGGAATCGTTCTGTTTGTGTCACTGAATCATACACATCACTAATGATTCATTTGGGAATCGTTCTGTTTGTGTCACTGAATCATGCACATCACTAATGATTCATTTGGGAATCGTTCTGTTTGTGTCACTGAATCATACACATCACTAATGATTCATTTGGGAATCGTTCTGTTTGTGTCACTGAATCATACACATCACTAATGATTCATTTGGGACTCGTTCTGTTTGTGTCACTGAATCATACACATCACTAATGATTCATTTGGGAATCGTTCTGTTTGTGTCACTGAATCATACACATCACTAATGATTCATTTGTGACTCGTTCTGTTTGTGTCACTGAATCATACACATCACTAATGATTCATTTGGGACTCGTTCTGTTTGTGTCACTGAATCATACACATCACTAATGATTCATTTGGGACTCGTTCTGTTTGTGTCAGTGAATCATACACATCACTAATGATTCATTTGGGAATCGTTCTGTTTGTGTCACTGAATCATACACATCACTAATGATTCATTTGGGAATCGTTCTGTTTGTGTCACTGAATCATACACATCACTAATGATTCATTTGGGATTCGTTCTGTTTGTGTCACTGAATCATACACATCACTAATGATTCATTTGGGAATCGTTCTGTTTGTGTCACTGAATCATACACATCACTAATGATTCATTTGGGACACGTTCTGTTTGTGTCACTGAATCATACGCATCACTAATGATTCATTTGGGAATCGTTCTGTTTGTGTCAGTGAATCATGCACATCACTAATGATTCATTTGGGACTCGTTCTGTTTGTGTCAGTGAATCACACACATCACTAATGATTCATTTGGGACTCGTTCTGTTTGTGTCACTGAATCATACACATCACTAATGATTCATTTGGGAATCGTTCTGTTTGTGTCACTGAATCATACACATCACTAATGATTCATTTGGGAATCGTTCTGTTTGTGTCACTGAATCATACGCATCACTAATGATTCATTTGGGACACGTTCTGTTTGTGTCACTGAATCATACGCATCACTAATGATTCATTTGGGACTCGTTCTGTTTGTGTCAGTGAATCACACACATCACTAATGATTCATTTGGGACTCGTTCTGTTTGTGTCACTGAATCATACACATCACTAATGATTCATTTGGGACTCGTTCTGTTTGTGTCACTGAATCATACACATCACTAATGATTCATTTGGGACTCGTTCTGTTTGTGTCACTGAATCATACACATCACTAATGATTCATTTGGGACTCGTTCTGTTTGTGTCACTGAATCATACACATCACTAATGATTCATATTTTTTCTTTAGCCAGTTCGTGTTAATAAATCATACAAACCACTTATTATTAACTAGTGAGTCATTTTTTAGCTAGTTTGCATTGACGAATCGTTGGAACCACTTCACAGATCATTCTGTATGATTGATTTGTGAATCATTTGTCTTTTCTAGAAACGAATCATTCAAACAAACACAATCTCCGTTGATTAGTTTGAGTGGTGAGCAGCAGCAGATGAAATGCTCTCTGTTTCAGTCGTGCGTCTGATGTTCAGGAGGGATGTTCAATAGCTGATGCTGTTCCTCGAGGCGCGTGTGGTCTGTTAGCGTGTTAGCGTCGATCAGATTCATCTCCATTACAGTGTCATCACAAACTCTCTTTCAGCC
>CM050412.1:38014467-38016967 GCA_027564155.1 Gymnocypris eckloni scoliostomus | reverse complement strand
CCTTCTTCCCAATCTAAGAACTGTGTTACACATGCCAATGCACTTCAGATTGAATAATAACACATGAATTAACATTTGTGCATTTGATATTGAGAGCACACACCTGATCTCCATCACACCTGTGTGCTCGTTCCCTCGTTAGTGCTTGGTTTGGAGGTGAATGTAAGTGTTCATCATAGTGTGCACTTACTGGCGTCAGAGCAAGAACTAGAGTGTCGTTAACTCTGATCAAAGCCTCTGTTTAATTACAGGCGCTGTATTAGAGAGTCTCTGATATTAATGCATCTCAGCTTCTCGGACAGACGCACTGCTCGACCTATAGGAAGATAGATGAAGTCTTTTTTAGGGGTTTTTTGGGGCTGCATGGTATATTGGTTTGCATGTGGATTTTTGCATTGTTAGCCTGATTCAAGGCTGGCTGATATATCAGATAGTTTTTCATCCTATCTTGTTCATTGGGCGCTTAAGACCACAGGACTAGTCGCTGAGCTGAAAGTCTGGTGTTCAGAATCAAGATATTACATTCTGCTGAAAGATGATCTCGTTAATAAGAACCGAAATTAAGTTCAATTTAGTTCATGTTCGACAGTCAGCCTGAACGTCTATATGAGTGCATCTAATTTAATTATGCATTCATAATCTCTTTCTTTCTTTCAAAATATTATTTTATTTATTATTTAATGTTTATTTTATATTTATTTATAATTTAATGTGTTTTATTTATTTATTTACATACAATGTGTTTTATTTCATTTATAATGAAATTTATATTATATATATTGTTTAATAATTCATTCACTTTGTTGTATAATTAAAGGTGGTTTGTTAATAATTTAATTTATAAATCTATTTTAAATATAAGTTCATGTCTGTTTTGTAACATTTGTTATAATATTATACATTTAAGTAATTTATTTATAATTAATTTGATTTGTTTATTTTTATGCATTCATTTATAATAGAGATTATTTTTAATTTTGTTATTTTAGTTTCTAAAGACCACAGTAGTGCTGTTTTGCGATGTTTGTTTGTTTCTAAATAATTAATTATTTATAAATTATTTATTTATTTGTTTATAGTAGACATTTATTTATTTACTTATAAAAAAATATTTATTTATCATGCAATTTATTTTATAAATTTTGTATTCATTTATAGTAGTTCTGATTCATTGATCGAATTGTTTGTTAGTTTGTTTGTTTCTAAGGACCACAGCAGTAGGTACATTGTTTTATTTATTTATTATGTATTTATTTTCACGTTTTGTGACATGAGCCCATGACTGAAGTCAGAGCAAGCTGAAAGTCATTGTGATTAAAGATGATGTATAAGAACATCTATAGTGTGTGTAGTTCATGTTTGTGTATCTGTGCTGCTCCTCCGAGCTGTTATTGTGTTTCTCGCGTTCGGGATGAATCCGTGTTGTTTCTGTGATCTGCTCTCGGGATCAGGAGCTTCTGAAGAACCCATTAAAGCGTTTGGAGGAGATTACGTCGCATGTTTGCCAGGCATCCCCGCTGTGGAGATGTTTGGAGTGAGAATAAGCCCAGATCATTCAGCGCTCGAGCCAATCACACCTCCATCTGATGAAACGCTGCCAGATCCACACATTACTGCAGAATCCGCTGAAAGCAGCACTCGTTTATTTATACAGCATTTCATTCACAATTAGGATTCAGAGTGCTTCGCATTAAAAGGACATGTATTCACATTTAGCATTTATTTAGCATTTTATTTGTATTTTATATTATTTTTGTTAATTTATTTAATTAATAATAAAATGTATGTATTTAATCATGTGTTCATAAATTTTTATAATTATTTTTATTTTATAATTATTTTATAATTTTAATTTATTATTTATTTATTTATATAAAGTTTTCTTTAAATTAATAAATAGGTCCGTTTAAGCCAATAAGACAATTCAACAAAAAATAAATACATAAATACTTAAAAAGTAAATAAATACAATAAAAAAAATGAATGAAAGTTTAAAAAAATTAAATAAAATGTAAAAAAATAAAACAAATCAATTAAGAATTAAATTGTATTATAAATAAATGATATGTCTTTTATCAAGTCATGTATTGCTTTATTCCTTCATTATTATTATTATTATTATTATTATTATTTTTATTTCATATCTGCAAGTTTGGTCATCCATAACAAATGCAAGCTAATAAATAAACACATGCAAAATGCAATTAAAAACCAATAAGAAGAAAAGAGAAGAATAAATAAGATGATGCGTTATATTACAGTCTGGCTCATTTTAGTATCACTGATATACATTTGTAAATATTTATAATTTTTACATAATTTTTTATATTATTACTATTATATATATTTTTTTATAAATGTAACATTTTATATTTTTTGTTTTCGCTTTAATTTTAATTAACCTCAAATATTTGTATGTGGTTTTGTCAATTATTTGAGGGCTTGTTGTTTCTATGCGTTATATTTCAAGTTGAACTAAACTTCAGCAACTGACTGAACT
>CM050412.1:38012235-38014367 GCA_027564155.1 Gymnocypris eckloni scoliostomus | reverse complement strand
GGGGAGAGAGCGAGAGAGAGAGAGAGAGAGAGAGAGAGAGAGGGGAGAGAGAGAGAGAGAGAGAGAGAGAGAGAGAGAGAGAGAGAGAGAGGGGGAGAGAGCGAGAGAGAGAGAGAGAGAGAGAGGGGGGAGAGAGAGAGAGAGAGAGAGGGGGAGAGCGAGAGAGAGGGAGAGAGCGAGAGAGGGGATGAACCCCTGAAACCTTTCTCAGACCACAGCCAAATCACACTCTATATAAAGCAATCTGAAACATCACCCACACCAATTAGGACACCATATCAAATGATCAAAATTATGTCATTCAAATGGACAGAAAACAGCCCACTAATTACATCAATGCTGTTGAATCTCCAGAAATACAGTCCCTGTTACACTCATTCCAAACACAGGCGTACCCTAAAACCAATTCGGCATCAATCAGGAAGTACAAGATCTAAACAACATATTATACAAAACAGCACAAAAGAGTAATTTGACCACTGTTAAACCAAAGAAAAACGTCTAGAGAACTGACAAATGGTTTGATTTGGACTGTAAGGCTCTGAGAAAAACCTCAGAAATTTATCAAACCAAAAACACAGACAACCAGATAATCCGGACCTCCGCCTTCAGTACTGTGAGGCACTAAAACAATATAAAGCCACTCTCCGCGGAAAAAGCACAGTTTTTGCAAAACCAGTTTGAAGAAATTGAAAAATCTATAAATTCACACAAATTTTGGGATAAATGGAAATTATTATACAAACCAAATCAAGAAATTCTAGGCCATCCAAGATGGGGAGACGTGGAAAACTCATTTCCAAGAATTATATAGCCCAACCGAAATTCAAAATTCTAATCAAAATGAAATAATTAATAAACTAGACAATTTGAAAGATCGATTAAAGCGAATCAAAACCCCTTAGATATCCCCATAACACTGAACGAATTGGAAGATAAACTACGGGTCCTTGAGCCCAAGAAAGCCTGCGGTGTCGACAGCATCCTGAACGAGATGCTGAAACACACAGACCAACGCTTCAAACTGGCCATGCTAAAACTGTTCAATGATGTTCTGTGTGTCGGGTTCTTCCCTGAGATCTGGAACAAGGGCCTCATCAGCCCCATTCACAAGAGCGGAGACAAACTAGACCCCAACAACTACCGAGGCATCTGTGTGAACAGTAACCTGGGGAAGGTGCTCTGCAGCATCTTAAACACCAGACTGCTGCACTTCCTTATGAAGCACAATGCCTTGAGTAAATGCCAAATTGGCTTTCTTCCAAAATGTCGCACATCCGACCACATTTTGACATTACAAACACTAATTGACAAATATGTACATCAAAACAAAGGAAAAATCTTTGCTTGTTTCATTGATTTCAAGAAAGCATTCGATTCAATCTGGCATGAAGGATTATACCTAAAACTTTTAGACAGTGGAATAGGGGGAAAATTCTACGATTTGATCAAATCGATGTACACAGCCAGCCAATGTGCGGTTAAAATTGGAAACCAAAGAACCGAATTCTTCCCCCAGGGGCGTGGAGTGAGACAGGGCTGCAGTTTAAGCCCCACCCTCTTCAACATTTACATCAACCAATTGGCCAACATATTAGAACACGCCCCCATTCAAGGTCTCACTCTACACGACACAGAGATAAAGTGTCTTCTCTACGCAGATGACCTGGTCCTCCTGTCGCTCACTGAAGAGGGGCTTCAGGACAGCCTGAATCTGCTGGAGGATTTCTGTCAGTCCTGGGCCCTGACGGTCAACCTCCAAAAAACTAGAGTCATGATGTTCCAGAAACGCTCCAGATCTCAGGGACCAACACACACATTCACACTAGCACACAGAACCATCGAGACCACAAAAACATACACCTACCTCGGCCTGAAAATAACTCCGACCGGTAGCTTTACTTTGGCTGTGAATGAACTCAAAGAGAAAGCTCAAAGGGCTTTCTATGCCATAAAAAGATCCATTAAAATTGACATCCCAATCCAAATCTGGCTCAAACTTTTCAAAGCAGTAATTGAACCAATTGCATTATATGGCAGTGAAGTGTGGGGTCCTTCTATTAAATTTGACTTCTTAAATTGGGAAAAACACCCGATCGAAACTCTACATTTAGATTTCTGTAAAAGAATAC
>CM050412.1:37972235-38007235 GCA_027564155.1 Gymnocypris eckloni scoliostomus | reverse complement strand
TAAGCGAGCGGTTCTCAATTCCAGTCCTCGCACCCCCCCGCTCTGCATATTTCGTATGTTACTCTTATCGCTTCAGATGTTTGTTCTATTGGAACGTAAGTGCCCTGCTGGACATCACAGGATATTCCTCCATGATTCCAGTTCTATATTCCATTCAAAGTGCATTGAAGTGTGCGAGACGTGAATTAAAATTGTATATATTTACAGAGGTATATGTAATGGACCCTGTGTAGGGAGCAATAGACACTCTGTAGGGAGCAATGGACCCTGTGTAGGGAGCAATGGACCCTGTGTAGGGAGCAATGGACACTGTGTAGGGAGCAATGGACACTGTGTAGGGAGCAATGGATCCTGTGTAGGGAGCAATGGACACTGTGTAGGGAGCAATGGATCCTGTGTAGGGAGCAATGGACCCTGTGTAGGGAGCAATGGACCCTGTGTGTAGGAGCAATGGACCCTGTGTAGGGAGCAATGGACCCTGTGTGAGCAATGGACCCTGTGTGAGGAGCAATGGACCCTGTGTAGAGCAATGGACACCGTAGGGAGCAATGGACACCGTGTAGAGCAATGGACACCGTGTAGGGAGCAATGGACACCGTAGGGAGCAATGGACACCGTGTGAGAGCAATGGACACCGTGTAGGGAGCAATGGACACCGTGTAGGGAGCAATGGACACCGTGTAGGGAGCAATGGACACCGTGTAGGGAGCAATGGACACCGTGTAGGGAGCAATGGACACCGTGTAGGGAGCAATGGACACCGTGTAGGGAGCAATGGACACCGTGTAGGGAGCAATGGACACCGTGTAGGGAGCAATGGACACCGTGTAGGGAGCAATGACACACCGTGGAGAGCAATGGACACCGTGTAGGGAGCAATGGACACCGTGTAGGGAGCAATGGACACCGTAGGGAGCAATGGACACCGTAGGGGAGCAATGGACACTGTAGGAGCAATGGACACCGTAGGGAGCAATGGACCCGTGTAGAGAGCAATGGACCCCGTGTGTAGGAGCAATGGACCCGTAGGGAGCAATCAATGGACCCGTGTAGAGCAATGGACCCGTGTAGGGAGCAATGGACCCCGTGTAGGGAGCAATGGACCCCGTGTAGGGAGCATGTCAATCGGAACACAGTTCATGCACGGAGCGCACTTCTAACGAGCTGATTATCTGAATCAGGTGTGTTAACAAAGAGAGACATGCAAAATATGCAGAGCGGGGGGGCGCGAGGACTGGAATTGAGAACCGCTGACCTAAGCCCTGTCTGTGGAACCGGGCCCAGAGTTCAGGATTGTGTTCCCATGCATTTCTCTAGCGGTGTGCATCAGGATTGCTTTATTGAGCGTCTTCTTACCAGACGTAGGGCAGCATGAGCACAAACGGGGCGATGATGACGATCTGCAGGATCTGCCAATCACGGCACAGCGCCGCCAGGCCGGGCATCAGCAGCTGCCCCCCCACGATGATCAGGCTGGCGATCATGGTCATGGAGAAACGCCACGCCGGCAAACACAACTCGATCCCTGAGCAAATCACCACCGTTAGACACGCTCGCTCGTTATCACAACCTCATTAAACCACTGAAACCCAATCAAGACAGAAGGAAAAACACAGATTTTCAGAGGGCTCTAATATTTTAACTGCTATTGCTTTTAATTAAAAAAAAAAAAAAAAATTAAGTGCATTTTTTTTTTTTTGCAATTAATTTATTTTAGTAACTACTAACTATTTAGTTGACTAACTTTCAACAGTTTTTTTAATGTAGCTAAAATAAATAGTTTTCAACCACTTACCTTAAAATTATTTAGTGTAATTAGTTCAGTGTATCCAGTTTTTGATTTCAGTTAATTATACATTGTTTTTAAGAAAATTAGACATGATTATTAACATTTAATTTAATCATTAAAAACAAACAGAACTAAACTTTTAATTAAAATTGCAATTGTAGCTTAATAAACTGTTGTTAAATCATTTAAGTTTCCTGATTTCAATCAATGAGACATTTTTAATGTTTTTATTAATAAAATGTTATGTAACCATTAAAACAAAATTTTAATTAAAAACACAGAATTAAACCGATTTCATAGGGCCCTATAATTGTAATTTAATAAAATGTTGTTAAATTATCTAAGTTTCCTGTTTTCAATTAATTAGATTAATTATTTTTTTATTAATAAAATTACATTTAGTAATTCAAACGAAATTATGGATTTCATACGGCCCTAAAAATTTCATTGTTGTTACACTTTTAATAATCTGTATGCGATTTTAATTAGTTAGACATGTTTTTGATTACTAGAATTTAATTAATCGAATCTAAACTAAGCAAATTTAAAAGAAATACACAAAAAAATTGGGGGGAAAAATTTTATTTCAAAATTGTAATTTATTTAATACACTTTTGTTAAATTGTATAGGTTTTTTATTGCTAAA
This sequence comes from Gymnocypris eckloni scoliostomus, assembly GCA_027564155.1. Classification (NCBI taxonomy): domain Eukaryota; kingdom Metazoa; phylum Chordata; class Actinopteri; order Cypriniformes; family Cyprinidae; genus Gymnocypris; species Gymnocypris eckloni. Next base: position 38,004,800 of record CM050412.1, on the reverse strand, counting down.
ATTATTTGATGTCACCATTAAAACGAAATCCAGAAACAAATGTAAATGAATTGCATGGAATTTGAGAAAAATAAGAGTTATTTTAAAGGGCCCTAAAATTGTAATTGTTGTTACACTGTAGACTATGCATTTCAATTAATTAGAATTATTACATTTAAATTACATTTTAGGGGGTACCTAAAAAGTCATTTGACTTTTTTATTGCTAAAATGAAATGTAAATGTAATAATTCTAATGAATTAAAAAGAACTATAATTTAAAATTTGAAAGAACTTTAATTTATTTGACAATTTGTGACCCTCTCTGTAAAAACCAGGCTAAAGTATAAAAATCTAATTCTGAGATAACGAGCATCAAAGTATGATTACAAGCATTACTTTTACTATGATTTCAATCTTTAACCATGGCCTTACTCAGTCAATATTAAACATACCAAGAATATATTTTCACAGAATTGTCTTTATAATATGTAGAATGATTTTATGTAGAAAATAGTAAATCTCAAAAAAATTACTTTAGCTGGGTTTTCACAGAGAGGGTCACATTTATTGAAATAGAAAGCAGCTGTTGTACAGTAAAAATGTATTTTGGATCAAATCAATGCAGGCTCGGTGAGAAGAGGCTTCTTTAAAAATCAAGAAGTGAATCCCAAATCTTGTGTTCTCTTATATATGACAAAAACACTGGGCTGTTTATGTTTCTGGTGTATTTTAAGTACACACTCATTTTTTGAGTCATTATTGCACACAAATAAGATTTTATGGTCGTTTGTATGGTTTTTGAGTTGTACACAGCGCCACCCAGTGGACTGGAGGATCTGAAGACTGGAGTAATGATCCTGAAAATGCAGCTGCGCATCACAGAAATAAATTACAGTTTACAACGCATTCACATAAAAACAGCTATATTAAATAATACAAATATTTTAGAATTTTACTGTATTTTTAATCAACTAAATGCAGCCTTGGTGAGCAGAAAACATTTAGTTAGTCGGTGTCTCTCTCCTCACCTCAGACAGAAATCGATCCGCTTCAGAGAGACTTTGACAATCACACACAGTGAATGAAACAGAGTTCAGACCGCAGCGTAATGTGATCCCACGACTCTATTCATGTGTGAGTACTGCTCCAAACCAGTCCCAGTGGATCAATTTGTCATCTCATGAGCGGATATTAAACCAAGAAGAGATGCTGATTATTCGATGTATTAAACACAACAGCTTTCTGAGCCAAAACGAATTCTGTCAGAGTGAAATACTCCATTTTTCTATTTTTAAGAACGCATTTTGTGGTCCAGCAGGGGAAAATGGTGATGACTGATTTGGCAAGCACCAGTAATAAAAGGCCGTATTTTATTATTTTATGAAAATGAAGCTTTAGTTAATGTTATGGCTGTTTTTCAGTCACTGTGAATCGTGACGACGGCTTTTGAGAAAACTGAGTGCTGTAAAGCATCAGACTTCAAATGTCATCTGAGTCTGAGCGAAGCACAAAGTGGCTCCATTAGAGCAAATTAATGAACTCGGAGGTGTTCTGGCCATTAAACACACACGCACACACACGCACACACACACACACACACACACACACACACACACACAAACACAGACACACCACACAAACACACACACACACACAGAGAGACACACACAAACACACCACACACGCACACACACACACACACACACACACTCACACACACTCTCTCACACACACACACACACACACACACACAGCTTCCCCCGCCTCTGAAAAAGCTACTTAATCAGCATCACTTAATGTCTGCTCCTCAGAAAACGGCTTTCTAAAGCACACAGAGAATTAAATCGATCACAATAAATCAAAGCGTGTGCTTAAACGAGAGACTGGGCTCGCAGCGACTCTCATGAAAACATGCCATAGTTAACACTAAAATCAAAAGAATATGTACTGTGTGATATTTTGCATAAAGAAAATAAAGCCTGTAAAATAAAGCCTCCAGATATGTAGCATTGTATTTATTTTGTTTCTTTCATTTTTTTGCTATTCTTTCTAATTATAGTATTCAATATCTGATTTGTTTGTTTGTTATAAACGTAGTATAAAAAAGTATTTATAGTTTATATATTACAATTATCAGTAAAACAAATTCTGGTTTTGATTGTGTGTGTGTATACATATATATAATACAAAATAGAATTTATATTTGATATAGCATTTGAGCATTTTATTTTATGTATTATTTTAATTGAAATTAAAATATGGGCAGTATAACAAATAAAGAAAACATATATATATATTCTCTTCTCTTTTTAAATATAAATATAGAAAAATATAAATATAGTAAAGAAAATATAATTTTTATTTAAAGTAGTTTTTATTTGCATAATTATTTTTTTATATATATATGAATATCTAGCACTCTAACAAATACTGATAAATATATAATCAGAAGTAAATAAATTAAAATCAAAATGTAAAAAACACATATATTTTAATTGAATTAAAAATAATACATAAAATAAAATGCTCAAATGCCCTATATATATATATATATATATATGTGTGTGTGTGTGTGTGTGTGTGTGTGTGTGTATATACATATATATAATACAAAATATAATTTATATTTGATATAGCAATTGAGCATTTTATTTTATGTATTATTTTTATTGAAATTAAAATATGGGCAGTATAACAAATAAAGAAAACTATATATATATTCTCTTCTCTTTTTGAAAAATATAAATATAGTAAAGAAAATAGCATTTTTATGTAACGTAGTTTTTTTATTTACATTATTTTTTATATGAATATCTAGCACTCTAACAAATACTGATATATATATATATAATCAGAAGTAAAGAAATTAAAATTAAAATGTATGGAAATTGCTTTAATGTATTGATGTCCCCAAAAATACTTGTAGTTTTCTTCAAGCTAACCGTAATTCCCTGTTTTTCTTCAGATTTAGTTGATTTTGGGGTGAAATCTGACCCGTACAAGTTCTAAGGTTCCTCGACATTCCTCTTTATACTCGGTGAGAACTGGATGAAAAGGTTTGTAAGTCAAATCAAACTGTATATGTAAACATCTTTCTGTGAAATGTGCTTGCAGGACGGACTCGTGTACATTCAGTCAGACGTTTCAATCAAATCAAGAGTCTGCAAAGATAGTTACAACCTCAAAGTGCAGAAAACAGAGGAGGAAAGAGAGTCAGACTCACTGAGGACGTAAAGCGAGAGTCTGACCGCCGCCAGACAGAAGCCTTCGAAGAAGCGCAGCGTGCTGAACATGACCATATCCACGGAGAAGGCCACGGCCAAACCGAACACCAGCACAGACAGCACAGACACCAGCAGCACCGGGATACGGCCCAACCTGAGACAGAAACACAGTCAGAGAAGCAGCGCACCATCACAGACGCGAGTCGAGTGTGTGTCTCTGACGTACCAGTCTGCCATCGCTCCCATCAGCAGGTACCCAAAGATAGAGCCCACCAGCAGAGAGAACTTAGCGATGTGAACCTTCCACTCGCCGTCACACACCAGCGCCCACTGCAACACACACAGATCCACAACACAGCTCAGAGACACTGGCTTTCTACAAATATATGTAACTTAAAAAAATTAAAAATGATGTGTGGCCAAGTATGGTGACCCATACTCAGAATTTGTGCTCTGCGTTTAACCCAACCAAGTGCACACACACAGTAGTGAACACACACACACACACTGTAGTGAACAGTCTCGGGGAAAGTTACTTTTAAAAGTAATGTGTTACAATATTGCGTTACTCCCTAAAAAAAGTTACTAATTACGTTACTTAGTTACTTTTATGGAAAGTAATGCGTTACGTTACTGCGTTACTTTTTAAATATGAGCAGGGCTTGATTGTTTGTTTTTAATACAAGAAGTTATATTTATAGCGTATTAAAATACTCCAATACAATAATTGAAATAAGTATATATATATATATGTATATAATATTATTATCATTGTAGTAAAAATACCAGTTTAATATAGAGCTATTGTTTCAGCTCCGGGAATTAGTTATTAAATATTTAATATGCTCGATTAAAGTCATATTAATATTTAACCTACAGTTTACACTATTAAGTGCTTGTCCAGCAATCACTAAAGGTACATTCTGTTACTCTCAGTTACAATCTCGCTTCCATTCCGTGGCCCCGGTAGATAAACGAGATTGATAATTTCGTTAAGTTTGAGCTAGGCTGCGTTATCTTTAGGGCAAGTAAGGATAAAAATACTTAAAATCACATTCCAGAGACAATTCTTTATGAAATGAAAAACGATTTATTCGTGATATTGCTATTCTAACATAAATGGATTAACTGATAAGACATAGACATACACACACATAGGCATACGAAAGTTTTGAAGGTAACTGTGGGTGAAAGAATAATATTCTTTCTATTTCATAGCTTAACCAACCAGCCAAAAGATCACGAACAAATACGTATGTTTTGTTACTGCATTCAGATCATATTTTAACCAGTTCAGTCAGGATTAGAAATTCAGTTTGTACTTGCTTGAATGGGTTTAAAGCAGGCTCGAGTTGGTTTTCGCTTTCCGCGTGAAGTTCTTTGTTTGTGTCACGTGTTCAGCTCGGCTCCTTCGGTTGTTCTCGTGTGGAGACTTGAGATGGCTGCGTGGCGTCATCGGGAAAGCTCTCCTCACAATCGTTGACTTCGTGGCTCCGTTACGGCTTTGGCACGGTCTTAGACCCTCCGATGGTTGGTTTCGTTGAGAGAGTCCAGCGGGCGGCTTCAGGTCAGCCTTGCGGCGTTTGAGCGAGTTCAGGAGCGCCCGAGAGTTGCAAGAGAGAGAAGAGAGAGGCCGCTCGCGTCATCTTTTCAACTGTTTGTCCGGTTTGGGACATCCCCAAAGGCGGCTGGTCGAATCAGATTGTCCGTATGGGCGGAGCTCCACCCATGTCCATGGTTTTCTTGCAAGGCATTTTCAATGGAGAAAGAATAACTTTTGATCCCTGTATTAAACTTTTATCAAGTTTACACATTTATAATATCACCACATTCGTTATAGTACTGATTCATGAAGTTTTGCAACCATTCATAAAAGTCTAAACACTGCAGCCTACACATTCCAGGTTAAAGCACGATTAGAAATCAGCCCACGTTTTCCTAAATTAATATTCATATTCCACAAGCATATGAGAGAAAGAGTACACATTAATATCCATATATTTCTTTGTGTATGCTTTGAAAGTCATGAAATGAACGAATGTCTTTGAGAAGCGTTCCCGCACATTCCTTTTGTTCCACAACAGGAAGAAAACGCGCGCTTTTGCGCTGAGGCGGAGGAGGGGCTTTTAGAGGGCTGCTGATTCTTTAGCTGCCCCCCCCTTCTGGTGACTTGTAGAGTTGAATTCCTGCCGCTATATATGTTACATATCCCCCTTGGGCTTGGTGATGTTCCCCTGATGGAACATTGTCAGGCCCTGGAACAAGAGGCAGGAAGAACAGGCACATACAAGACACAAACATCATTCCTATCACTGACTAAAACCTGGTGCAGGGTAATTTGGGAAGGAACAGGTTAGAAACTTGAGAAGACATAGGGATGCATTGTTTATCATTATTGACAATTGGGTCATTTTTGACTTTTAATTGTCAGGGGCTCGACGAGGCGGTATAGGCATGATCTCAGTCAGGTTGTTCAAATTCTCGGGTTCGGGGTCTCGGTCGGGATTACCACGTCGAAAAAGGCGAGGGACGCCTGACGTGCATTTGTTGAGAGACTCTTGGACGACGTTCACTCGCTTGTGTAGGAGGAAGGCCAGTGTCAAATTCATAACATATCCTACGATAGTAGAGATACAAAGCGCCGTGTCAGCGGCAGACCAGGACCGAATAATTGTGGCGGCGGGCGGAAGGCGGCGATAGCTTCTAGCGCTGTCAGCGGTGTCAATTCACTAAGAGATTTCGATTTCAACCTGATATTCGCGTCGGTGAGGTGATACAATGCTAACTCTTCGTCAATATGGAGGATCACGCCCTTCGGGACAGTGATCCATAACATTTGGTTGGGCAAATTAATGCGGCGTGGCGTCGTGTTAATCGCATGTGAGGGTGGCTGGTGGTGCTGGGGTACTGACCAGCCAACGGTTTCTGATGATTTCGCTTGCGTTACCTCAACTTGAGAACGTGGTGTTGTTTGCGGGCAGCTAGTGTCGGGTTTAATGGATTCTAAACCGCAGATGCCCTTGGTATTATCGCGTACGCAGAGTTTACTCGGGTAGGGGGAAGTGAATGTCCTAAGTGAGCGTGCCCATCTTTGAGTTTGGGGCCAGATACAACCGTTCGTTGTTCTCGTAATACGCAGCGACTTTAGGAGTTTGGATTTTTACATAGGCTTTCCCTTGCCGTAATCCCGCATTCACAACGTCTTTGAGCCGGTAAACATTATTAACGTCGATAATGGGCAAACTGAAAAGGCCACTAAATCACCTGTTTCCGGGTTTGCGTATATGGGAATAGCGCTACCGGGAAAGGGGCGAGATGGGTTTGGATGAGACTAGCGGGGCCCGCAGTGGCCGAAGTTACAACGTTTGAACAAGGCTAAGAGGTATCGTGTAGCACGGAATCCTATTCATGGCTACGTTGTCAATCGAGGAACTTACATCGTGTATCATGTCGCTCATGATTTTGGCGGGTGGCCTCGATCGGTCGACAGCGGTTCTCACAGCGAATTACAACGACTTTACTGACGGAAGTCGATCTCAATTTCAGGACCTGGATTCAAGGTTTGGTTAAGGGGTTCAAAGTGAAAAGAGGAAAGGAAACACAAAGTGAGACACGCGATAAAGAACCCAAACGATAAAGTAAATAAAAAAAAAAAATAGTTTTAAAAAAAAAATAAAAAAAAAATTAAAAAAAAATTAATAAAAAAAAATTATAAAAAATAATAATAATATTGAGAGTAACTCCTCTCTACTAGATTGGTCCTAGCAGTGCTGCGGAGGAGAGAATATGGGTTGTGTCTAAGCATGGTTGCTATATGTTTTCCTAAAATGACAATAATTATGCTTGTGTGGTGCATATGGTTGTCGGTCTGTGTCAGTGGGTCGGATCCTCCCCTTTTCCTGTCGGTGGTTTGGATTTGCCGGTTGGCACTGGCAACCCATCATGGTGCATCGTGTGCGTGTGTCCATGTACTCCCCTCTGGCCGTGAGGAACTACGAGCTGTGGCGCAGTGAGTGGCTCAGGGACATACGTGTGGACACCGTCTTGCAGATGCAGCATGTAGTCGACAGAGTGGAGCTTGCGGAGCTCGGAGGATGTGTTATCATGGTTTGACATGTGAGCTGTCCTGGTTCGTAGTGACGAATCCGCATGTGAGGGTGAGGAGATCGTCAGCAGCGAACTGAGGTGGTATGGTAATGCAGGAGGGCAGGGGTGTGCTCGCCAGTGGCGTGCTGGCGGCGGGTTACTGCTGCCACTGTAGGGTTGGGTGGGAGGGCATGAAAGGTCCAGGACTCTTCATGTGATGCACCTGCTATGGTGAGGGCATCGTTTTGGTCATTTGAGGGGCTGGAGTTTGGGAGGAAAGCGTTTAGGATGTCAGACCTGATCTGGTGTTCTCCGGAGGAATGGCAGGTGACTGAGACAGCACTTTCAGGAACTTGGAGTTTCATCAGCAGGTGTTTGTTGGGCCTGCTGTGATTTGGAGTATTGGGTGTTGAGTTAGTGTTTAACTCTGTTGCTGGGTTTTCAGGTGGGGTTTCATGTCCATCTGAAGTTAGGGTGTTTACTGTTCTCTGAGAGCAAGGTGAAGCGGTGCTGTTTTCTGGGGCTGATTTGTTCAGCTTGTCACTGCCGTTCGTCTGACAGCTAGTCAGGCTGACTCTGGTTCGTCTTCCTTTTCCCACTGATTCTCATGAGACCACTTCTCCCAGTGTCGTCCAGGTGAGCGCGACGCCCACGCGGTCCATCCCATCGGTCATACCTCTGTTCAGGTCGGGTGTCAGCGTGTGAGTCTCGTTCTCTGTTGGACGGGGTGCATTCCATTCTCTGTGTGGTGGCTTAGCGCTGTCTTGGCGTTGGGTGCCCTCTAGAGCCAGTTCATGGTGTTGCGTGTTGAAATCAAGAACTGCTGGGGTTTTGCGCTCTTTTCTGAGGCCATCTTTTGTTTGTAGTAGGCCTTTTGCACCAAGTCTCGCAACTGCTGAGTGTTCATCGTTCGTGGACATGCGAGAAGCGCCAAGATGGTGGCTTATGCCAGGATGAAGATTCCTGAGGAAGAGAGTTTTAAAGTTCAGTTCATCTTCCATGTCAGAATCATTGCGAGTTCCAAAATATGCTTGTCTGAGTCGACTATAGTAAGCTTGAGGGTGTCGTGGCGTCCTTGTCTCGTCTCCAGGGCAGCCACTAAGCCTTGATCGGACTCAGGGTCGGCGAACTCTTTAATAAGGGCTTTTGGTAATCAGTCTTTGTGTTAACAGGCTGCCGGTCCAGGAAGCTGCGTACTTCAGGGCTGGATGTCGTTCGGAGTAAATAGAGTTTATCTTTGTCCGTAACGTTAGGTCGCATTTCAGATGGAAATCAATATCTTGCAGATACGCCTGGACCGTTTGGCTGTTTGGCACGCTGGGGTTGAATTTGCTAACGTTTCGGGCGAGCTTGTCAAGGTCTTTTAGGTCCAAGCTGTGCGACGATCTGCGGCTGGCTGCAGCAGATTCTTCTGGTTCTGTCGTGATATAAAGTTCTTCAGAGGCGCTGGTGACTGTTTTAACATCACCCCTCTGTCTTATGTTCACGTGTCAGTCCAGGCACAGGTGACTTGGTCCTGCTTGGCAGGGGTGCGGTTGGTGCACGTCCTGTCCTTGACGGCTCATGGCGTGGTTCGTGGCGTGCTTGAGTTCCTCTTGGAAACTTTCAGACTCCTCTGTGACGTAGTCGAGCTGTTGTGTTAGGCGGCTGATCTCGTTTCTTGATTCAGCCAAATGAGCTTCGAGGGCCTTGATTCTGCTGTTTTTGTCCCTGAAGTCAGTCTTTGCCTTCTCTAGTAGCTTCTCTGCATACTGTAGCTTGTCTGCACAATCAGCGAGGTCCTCTTTGAGTTGCTGCGTTTCGTGTCTGGTAGCTTCTAGAGTTTCTTTTAGCCTGTTGATTTCCTCATCGGCGCCTTGCTCCACCTCATCGGTCCCTTCCCGTCGTACCTGAGCTTCACGTTCCAGCTGCTCTATGCGTCGTTGTGCGCTTGTCAGCTCCTGCTGGCGTTGTGCGGCGTACTTGTCGCTCAGTTTGAGGGTGGCGATGAGTGTGTGACTTAAGCTTGAGGTGATCTTGGCTAATTCTTTGTGATTGTAGTTTTGACTTGGGTCTTGTCTCATGATGCTTGTGATGTTGTCATCTAGTTGGTCCTGTGTCTGATGTTGGAGTGCTTCAGCAGCTTTAGGGAGGATGCTGTTTGTTGTAGCACTTAGCCACATTTCCAGTCCTTCCCAGTGACCGACATGTTCTGGCTGGTGATACATGTTCTGGCGGTGATGGGATCTTGGACCGAACTGACACAGACCTTGGATGGGAAACAAAGCAAAACAAAAACACAAACAAAACAACAGGGTGTGAATGTGCACAGTGTAGTGTATGCTAGTGTTGAGTGTGATTCTGTTTCTGTGGTCCTCTGTGATGGGGTGCGTGTAATTTGCAGCTTCTGCGTAGAAATTGCGCCACGTAGAGGCAGCACTGTTGGGAAACAGAAAGAAAAGCACACTAACAGAATGAGTACACAGGGACAATAACACTAGACCGATCTCTCTTTTAGCAGATTCTCTCTTCGCTTTGTTAAGTCTGATTTAGAAGGGCGCTTCTAATCAGAGGATTGTAGGCGAGTTTTCTCTTTTGTAACAAGACTGGTATTGCTATTTCCAATTTTCTCCTTGATGGAGGAAAACAACAGCAATGACAGTGCTTGTCCCTGAATGGCAGGATTTTACACCGCAACGCTGGTCAGCGTGTGTCACGCGTGTTAAAATTTGCCGATGTCTATCTTCTCATTGCACCTGCTTTAACCTGGGGGGTAGGATTTCACAATAGAGGGTAAATGATAAACAGTTTGAATGTGGTTCTCAAGTTTCATACATATGTTCAATTGTGACATTTCGCTCTATTCGTGATCTTCCCTGGCTAGCTTTTAAGCAAACAAGTCAAATTAGAAGTTAGTAACAGGGAGAAAAGAAAGAGAAATTAAGATTTATTCCCAAGATTTAAAACTAATACGTTGGCACAAGGTGGTGCTGTTGAGTCGCTATGCTAAGGTTACGCTTTATGCTCCAGATTGGTGAGAAATGACCTGTATGGTGTCACTGTCACTTCTCTAACACAGCACTAGGGGAGCACTATCTACTCTCAGGCCTAAGTAACAAGGACTAATTTTAATTTAATAAAATTATTTTAATAAAATTATTAAATTTTACTTGAGTTAATCAGATCACCTAAGGAAATGAAGTGTGGCCTACAGATAGAGCCGGACTTGTATTTAAGTTTGAATTAGCATTAAAAATTAGAATTTGGTTTCTAATTAAAATTTATGATGTTATAATTGAAATTAATAGGATTCACTTAGGATTAGAATTTACAAATGCAATCTGCAATTGAGTTGACAAACCAATATTGTTGCAAAATGTAGACAGGAAGTGTAATTAATTATTAAATGTAATTAGAATGTTCGAATTCATAATTAATTATTAAATTAATTTACAGCTTCTAAATCACTAGTTTTGGATTCCCATAATAGTAATTAAAATAATTTCCAAACTTAAGCATTCCTCTCATTGTCCTTAACACCAAAAAAAAATTAATAATAATAATAATTAATCGGTATCCTACTTGTAAATGAAATTAAAAATTTCTGGCCCTCTAGATAACTTAAGGTTTTATTGTAGTGGTCAAATTATAAGCGTTTATGGTTCATAAATGGATGCTGTTGTTGGAAGCAGGAATTGAAAATTTTATTAAATGAAATTAATTTGTAATCAATTGTGACATTCAATTAACAATTAAAATTCCTAACAATAGCGCTTATCCATTGATGTGTTTTAAAATCATAAAAGCCATTATAATTGAATGAGATCAAACTCACCATCTAATCAACAGTATATTAAACCAACCTGTGAAATTGTTAACACTGATGAACATTAACACAGCCAACTCAAAACATAGTTAGTCTTTTAAATGAGAGAGGGAAGAGAGAAGGAATTAGTGTTAGCTGTGAACCACATTTCCAAACACACTGCATTCAAGCTGTAAATGCTATGTGCTAATCGCTAGCCGTAATGCTACCAGCATGGCTTTGCTACAATGCTACAGTTTCTTTGTTAGCTTAGCGCTAATGCTATTTACACGTGGCTAAGCTCCACGTGGTTAAACTGGTCGGAGGAAAATGTGCTTCACGCTTCAGACTTGAATTTTCTATAGCACATATAATCTCACTCATTTAGGACGAGATACATTTATCTACGGGTTACTTATAACCCAACAAAGCCTCAGCGGGCTATTATGTGAATATTTGTCTGTTTAGACCGCACATATAACAAAACAAACAATTAAATCGATTTGCAAAATGTCTCCCTTTCTCAAAAACGACTGGCCACTCCTTTGAGCGCCGTGTCTGAATTTCACTCGTGAAATCAAAAATTGGCTGAGAATTACTTAAATAGCTACTTTAATATTCTACAGCGGGAGTCACGTGGCTGGGTTTGCAGTGGAACACGCACTAACAAAAGCATTACCACGAAGGCCTTAAGAGAGGGGCAACAAGGGACACGCTTGTTCGCCTCTCATGCGCTTTAGAGCGACTTTTATTAATTATTTACTGCAGTTTAATTTCTTCTCGAACTCGAGTTAACAGTTACACTCTCTTTCATTCAACCTCACTGTGTTTCGCAAACAAGCATGCAATATCACCAATAACGTTTGTTTCTCTATATTTACTCAATTCTTTTCCGGATAAAAGTGAGAAATATGTATGTTGTCTCTGGTTTGATTTTCAGATCTAAATCTTTAATGCCCGCTTTTGTCCTCCACCATTTATGTAGTAAAAATACCAGTTTAATATAGAGCTATTGTTTCAGCTCCGGGAATTAGTTATTAAATATTTAATATGGCTTGATTAAAGTCATATTAATATTTAACCTACAGTTTACACCTCATTAAGTGCTTGTCCAGCAATCACTAAAAGGTACATTCTGTTACTCTCAGTTACAATCTCGCTTCCATTCCGTGGCCCCGGTAGATAAACGAGATTGATAATTTCGTTAAGTTTGAGCTAGGCTGCGTTATCTTTAGGGCAAGTAAGGATAAAAATACTTAAAATCACATTCCAGAGACAATTCTTTATGAAATGAAAAACGATTTATTCGTGATATTGCTATTCTAACATAAATGGATTAACTGATAAGACATAGACATACACACACATAGGCATACGAAAGTTTTGAGGGTAACTGTGGGTGAAAGAATAATATTCTTTCTATTTCATAGCTTAACCAACCAGCCCAAAAGATCACGAACAAATACGTATGTTTTGTTACTGCATTCAGATCATATTTTAACCAGTTCAGTCAGGATTAGAAATTCAGTTTGTACTTGCTTGAATGGGTTTAAAAGCAGGCTCGGAGTTGGTTTCGCTTTTGCGTGAGTTCAGTTCTTTGTTTCGGTGTCACGTGTTCAGCTCGGCTCCTTCGGTTGTTCTCGTGTGGAGACTTGAGATGGCTGCGTGACGTCATCGGGAAAGCTCTCCTCACAATCGTTGACTTCGTGGCTCCGTTACGGCTTTGGCACGGTCTTAGACCCCCTCCGATGGTTGGTTTCGTTGAGAGAGTCCAGCGGGCCGGCTTCCAGGTCAGCCTTGCGCGCGTTTGAGCCGCGCCGAGTTCAAGGCGCCCGAGAGTTGCAAGAGGGAAGAGAAGAGAGGCGGCGCGCTCGCGCGTCATCTTTTCAACTGTCCGGTTTGGGCCGCCCACCGGCTGATCGAATCAGATTGTCCGTATGGGGGAGCTCCACCCATGTCCATGGTTTTCTTGCAAAGGCATTTTCAATGGAGAAAAGAATAACTTGTTTGATCCCTGTATTAAACTTTTATCAAGTTTACACATTTATAATATCACCACATTCGTTATAGTACTGATTCATGAAGTTTTGCAACCATTCATAAAAGTCTAAACACTGCAGCCTACATTCCAGGTTAAAGCACGATTAGAAATCAGCCCGTTTTCCTAAATTAATATTCATATTCCACAAGCATATGAGAGAAAGAGTACATTAATATCCATATATTTCTTTGTGTATGCTTTGAAAGTCATGAAATGAACGAATGTCTTTGAGAAGCGTTCCCGCACATTCCTTTTGTTCCACAACAGGAAGAAAACCAGCGCTTTTGCGCTGAGGCGGAGGAGGGCTTTTAGAGGCTGCTGATTCTTTAGCTGCCCCCTTCTGGTGACTTGTAGAGTTGAATTCCTGCCGCTATATATGTTACATATCCCCTTGGGCTTGGTGATGTTCCCTGATGGAACATTGTCAGGCCCTGGAACAAGAGGCAGGAAGAACAGGCACATACAAGACACAAACATCATTCCTATCACTGACTAAAACCTGGTGCAGGGTAATTTGGGAAGGAACAGGTTAGAAACTTGAGAAGACATAGGGATGCATTGTTTATCATTATTGACAATTGGGTCATTTTTGACTTTTAATTGTCAGGGGCTCGACGAGGTATAGGCATGATCTCAGTCAGGTTGTTCAAATTCTCGGGTTCGGGTCTCGGTCGGGATTACCACGTCGAAAAAGGCGAGGGACGCCTGGACGTGCATTTGTTGAGAGACTCTTGGACGTTCACTCGCTTGTGTGGGAGGAAGGCCAGTGTCAAATTCATAACATATCCTACGATAGTAGAGATACAAAGCGCCGTGTCAGCGGCAGACCAGGACCGAATAATTGGCGCGGCGGGCGAAGGCGGCGATAGCTTCTAGCGCTGTCAGCCGGTGTCAATTCACTAAGAGATTTCGATTTCAACCTGATATTCATCGTCGGTGAGGTGATACAATGCTAACTCGTCAATATGGAGGATCACGCCTTCGGGACAGTGATCCATAACATTTGGTTGGGCAAATTAATGCGGCGTGGCGTCGTGTTAATCGCATGTGAGGGTGGCTGGTCGTGCTGGGGTACTGACCAGCCAACGGTTTCTGATGATTTCGGCTTGCGTTACCTCAACTTGAGAACGTGGTGTTGTTTGGGGCAGCTAGTGTCGGGTTTAATGGATTCTAAACCGCAGATGCCCTTGGTATTATCGCGTGCGCAGAGTTTACTCGGGTAGGGGAAGTGAATGTCCTAAGTGAGCGTGCCCATCTTTGAGTTTGGGGCCAGATACAACCGTTCGTTGTTCTCGTAATACGCAGCGACTTTAGGAGTTTGGATTTTTACATAGGCTTTCCTTGCCGTAATCCCGCATTCACAACGCCTTTGAGCCGGTAAACATTATTAACGTCGATAATGGGCAAACTGAAAAGGCCACTAAATCACCTGTTTCCGGGTTTTGCGTATATGGGAATAGCGCCACCGAAAGGCGAGATGGGTTTGGATGAGACTAGCGGGGCCCGCGGTGGCGAGGTTACAACGTTTGAACAAGGCTAAGAGGTATCGTAGCACGGAATCCTATTCATGGCTACGTTGTCAATCGAGGAACTTACATCGTGTATCATGTCGTTCATGATTTTGGCGGGTGGCCTCGATCGGTCGACAGCGGTTCTCTGGCGAATTACAACGACTTTACTGACGGAAGTCGATCTCAATTTCAGGACCTGGATTCAAGGTTTGGTTAAGGGGTTCAAAGTGAAAAGAGGAAAGGAAACACAAAGTGAGACACGCGATAAAGAACCCAAACGATAAAGTAAATAAAAAAAAAAAAATAAAAAAAATAGTTTTAAACTAAAAATAAAATAAAAAAAAATTAAAAAAAATTAATAAAAAAAAATTATATAATAATGGAAAAAAAATTGAGAGTAACTCCTCTCTACTAGATTGGTCCTAGCAGTGCTGCGGAGGAGAGAATATGGGTTGTGTCTAAGCATGGTTGCTATATGTTTTCCTAAAATGACAATAATTATGCTTGTGTGGTGCATATGGTTGTCGGTCTGTGTCAGTGGGTCGGATCCTCCCCCTTTTCCTGTCGGTGGTTTGGATTTGCCGGTTGGCACTGGCAACCCATCATGGTGCATCGTGTGCGTGTGTCCATGTACTCCCCCTCTGGCCGTGAGGAACTACGAGCTGTGGCGCAGTGAGTGGCTCAGGGACATACGTGTGGACACCGTCTTGCAGATGCAGCATGTAGTCGACAGAGTGGAGCTTGCGGAGCTCGGAGGATGTGTTATCATGGTTTTGACATGTGAGCTGTCATGGTTCGTAGTGACGAATCCGCATGTGAGGGTGAGGAGATCGTCAGCAGCGAACTGAGGTGGTATGGTAATGCAGGAGGGCAGGGGTGTGCTCGCCAGTGGCGTGCTGGCGGCGGGTTACTGCTGCCACTGTAGGGTTGGGTGGGAGGGCATGAAAGGTCCAGGACTCTTCATGTGATGCACCTGCTATGGTGAGGGCATCGTTTTGGTCATTTGAGGGGCTGGAGTTTGGGAGGAAACGTTTAGGATGTCAGACCTGATCTGGTGTTCTCCGGAGGAATGGCAGGTGACTGAGACAGCACTTTCAGGAACTTGGAGTTTCATCAGCAGGTGTTTGTTGGACGCTGCTGTGATTTGGAGTATTGGGTGTTGAGTTAGTGTTTAACTCTGTTGCTGGGTTTTCAGGTGGGGTTTCATGTCCATCTGAAGTTAGGGTGTTTACTGTTCTCTGAGAGCAAGGTGAAGCGGTGCTGTTTTCTGGGGCTGATTTGTTCAGCTTGTCACTGCCGTTCCGTCTGACAGCTAGTCAGGCTGACTCTGGTTCGTCTTCCTTTTCCCACTGATTCTCATGAGACCACTTCTCCCAGTGTCGTCCAGGTGGCGTTGGCGTCCACGCGGTCCATCCCATCGGTCATACCTCTGTTCAGGTCGGGTGTCAGCGTGTGAGTCTCGTTCTCTGTTGGACGGGGTGCATTCCATTCTCTGTGTGGTGGCTTAGCGCTGTCTTGGCGTTGGGTGCCCTCTAGAGCCAGTTCATGGTGTTGCGTGTTGAAATCAAGAACTGCTGGGGTTTTGCGCTCTTTTCTGAGGCCATCTTTTGTTTGTAGTAGGCCTTTTGCACCAAGTCTCGCAACTGCTGAGTGTTCATCGTTCGTGGACATGCGAGAACGCCAAGATGGTGGCTTATGCCAGGATGAAGATTCCTGAGGAAGAGAGTTTTAAAGTTCAGTTCATCTTCCATGTCAGAATCATTGCGAGTTCCAAAATATGCTTGTCTGAGTCGACTATAGTAAGCTTGAGGAGTGTCGTGGCGTCCTTGTCTCGTCTCCAGGGCAGCCACTAAGCCTTGATCGGACTCAGGGTCGGCGAACTCTTTAATAAGGGCTTTCGCAGCCGTTGGTAATCAGTCTTTGTGTTAACAGGCTGCCGGTCCAGGAAGCTGCGTACTTCAGGGCTGGATGTCGTTCGGAGTAAATAGAGTTTATCTTTGTCCGTAACGTTAGGTCGCATTTCAGATGGAAATCAATATCTTGCAGATACGCTTGGACCGTTTGGCTGTTTGGCACGCTGGGGTTGAATTTGCTAACGTTTTGGCGAGCTTGTCAAGGTCTTTTAGGTCCAAGCTGCGACGATCTGCGGCTGGCTGCAGCAGATTCTTCTGGTTCTGTCGTGATATAAAGTTCTTCAGGCGGCGCTGGTGACTGTTTTAACATCACCCCTCTGTCTTATGTTCACGTGTCAGTCCAGGCACAGGTGACTTGGTCCTGCTTGGCAGGTGCGGTTGGTGCACGTCCTGTCCTTGACGGCTCATGGCGTGGTTCGTAAGCGTGCTTGAGTTCCTCTTGGAAACTTTCAGACTCCTCTGTGGCGTAGTCGAGCTGTTGTGTTAGGCGGCTGATCTCGTTTCTTGATTCAGCCAAATGAGCTTCGAGGGCCTTGATTCTGCTGTTTTTGTCCCTGAAGTCAGTCTTTGCCTTCTCTAGTAGCTTCTCTGCATACTGTAGCTTGTCTGCACAATCAGCGAGGTCCTCTTTGAGTTGCTGCATTTCGTGTCTGGTAGCTTCTAGAGTTTCTTTTAGCCTGTTGATTTCCTCATCGGCGCCTTGCTCCACCTCATCGGTCCCTTCCCGTCGTACCTGAGCTTCACGTTCCAGCTGCTCTGTGCGTCGTTGTGCGCTTGTCAGCTCCTGCTGGCGTTGTGCGGCGTACTTGTCGCTCAGTTTGAGGGTGGCGATGAGTGTGTGACTTAAGCTTGAGGTGATCTTGGCTAATTCTTTGTGATTGTAGTTTTGACTTGGGTCTTGTCTCATGATGCTTGTGATGTTGTCATCTAGTTGGTCCTGTGTCTGATGTTGGAGTGCTTCAGCAGCTTTAGGGAGGATGCTGTTTGTTGTAGCACTTAGCCACATTTCCAGTCCTTCCCAGTGACCGACATGTTCTGGCTGGTGATACATGTTCTGGCGGTGATGGGATCTTGGACCGAACTGACACAGACCTTGGATGGGAAACAAAGCAAAACAAAACACAAACAAAACAACAGGGGTGTGAATGTGCACAGTGTAGTGTATGCTAGTGTTGAGTGTGATTCTGTTTCTGTGGTCCTCTGTGATGGGGTGCGTGTAATTTGCAGCTTCTGCGTAGAAATTGCGCCCACGTAGAGGCAGCACTGTTGGGAAACAGAAAGAAAAGCACACTAACAGAATGAGTACACAGGGACAATAACACTAGACCGATCTCTTTTTAATAGCAGATTCTCTCTTGCTTTGTTAAGTCTGATTTAGAAGGCGCTTCTAATCAGAGGATTGTAGGCGAGTTTTCTCTTTTGTAATAAGACTGGTATTGCTATTCCAATTTTCTCCTTGATGGAGGAAAACAACAGCAATGACAGTACTTGTCCCTGAATGGCAGGATTTTACACATAGCGCTGGTCAGCGTGTGTCAGCGTGTTAAAACTTTGCCGATGTCTATCTTCTCATTGCGCCTGCTTTAACCTGGGGGAATAGGATTTCACAATAGAGGGTAAATGATAAACAGTTTGATGTGGTTCTCAAGTTTCATACATATGTTCAATTGTGACATTTCGCTCTATTCGTGATTTTCCCTGGCTAGCTTTAAGCAAACAAGTCAAATTAGAAGTTAGTAACAGGGAGAAAAGAAAGAGAAATTAAGATTTATTCCCAAGATTTAAAACTAATACGTTGGCACAAGGTGGTGCTGTTGAGTCGCTATGCTAAGGTTACGTTTATGCTCCAGATTGGTGAGAAATGACCTGTATGGTGTCACTGTCACTTCTCTAACACAGCACTAGGGGGAGCACTATCTACTCTCAGGCCTAAGTAACAAGGACTAATTTTAATTTAATAAAATTATTTTAATAAAATTATTATTAAATTTTACTTGAGTTAATCAGATCACCTAAGGAAATGAAGTATGGCCTACAGATAGAGCCGGACTTGTATTTAAGTTTGAAATTAGCATTAAAATTAGAATTTGGTTTCTAATTAAAATTTATGATGTTATAATTAAAATTAATAGGATTCACTTAGGATTAGAATTTACAAATGCAATCTGCAATTGAGTTGACAAACCAATATTGTTGCAAAATGTAGACAGGAAGTGTAATTAATTATTAAATGTAATTAGAATGTTCGAATTCATAATTAATTATTAAATTAATTTACAGCTTCTAAATCACTAGTTTTGGATTCCCATAATAGTAATTAAAATAATTTCCAAACTTAAGCATTCCTCTCATTGTCCTTAACACCAAAAAAAAAAAAATTAATAATAATAATAATTAATCGGTATCCTACTTGTAAATGAAATTAAAAAAATTTCTGGCCCTCTAGATAACTTAAGG
The DNA here is from genome assembly GCA_027564155.1 of Gymnocypris eckloni scoliostomus. NCBI lineage: Eukaryota > Metazoa > Chordata > Actinopteri > Cypriniformes > Cyprinidae > Gymnocypris > Gymnocypris eckloni. The sequence goes on along the minus strand of CM050412.1, from coordinate 37,985,803 downwards.
TTTTATTGTAGTGGTCAAATTATAAGCGCGTTTATGGTTCGTAAATGGATGCTGTTGTTGGAAGCAGGAATTGAAAATTTTATTAAATGAAATTAATTTGTAATCAATTGTGACATTCAATTAACAATTAAAAATTCCTAACAATAGCGCTTATCCATTGATGTGTTTTAAAATCATAAAAGCCATTATAATTGAATGAGATCAAACTCACCATCTAATCAACAGTATATTAAACCAACCTGTGAAATTGTTAACACTGATGAACATTAACACAGCCAACTCAAAACATAGTTAGTCTTTTAAATGAGAGAGGGAAAGAGAGAGAAGGGAATTAGTGTTAGCTGTGAACCACATTTCCAAACACACTGCATTCAAGCTGTAAATGCTATGTGCTAATCGCTAGCCGTAATGCTACCAGCATGGCTTTTGCTACAATGCTACAGTTTCTTTGTTAGCTTATAGCGCTAATCTATTTACACGTGGCTAAGCTCCACGTGGTTAAACTGGTCGGAGGAAAATGTGCTTCACGCTTCAGACTTGAATTTTCTATAGCACATATAATCTCACTCATTTAGGACGAGATACATTTATCTACGGGTTACTTATAACCCAACAAAGCCTCAGCGGGCTATTATGTGAATATTTGTCTGTTTAGACCGCACATATAACAAAACAAACAATTAAATCGATTTGCAAAATGTCTCCCTTTCTCAAAAACGACTGGCCACTCCTTTGAGCGCCGTGCGTCTGAATTTCACTCGTGAAATCAAAAATTGGCTGAGAATTACTTAAATAGCTACTTTAATATTCTACAGCGGGAGAGTCACGTGGCTGGGTTTGCAGTGGAACACGCACTAACAAAGCATTACCACGAAGGCCTTAAGAGAGGGGCAACAAGGGACACGCTTGTTCGCCTCTCATGCGCTTTAGAGCGACTTTTATTAATTATTTACTGCAGTTTAATTTCTTCTCGAACTCGAGTTAACAGTTACACTCTCTTTCATTCAACCTCACTGTGTTTCGAAACAAGCATGCAATATCACCAATAACCGTTGTTTCTCTATATTTACTCAATTCTTTCCGGATAAAAGTGAGAAATATGTATGTTGTCTCTGGTTTGATTTTCAGATCTAAATCTTTAATGCCCGCTTTTGTCCTCCACCATTTATGTAGTAAAAATACCAGTTTAATATAGAGCTATTGTTTCAGCTCCGGGAATTAGTTATTAAATATTTAATATGGCTTGATTAAAGTCATATTAATATTTAACTACAGTTTACACCTTATTAAGTGCTTGTCCAGCAATCACTAAAAGGTACATTCTGTTACTCTCAGTTACAATCTCGCTTCCATTCCCCGTGGCCCCGGTAGATAAACGAGATTGATAATTTCGTTAAGTTTGAGCTAGGCTGCGTTATCTTTAGGGCAAGTAAGGATAAAAATACTTAAAATCACATTCCAGAGACAATTCTTTATGAAATGAAAACGATTTATTCGTGATATTGCTATTCTAACATAAATGGATTAACTGATAAGACATAGACATACACACATAGGCATACGAAAGTTTTGAGGGTAACTGTGGGTGAAAGAATAATATTCTTTCTATTTCATAGCTTAACCAACCAGCCAAAAGATCACGAACAAATACGTATGTTTTGTTACTGCATTCAGATCATATTTTAACCAGTTCAGTCAGGATTAGAAATTCAGTTTGTACTTGCTTGAATGGGTTTAAAGCAGGCTCGAGTGGTTTCGTTTTCCGCGTGAGTTCAGTTCTTTGTTTGGGTGTCACGTGTTCAGCTCGGCTCCTTCGGTTGTTCTCGTGTGGAGACTTGAGATGGCTGCGTGGCGTCATCGAAAGCTCTCCTCACAATCGTTGACTTCGTGGCTCCGTTACGGCTTTGGCACAGGTCTTAGACCCCCTCCGATGGTTGGTTTCGTTGAGAGAGTCCAGCGGGCCGGCTTCCAGGTCAGCCTTGCGGCGTTTGAGCGCGCCCGAGTTCAAGGCGCCCGAGAGTTGCAAGAGGGAGAGAAGAGCGCGCGCGCTCGCGCGTCATCTTTTCAACTGTCCGGTTTGGGCGCCGCCCACCGGCTGGCTGATCGAATCAGATTGTCCGTATGGGGAGCTCCACCCATGTCCATGGTTTTCTTGCAAGGCATTTTCAATGGAGAAAAGAATAACTTTTGATCCCTGTATTAAACTTTTATCAAGTTTACACATTTATAATATCACCACATTCGTTATAGTACTGATTCATGAAGTTTTGCAACCATTCATAAAAGTCTAAACACTGCAGCCTACATTCCAGGTTAAAGCACGATTAGAAATCAGCCCACGTTTTCCTAAATTAATATTCATATTCCACAAGCATATGAGAGAAAGAGTACACATTAATATCCATATATTTCTTTGTGTATGCTTTGAAAGTCATGAAATGAACGAATGTCTTTGAGAAGCGTTCCGCACATTCCTTTTGTTCCACAACAGGAAGAAAACCCGCGCTTTTGCGCTGAGGCGGAGGAGGGGCTTTTAGAGGGCTGCTGATTCTTTAGCTGCCCCCCTTCTGGTGACTTGTAGAGTTGAATTCCTGCCGCTATATATGTTACATCATGTAAGTATTATATAGCTACAATTAATGCATTTATTTTCCAGTTTTACATTCCAGTAATACAAATAGTTTTAATAATAAGGGTGAGAAATGTCCTTAAATGACATTAAAATATCACAAAATGAAACATCTTTATATATATATATATAAAAAATATATAAATATATATTATTGTATTGGAGTATTTTACTGTAATACAGTAAAGCCAATTTGTGAATCAGTGAATTTTAATAATATTTTTACGTCAGTTAAGCACATTTCTTACCACTATTTATCATAACAAGAGATATATATTGTATTACTGTAATGTGTAAAAATAAATACATTCATCGAAACCATATCAAATAAGTATGATGGTAAAATGTATATTTTAATTTAAGCTGATTTACATTCTTTTATAGAGTATTTTATTGTAATATAGTAAAAACAATTAGAATTAAACTAAAAGAATCCAGGTGCATTACAATAATAAACATTTGGTGGTGAAATGCACACAAATATCATGAAAAATAATGTCACAATGCAACAAATAGGTTTTATTCTCTTAATGCAAAATATAATTAATTTCTCATTTCTTTTCAGACGGAAAAAGAAAGAGAAAATCCAAGTTTATGCAGTATACAAGCACAAAAGAAACAGGGCCTAACATACAAAATGCATAACAAAACACTTACATGACTCACTCCACAAGAACATTGTGTTTGCAGCATTGAAACATGACAATTACGATGACTAATTTCATTAGAAATTGCACTGCCGAGTTTAAAATGAGCAATAGACTTCTAAAGCTAGAAGTGAACAGATATCGTCTCTCCTGCAGAGTCGTCACATCGTCAGAATGCTTCATTAGCATTTGTTTGAGCGGCCGGCAGCGTGAAAGAAGCTCTTTAACACACTCAGTGAAGACACAAGGCTATCGGTGTGAGAAAGGTCACGCAGGTCACAGGACATCAGGCGTCCGGTTACTCGACCAAAGACTGAGAAAAACATCCAGACAGGAACGCAGGGCTTTATCTCAGACGCACAGATCAAGTTCTGAGTCTGGAGGAAAGCGTGTGCTCGTTAGGGTTGAACACGGGGGAAGAAGTCAAAATATAATTGCATTTTTTTTACAATTCAGCTTTTTTCACAATTCTGAAAAAAGTCCAAATTGTGAGATATAAAGTCTTTTTAAGATATCGGAGTTGTGAAAAATAAATACAGTTGGAAGAAAAAAGTCAGAATTGGTGGAATTTTAAGATCTCGCAAGTTTATATCATAAATATGAGTTATATATCTCATTTGTATCTCGTAATTCTAGTTTATTTAGCAATTCTGACTTTATATCACAATTTATATTTATGCATTTAGCAGACGCTTTTATCCAAAGCGACTTACAGTGCATTCAGGTTATACATTTATTGTCAGTATGTGTGTTCCTGGGAACAATTCTGAGTTTATATCTCGTAATTCTGAGTTTGTATCGTAAATTCTGAGTTTGTATCGTAAATTCTGAGTTTATATCATAAATTCTGAGTCTATATCTCGCAATTCTGAGTTTATATCATAAATTCTGAGTTTATATCTTGCAATTCTGAGTTTGTATCGTAAATTCTGAGTTTGTATCGTAAATTCTGAGTTTATATCTCGCAATTCTGAGTTTGTATCGTAAATTCTGAGTTTATATCTCGCAATACTGAGTTTGTATCATAAATTCTGAGTTTATATCTCAATTCTGAGTTTGTATCGTAAAATTCGGAGTTTATATCTCGCAATTCTGAGTTTGTATCATAAATTCTGAGTTTATATCTCTCAATTCTGAGTTTAAATCACAATTCTGAGTTTATATGTTAAATTCTGAGTTTATATCAATTTTGAGTTTATATCTTGCAAATTTTGAGTTTATATAAATTCTGACTTTATATCCTGCAATTCTGAGTTTATTTCACAATTCTGAGTTTATTTCACAATTCTGAGTTTATATCGCAATTCTGAGTTTATTTCACAATTCTGAGTTTATATCTCAATTCTGAGTTTATTTCACAATTCTGAATTTAAATCTCAATTCTGAGTTTATATCGCAATTCTGAGTTTATTTCACAATTCTGAATTTAAATCTCAATTCTGAGTTTATATCGCAATTCTGAGTTTATTTCACAATTCTGAGTTTATATCTCTCAATTCTGAGTTTATTTCACAATTCTGAGTTTATTTCACAATTCTGAGTTTATATCGCAATTCTGAGTTTATATCTCAATTCTGAGTTTATATCTCTCAATTCTGAGTTTATATCTCTCAATTCTGAGTTTATATCTCTCAATTCTGAGTTTATATCTCTCAATTCTGAGTTTGTATCGTAAATTCTGAGTTTAAATCTCAATTCTGAGTTTATTTCACAATTCTGAATTTAAATCTCAATTCTGAGTTTATATCGCAATTCTGAGTTTATATCTCAATTCTGGGTTTATATCAGAATTCAGAGTTTATATCTTGCCATTTTGATTTTACATTGCAATTCTGAATTTATATCTTGCGATTTTAAGTTTAGATCCTGTAATTCTGTGGTAATTCTGAGGTAATAATATGATAAAAGCCTTTACTGGAACTAGTTCTGTGTGAGATTCACATGCGGCGTTCAAAGACGTTTATTTGGAGTCTCAGCAGCACAAATGCAAATCTCTCAAGAGTTTCACAGAATGATTGTGACTCCAAAACTGTTTTTGCAATCTGACAAACTGTTTTTTCAGACTTTAAGAGGAATTGTGCTGGCATTAGTTTCCAGGCCTCAGCGTTATCTCTCTGTACGCTGGGGTGAGCGTTTAAACAGTTATCTGCTCCAGTCTGGAGGGTGTGACGCTGAACTATCAGCCTGATATGCATACTGTAGGTGAAGTGATATGCTCACGAACCCGTGACACTGCTGTTTAAATACTTCATTTACATAACCATCAGTGATCAATGCAACCTTTCAATTCCTTGATGCAACACCCTATTGAGTAAAACCTTGCGAATTAAATGTAAATCTGCAAAGTGCATCAAATAATCAGCTGATTTCTTGCTAAACTTTACAGATTCAACGTGCATCTTCAGTCATGTCAGTGCATGATTGGTAAGGCCTAAATTAATTACTTTTATGTGATTTATCATCAGGAGGAGATGGTTTCCTAGTCAACACATCATGCATCCATCAATCATTTTAGATCCTATATTTTCCCTATGCATTGCATAGATTCCTCTTTTTAAAGGAATAGTTCGCCCACAAATTTTTAATTCTGCCGTCTTTTGTCAGTCTGTCATTGGAAAACTGTCTTGAGTACTGAGGTCTATCACTCAAGACCAACAAGATGCATGTTAAATGTGTAACATCGGCTCGCTCATGTATTGCCAAGTACTTGCATATGTATGTTTGTGGCCTGCTGTCGAGCTCCAAAATAACAAAAAATATATAAAAAGAGAGAGAAAGAAAAAAATACAGAAGGAAAGAACACAATAAAAAATGTAATAAAATGATGGAAGCTTATTTCGGTCTTGATTATGAGATTAAATGAAAAATATCCCCTTTGTTTTATAATTATGATATTTTATGCAAAACAGAAGACTTTTATCTCATGATTGATAATTATGAGATGGTCAAAATTATGAGATATAAAATAAAAATTATTGCATAAAATATCATAAAACAAAATCAACATTTTTATAAAAGTAGAAATTCTTAAATTAAAAATTCATTTAATTTTGACATTAAAAGTCATAATTGAGACGTAATAATGAAAAGTCGAAATTATGGCAAAGTTTAAGTCTTTTGTTATAATTTTGACTTTGTATGTCATAATTGACTAAGTAAGTATGTAACTAAGTAAGTAAGTAACTAAGTATGTCATAACTTTGACTCGTCAGAATTAAGATTTAGTGTCATGTCATAATTTTGACTTTTTCTCATAATTTCGACTTTTAATCTATTATGTATTTGTATGTCAGAATTACGACATTTCAGGCCATAAGTACAACATACCAAAGCATGAATGGACTTCCATATAAAATTCGGTTGTGTGTTAAACGGGCCTAACTTTAAGCTACAATCTTCCTCTCTGCAGAGTTTTCGCAGCTCAACCGCCCCAGTCCCCATCCACTTCCACTGTACAGAAAAGAGCAGCGTAAACATTAGGTTAAACTTCTTTTTTTTTCATTCCAGCTGTAAAAAGAAAGTCATATGGGTTTAGAAGGACACGAGGGTGAATAAATACGACCGATTCTGAATTTTCATTTTTAGGTGAACTATTCCTTTAAATGGTAGCTTTTCATCCACCTTCCAAGGGCACAATTTTGACTCAGAATTATGATTTAGAGTCATTATGTCATAATTTCTACTTTTTCCTATGTAGGCTATTTGTATGTCAGAATTATGACATTTCATGCCGCAATTACAATTTACCAAAACATAAATGGGCTTCTGTTGTGGAATAAACAGAACTAAATTTAAGCTACAATCTTCCTCTGCAGCGTTTTCGCAACTCAGCCGCCCCAGTCCCCATCCACTTCCATTGCACAGAAAAGAGCAGCGTAAACATTCAGTTAAATCTCTTTTTTCGCATTCCACGGGTAAAACAAACTCGTTAGGGTTTATAGAAGGACGCGAGGGCGAGTAGGCCTACTACATACGACCGATTCTAATCGATGACGGAATTTTCATTTTTAGGTGAACTATTCCTTTAAATGGTAGCTTTCCATCCGCCGGAGGGAATCCTTTCCAAGGGCATCCATCAGAGCATCTTACCTTGGTGACTACATTCTGCTGCAGTCCTGACTGCAGCTCAAACCGCCACTCAGAGCACATGCACGCCGTTCCGTTGCTGCCCTCGGTGGCGGCGGCGTCGTCGTTCCCGGACGCGATCAGATCCAAGATCTCCCAAGCCGAACTCGTTCTGTTCTGATCCAGACGGACGCACTTTCTGACCGGTTGACCGAGCAGAAAGTGATCCGAGAACTGGCTGAACGAGATGAGGAACGCCGGGATCCACGTTAAAGCCACCAAGCGCCGCTGATACCTCCCAAACCCGCCGAGGACCGGCAGAACCACCGTGTCCACCTGCGAGAGCCGCTTGTGCGGCTCTGACTGCGACACACTGCCGTTCTCCGCCGGTGATGGGTTGAGCTCATCCAGCTGAACCGCATCCATAGCGCGTCGGTTTGCACGGAGGGTCTTCTTTGTCTCAAAATCACACTCACACACGCCGAGGTTCGGTGTAAATCCGGTCTGAACGGAACCCACTTCGAATCCGAGCTATGATAATCCAGCGGGCGCGATGATGCGCAAGGAGCCCCATAAGGTCTTTGTCGCACCCGGTGGTCACAACGCTATCCCCGCGCTGCAGGATGCCCAGATCTGCGCGTCCGTGCCCGGTGTTCTCCAACAGGTCCGCAGGTAGCGCACAGGTGTGGCCCGCGTATCCATGCTTGAATCCCGCTGTACTCACATCAGGGATGCTGCTGAGCCGATCCCACGCAGCGGCCGCGCACTAGATCATAAATAACCCCTAAGTAGCGAAGGCTTGGTCCCTCAGCGCGCCGTTTGCACCGGCGATCGCGCACCGCACGCCTCCAAACGCAAGATCCGCCCTCTTCGCATGAGCTGTCCTCCGGTGTGTGTGATTGGACGAGCGCAACAAAGAGCCTTTGTGTGGCATCTGCCCCCCATGAGCTCAGGGCAAAAACACTTCAGTGGCCTTCTTCTGTATTTATTTGTATTCTATGGTTAGTGTTATCTGTATGCACCGAGGGTCTGACGCATTTTCTCTGCATGTGCTGTACATGTGGCAGAATTAACAATAAAGCACACTTTGACTTCTACAATTAGTGCTCGTTTAACTTAAGCGCATTTATATCCAGTTAAAAACAATACTCAAAAACCTCACATTCGACTAGTATTCAAGTGTCACTTATTAATATTGTATTATAATAATGTAATATATTTTATAGTATAATGTGCATGGGATATATGTTATAGTATAATGTGCATTATGTATATTGTATATTATCTTGTCAAATAGATGCATAAATAAATCGACATGAAATATTGATTTTTAAAAGTTATTATAATGTTATTAAAAGAGTGCAGAGTGTCAAGGAACATTATATTATATTATAGCGTATTACATTATAATATGTATGAATACTTTATAATATCTCGCCATAAAAATAATTAAATAAATTAACATTCAATCTTGATTTGAATTTAATTATATTGAATTGAATTGATTCTAAATTTTTATTATGTGCGATAACAAGAGTACTGGGTATTAAACATTATTATATTATAATATATCATATTTTAATGTGCATTATGTATACTGTACATTAATGTGCCAAATAAATAATTAAATACATGGATGTGAAATATTGATTTGAGTTTAAATGATTGGATTATGAGCGGAGAGCATTAAGGAATATTATATTATTATATTTAATGTGTATTATGTATATTATAAATAAATGGACATTTAATATTTCATGTCCATTTATTTATTTATATGAAATATTAAATTGTAAGAGTTCTTATTATGTGAGTTAAAAAAGAGAGTGCAGAGTGTCAAGGATATTTTATATCATATATATCTATATTATATTTGAATGTGTATTATGTATTATGACTCGCTCTGCTGTGGCTTATACTTTACAGCCAAACAAGAACAAGTTCAACACTTCAGGACACACACTGTTGTGATCGTTCATGAACCGCAGCTGTTTTACACCGATGGGGGTTTTCTGTTGGCATGTTTAAAATATGAAATACCATCATAACGTATAAATATTCGTCATAATTTCCACCACAACCAACTATTTTGTCCCTAGAGTGTTCTTGCTTACCGATGAAGCGCTTGAGGAGAAATGCAACACACATTTGAAGAAAACAAAGATAAATTATAAATATCACTTTTAAAAAGTGTGTTTTCGTTATTCATCATATGTTTTAGAATGACACATTTTGAAAATTGTATTTAATTCTGTGCATTTAGGATCAAAGCTGGCCTCTTGTATGGTTTAAAATGTCACAACATTAGTTATTATGTGTATGAAATAAATATAGTACTTATGATATTATTAGACCAAGTAAACTAGTGAGAATGCAGAAATTGTGCTTGTGTTTTTAATTGGTCAGTTGCCACTGATTAATAGCAATTCTCCGTATTTAATAGTTATTTATTCTTCTCAGCACTGCTCAGGATGAACCAAGCAGTCGTTTGTGATCCAGATTCAGATTTAAGGCCTTCGAAACGTCAACAAGTTGAATCTGGATCAGAATGAGCTGGATCTGGAAATCCAGGATCAGGTAACCCATCTTACTTCTGTGCCTGTTTTTAAAAGCTAAATTGGATTGGAACACCTTGATCCAGATACACAGATTTTCACATTTCCAAATCTGGATTACTAGTGCTCTACGGAGCCTCTAAAGGGACATGGTGATGGAAATATAATGAGATGGGAAAAAGGCCAATGTTTTGCTTTGTAGTTTTGCATTGCATTTACACACATAACTACTTCTGACTGGCCCATCTCTGATGATTGTGCCTATGTAGTTTGACATTTAAAATAAACTTTAAATTAAATATAATACTTTTGTTTGATATTGACAGCTGATTTGGGAATATATCATGTTACAAATGTCAGAAGAGTTTTAAAGTTGTATCACATTTTTGTTCCTGAATCCATCCTTCTGCTGGGATCAGAATAATCCAGTAGTTTTATCTAAAGCATCCTAATCTTACTAAAACCTCTTGAACAACACAAACCGAGGATTTAGTCCAGATCAAAACCGAGATTGGATTTTCTGATCTAACCCGAATTCAGAATAATTTTTTTGATTTTGATTTCGATCCAATCCGGCGGCCAAAATCCCGTCATATTCCTTTTGAACAACTGACCCCATATTTACCAGATTTAGATCCCAATTAAATCAATTAGGTGTGAACAAGGACTCTGCACATCGTGCATAGCAAAACACAAGAGCAATTCGTTTAAGAAATGTGTTGTCCAAATTCAATTCGGCATGATAATCACCGACCATATAAAGAGAGAGAGAGAGAGAGAGAGAGAGAGAGAGAGATAGAGAGAGAGAGAGAGAGAGAGAGAGAGAGAGAGAGAGGGAGAGAGAGAGAGAGAGAGAGAGAGAGAGAGAGAGAGAGAGAGAGAGAGAGAGAGAGAGGGAGGGAGGGGGCGAGAGAGAGATAGAGAGGGAGAGAGAGAGAGAGAGACAGACAGAGAGAGATAGAGAGAGAGATAGAGAGACAGAGAGAGAGAGAGAGACAGAGAGAGATAGAGAGAGAGAGAGAGGGAGAGAGAGGGGGAGAGGGGGCAAGAGAGAGATAGAGAGGGAGAGATTACTTAAGATTACTTAAATGTATATTTTGCCTGTATAAACCTTATACTGTACCTTATTTAATTTTATTTCTATCACATACTTTTCATTTTGCACTACATATTTAATACGGTTTAAATATTTGTTTTATTACTATTATTATTTTTATTTCTGTTATGTGCACTACTTGTGAGCAGCCCAGCTGCAATTGCTTTGGCAATACAAATGTATAGTTTTTGTCATGCCAATAAAGCACACTTAAATTGAGAGAGAGGGAGGGAGGGTGCGAGAGAGAGAGAGAGGGAGAGAGAGAGAGTCAGAGGAGGAGTGAGGATGTGTTTCTTCACAGTGAGACGACAACATACGGTCAGAACTCATGCAGCTCACACACACACACACGCACACACACACAGTTGTTCTTGTGAAAAGTGGGGACATCCCATAATGTTTTTTATACTGTACAAACTGTATGTGCTATTGCCCTACACCTGAACTTAGCCTCACAGGAGACAGTTCAATACGGCCTGATAATCACCGACACAGCATTTGCAGTCTAAAGAATCAGACTTGACCAGAGAAGATGTGCTGCTGTGCTTCCCTCTGGAGGCGGATGATGGTAAGCGCATATTTCAAATCTGCTCATATTTAGTGACCAGCAGATGGCGCTATATGTTTACAAGAAGAGCGGAACCTTTACCTCACACTTCCGGTGCAGTTTTGGCTCATATGACCACTGTGTGTGTGTGTGTGTGTGTGTGTGCGTGCGTGCGTGCGTGTGTGTGCGTGTGTGTGTGTGTGTGTGTGGTCTTTTCAGGAAAGTAGTTTTTCAGAAGTAAGCTCATTCCAGGAAAGTCTCCTCCTGCTCTTATTGCACAACAGAGTTACAGAAATAAAGGCCTTTTCATATTCTCCAGAGAGTAATGTGATTTCCCAGTACATACACGAGCTGAGCTTAAAATATGACCGAAGCCACACAGCATCATTTCAACTTCTGGTTTAAAAAAACAAACAATAAGATTCTTGCTTTGCAAAAGAGAAAATAACCTCCACAAACCGTTGCAACAAAGCCTGAAGCACAGAATTCTCTCGAAAGCCATTATATAGTGCGAGATTGTCATAATAACTAACGACTGGCATAACCAAACCTGTTCATTAGAAGCAGCGCTCATACTTTGCTCATATACTGTATTTATAGTCAGACTAGGATGATTATTCATTCTCTCTCACAGAGAAAGTATGTATTTGTTTATTATAAATACAGGTCTATACCTTTTGTTTTATTTATTAATTCATTAAATGAGGAAAAAACTAAAACATTTGATATTTGATAATCTGAAATAAACTATTTATTTCAGATTATCAAATAGTTTCTTGCTTTAAATTGACTAGTTCATAGATCAGAGTTATTTATTCAAAACATTTCTAAAATCCATAGAGTTTATTTCTTTATTTGTTTGTTAATTTGTTTGTTTCTGATGATCAAATACCAAATATCTTGTAATATACTAAATACACAGTCCTGTACTATTTGTATTTATTGATTTATATCATATTATCCAATACTTTTTTTGCTTCAAATGAAAGTTTGTAATATTGTTTTTATCTTGGAGTTGGTTGGTTTGGTTCACGGATCAGACATTTTTATTGAAGGATTTTTTTTAATCCATTTGTAGAAAACAAACAAATAATAAATAGATACATTTACAGCAGGCATCTCCATATAGTAAAACCATACTTTGATATCTATCATTACCTTAGTCACACAACATGCTATATACATGTTACTCCAAGGTACACAAACAATACTATAGCGTGATTAAACAAACAGCTCAGGCATTTACGTTCCATTTATTTGTTTGTTTTCTGTCAACAGAATCCGTCTCATTTATAATTGATGACTTGAGCGTTCAGCTGCCAGATGCCACTGCAAGCAGCCAGGTGACATCATGTGTTCAGAAGAGGAGCATACGGTCAGAACTCATGCAGCTCACACATGACACACACACGCACACACACACACACGCACACACACACACACACACACACACACACGCACGCACACACACACACACACACACGCCCGCACGCCCGCCCACACACACACACACACACATGCCATCACACACACACACGCACACACGCACACGTTTGTTTTTGTGAAAAGTGGGGAGATCCCATAATGGTTTTTATACTGTACAAACTGTATGTGATATTGCCCTACACCTGAACTTAGCCTCACAGGAGACAGAGAGAGAGGGGGAGAGTCAGAGGAGGAGTGAGGATGTGTCACAAAACACACACACACACACACACACACACACTGTCCATCCATAGTTTTGCCTTGCAGTGTGGGTGTGTTGCAAGACAAAATATTTATTTCATCTCCACCCTCTCAAGGTCACACACACACACACACACACACACACACACACACACACACACACACACACACACACACACACACACATTTACACTCCCAGCCCCCCACTCACACTCTCTCTTTCTCTCTCTCACACAAACCTGTTCTGATCAGGCTTGTGCAACACCTGCATGTGTGAGAGGTGGAGACAGAGAGTGGGAGTTTGTGGCCTGTGTGTGTGTGTGTGGGTGTGTGTGTGTGGGTG